>JAGDYQ010000080.1:456481-486481 GCA_021962125.1 Bulinus truncatus
ATATATTGAAATAATAACATTTAATCACTTCTTATATATTGAAATAATAACATTTTAACCACTTCTTACATATTGAAATGATAACATTTTTTTAACTCATAATAACACTGTCTCTATGTGTTGGACGTAAACAGTATGGAAACACAAGAGGTTTCGGTGTATCAGTATAGAATAAGCCACTTGTACAATGCAAGGGCAGCGGCAGATCGGCTGATGTAGTATAGACAAAACACAAAGAGTTAAAACGTCCATTGGCGTCTGGTATGAACATTTTTGTTAGCTAACATTATTTTTACAACCAGTTTAAAGTATACATGTACTTTTGACCGACAACAAGATCAACTTGTCATGGTAACAACAAAAAATATTTGAAGAAAAACCCGAAATAAAGACTTTAGAATGTATTTTTTTTAAATCAATCAAACCTCATTAATAGACCTATCCCCAACCTACTCTTAAAGTTTCCCTGCTAATAGTTCTCTGATCTTATGTCCCGGCAGTAAAATTTATCTTCGTAACATGAGACTTGTCGCGTCACGTATGGTAGACTAATGACCGGAGTCCGGTCTTATTGATGACCGTGGCCATTTTTTTATTGTAAGACTTAACCAGATACGCTTGAGTGGGTCTCAAATCCACAAGTGTAAGCATGTCCAATGTCATAAATCGATAAACTTTTGAACTTTTGAACTAATGCGATTAACAAGTTTTGTAAAGCGATGTTATTTATGGGAACTGGTTTATAAATGAGTAACTCACTTATGTTCCATGTTTCATATAGTTTATTAACAATACAACAAAATATAAACAGTAGAATAAATCCAATATAAAGTGACATTATCACAATGACTGATAATCTCCTCAACTCAATGAATAAATACTTGTAAGAATTTCCATTTAAACCTCAACTGATTAACTAAACTCATATACTCTGATACACTGATATACTGATACACTAATTAACTGATGGATCATCTAAACTGAACTCCGGAACTGAACCTCGAATACTCTCTCTCTCTCTCTGTACTCAACTGAACTGAACTGACCGAACTGACTTGACTCCCAGATCTTCCAAATGATCCTCTTTATATAATTACCTTGCATACATACTCGAACAATCTACGTCTCTCTCTATCCCCTTCTCAAACAATCCTCATTTACAATAAACATCATATTTATACTCGAAATATCTAGAGCCTTGACAACGTGACCTCAGGTTGATCTGTCATTATTAAGCTCCAAACATACACACACCTGTGTGCGTAGTACACACAACTATACCATGACACAGTTGTATTTCAATCGATGTATGCTTTGTCAAAACAGAAATATCTGATCACAGGATACATACTAATAAATGTAAATTTAAAACAACACAGAGCTGATAATTTCAGTAATTCTGAATATCTGAGGTGCCTCTTATTAGGTATAATTCTTGAGGAAGTTCATTGATTCTATTCCTAATTATCTCTCAGTGCGACTGACCGAGTTGTCGGTACCTTGAGCCGGCACTGACAGATATTGACGGTTCATTAGGGACAGACTTGGATAGACTTATCAATGTGTAAATTATAGATACGGGTGTATTTCTGCAAACATCTTTACGTGTGTGTCCGAATATAGATGTCTGCAGTATTACACGAAAATATGTAAATACTCATTTATAGTCTGGCTAGTATAGACAGGGCCGGATTTACAATTTTAGGGGCCCTAGGCGAAAATAAATTTGAGGCCCCATTTTGAAAAATGAAAAAAATGTTGCTAATTTGTTGTTTCTTTTTAATTTGTGTATACTACTCAACATTTTGGGGCCCCTTATTTCGCGATGGGACCCCGGCAGTACTATCTGTAAGTCCGGTTCTGGGTATAGACACGCAGAGATTGGCATATCAAAAGACATAACTATAACTAGATAACTCGATACATAAACATACACGTTGATAAAATTATTATTTTCTAGTCGACGTACGGATATTTAGACAAATGGTTAGACACAACTTCTTGATATCTTAGATATATCAAGATACTTATAAGTGTGAGTATCTGTGGAATTGTATGTAGGGTAAACATTGTAAACCTGGCTGGCAGTGGGCGTCCCTGGCGCGTGCCTTTGCTCCCCACCCTCCACCATCTATTAATGTGGTCCGGGAATACTAACTTTTACACTTTTGATTTTGCTCTCCCTAGCTCCGTCATTTAAAGGAGACCCATCATTTTCTTGTGTACCCGGGAATTTTGTCTACTTCTGGTTGCCGGGGCTGTGCTGACTACTCAGTTGACAAATTATGCACATTCCTATGTTTTCTTAAAACTTCTCGTCAATTGGCCATAAAATGTTTCTGAAAAAGAAAAATTGTAAAATTGTATTTGGTTTAGTGTGTAAATTGATATTCTGTACATATTTGATGCTCTGTACGTATTTGATTCCTTTATTGCAAAAGAAAAACTGAAGTTTATCTTCCATGAGAATCTGAACTACAAACAATTGGCCCCTTGTTTGAAATGGTGTCTGTCTCATTTACAACCTCAAAATGAGAATCTGCACAACTCTATATCTGATATTATTTCTACTAAATAATTTTATTCACCAGCATAAACAACATGTCGATTAGTTTATCTGTATGTATTTGAACGTACGTGGTCATGTGTGTGTTTCTATGCATATGAAAGGTAATGGGGTACAGTTAATATTCACATGCAAAGGTTGACAACTTCAAAGACAACTGCACGGGATAATCTCCCCTTGTGTGACAACAATTCTCACTTCCGAGGGGAAAAAGTGAAGTGAAGGGTGGAGGGGGAGGGTGTTAATTCACAATGTCCTGGTGTAATTCTGTGCCCCTTCATCAATGGCACAATATCAAGTTTCTTTCTATTTTCTAACCTCCCCTGTTCTTATCTGAAATAGTCCCCACTTGACTAAATGACGTTTGATGATCACAGCCAGCAATTTCTCTCGCTGAACCTAAAAATAACATGAGAGACCTACAAGCAACAAAGAAAGAGAATTGGTGAAACCACTTTGGGCTATTGTTGGGCAGGAGGCCAACGGTAAACAGAAATACGGAGAGGGGTGAGATTTATAAAGAAAAGGGCGTCAGATAAGTTACACTTTTCAAACAAATAGTTATCTCTGCTAAATCATTGTTTCGTGAGATAAAACGGCTGTTTGTTTGTTTTTTAATCCTAGATTTATATAATTTGAATATTTATTTTCATTATTGTAGTAAGAGACCAAAAAAAAGTAAGATTTTTTTCTCTCTTAACCCTATATTGGGCCAAAGATATGAAGCACACTCTCTACATTCTGATTCTAGTCGAAACCTGCAAGTACCCGTAGGGCACAGACAATACGCCGCGCTTGGATCTGAACCTTTGACAAGCAGGTCAAGTATGACTCTGTCGCGACCTTTGTCAACGCCATCAAGAAATTGTAATTATTCTCAGATCTAGTCTGAACCAAAAAAAACCAAATCAAACAAACGTAAATCGAATCTAGAAACGGAGGCTGAGGGGCAGATGTCGTGTTGTAAAGTGCTAGCTGTCAACATGAGGGCCCTATCTCCAGTGAGTGCCAAGGGAATTTTTCAGGTCATGGTGAAAGTCACCTCTTTGTCTCCCGTGGCGCCTCCATCGTGGTCACCGGACAATCGGCTACAATAGAGATAGAAAATAGGGGCACGACAAAAATAGCATCACGGTGGATCTTAGAGATAAACATCTAATCCGGCGTTTCTCAAGCTTTTTCACGCGAGAGACTCTAAAAGAACGCGATAGTTCGGATTGGCCTTAGGTACCCAAAACACGTAAGTTCGCGACTAAATGTGCTCATAGTGCGATACTTGGGCACGGGGTAAGTGGGTGTGTATCTGAATACCCCATGCATCAGCTGCCCCTAACCCATGGGGTACTCGAAACACCGGTTGAGAATCGGGTATCTAATCACAGATAGATTTGGAAATATCTAATAATATAATAGCGATTTGGGTTCTGCGTTAAATCGAAAGTGAAGAATTAATTAATACAACAGTATTGCAGTGTAAAATATAATCATGAAAAAATCGGATCTGCCCGAAACCAAAAAATAACCTAGCCTACCGATCAAGCCAAAGGGGATATAACTCTATGTAAATGTTTTGCAGGGTACATCTAGTATATATATATATATATATATATATATATATATATATATATATATATATAATCAAATTAATTTCGTAATCCTCTTTTCTACACTCTACTTTTCCCCCACCGCCACTAATTATATTTCTTTCCTTAATTTGAACAAAATTGTATTTAACAACTAGTGCTTCTGTTCAGTTGAGCAAAAAGATTTGACCTTTCTGCACTAAACATTGCAAAGACACATAAAAGATTAATAAATGGCAGCTGTTATAAATGTTATCAGCATAAAAATGTAGTGCAAATAATTAAATTTAATAAACTTAAAACAAAATATTAAAAAAAAATACACTAATAGAAAACTCAATTAATAATTCCTTTGTTGGAGCGATAATTTATTTTTTCAAAGAATTCTCCCCGGAGTTATATTATGACATTAACAATAACAGTACATATTGTTGAAATAATACACTGAACTTTAAGTAAGCCTACAGAGGATTCGTGCATTGTATACAAACAGAAACGGATATGAAATAGAAGGCTTCATTGAGTCTGGATATAGACCGGGCAACTTTTCTCAAAGGGAGGTTACAAAAAAAAATGAACCCAGTCAGGGGAAACGACTTCAATATGGCAACGGACGGTAACTCTGTAAGAAAGAGTGCTCAAAGAAGAAGTGAAGTGAGAAGTAATTAGCCCAAGCCAATCTAGATACCCATATGATCAATAAGCTCAAGGGAGATAATGTGTCATACAGTTCCAGGGAGTCTCAAACATGGCAGGGTTTCACGCAAACGGTATAAATTTACTCGCATATGGCCACGGGTTTAATTGCTAAGTGCATTTAAAAACTAATATTAGTTGTGATGTGATATTGCAAACACTTATATGAAATAGTTTAAAAGTATTTCACTTTGGTTCTATTGTTATCTTGCGTTGAAATCGTAATATTTACAAATGTTGGTGAATTTCGTCGTTAACAACAAGGATGAATTTAAATGTATCTGACAGGGACGAATATTGCCTGCACGCAACGGTATGATGCTTTGTTTAGCAACAACTTTGAATTACCAGAGAATTTGTTTTTATATATAAATCTTCATAGACGTACCATTGGGAACCACACAATACATGTAACTTTATACAAAAAACAAAAAAAAAAAGACTGTTGTTGAATCCCGTTGATCAAAGTTATCTCTGTTGTTGTTGTAACTTATTGGCCTAAGTACAGAGTGGACGAGTACAGAGTAGACGAGTAAAGAGTAGATGAGCAGAGGGTAGACTAGCACAGGATAGACGAGTACAGAGTAGACGAGAACAGAGTAGATGAGCACAGAGTAGACGAGTGCAGGGTTGACGAGTACAGAGTAGATGAGCACAGGGTAGACGAGTACAGAGTAGACGAGTACAGGGTTGATGAAAATATAGTACATTAGATCATTTAAAAGTGTTAAGTTACACTTAACTTCTACCGCTTGTCTGTACCATGTTTACTGACGTCGTAAGCTCCTGTTGCATGCTACTAACTTGGCTGTTTCTATCAAGTCTTTGAAGTTTGACGAAACACGTGTAAACGATTTTTATCACAAATCGATTATTTTTCTTTCTACTTTTTTTTTTTTGAATTACAGATCGATATGCGGAAATCGGAGCTATCCTGTTGGAGACTGCTTGACTGACTTTACACAGTGCCAGAGATTCTTTGATAATTGAGGTTAGTGGGGCACTTCTATACGATTGAATTATCGAATTACCAACACGCCATCACACCGATGACACCACCACCACCATGGTGTTTAGCGTTTGTCTCAACACCATCAGATGTTCTAGATAAGCCTTCAGGGTGGCTTTAGTCAATGTTCGGAATGCCCTTGACATTATAATTGTGTTCCTACTACCCAAGTGCTTTGTAAGTTTTCTGTTTGGTTTTGCGATCAATGAAACATTCAGTCGCTGGATCAAGGGTGGGCAAATTTTTTCCACCCTCGGGACACAGTGGGTTCTAAAATTTTTAAGAAAGGGTCAGATAATGAGAGGAAGGATGGAGTGTTTATATGAACTAATGTATTCCATCGAAACGTCATCGATGTGAACAATCGTTATTGAAAGGATCTACGGCCGAAATAAGCGTCCAAACAGGCCCGCCGGCCATAGTTTGCTCACGTCTGCACTGGATACTGATGAGACAGTAGAGTCGAAAGAAACAACTGTCACTTTTCAAATATGACGTTCAATTGGCAGTTTTCAAATATGACGTTCAATTGTCACTTTTCAAATGTGACGTTCAATTGTCACTTTTCAAATATGACGTTCAAATTTATATGCAAAGATTTTAAAGAATAATTCATCTGGAGGCATATGTTGTTGGTAAATTAATAAGGCGGTTTATTGATCTGACACTGTATGACTGGACATTTTAGACCACTGAAGAAACGATATATCAAATTACTTGGTACGGGAATGTGTGTTATCCTTGTGATGTATTTTCGGTCAGTTACCTGTGTATTAAGAGAAAACAGACCATATTGTTGACAGCACTGAAGATAGTCTCAGTAAAAGTCAAAATTCCCAGTGATATTTGTTCAGAGTGACATTTTAAGCTAATAAACCATGTATAATTTTTTCAACTATTACAAACAATGTATAATTAATTCAATTATTTATACAACAAAAAAATACATGCCAAAATAGAACAAGAAACAGTATGAAAAAAAATAAATACAGATGAATAACAATAATGATGATAATAATAATAAAAGAAATAAACAATAATTCAGATACCATCCCCATCCATTACATTATTATCTGTGCTCACTCTGTGGTCCTATTTATATTAATAATGCAGGCCTATATAGAACTTGTTGTTTTCTATTTGAAGAATACTTGAAAATAGTAAACTTCAGTAAAAAAGTAAATAACTCAATGTAAGTTAGCAATCATTTTATCATGATGTAGGCTTGCGTCATTCTAATTACTTTCTTAACTTTCTTGTAAACCTATTATATTAAACCTATTACACTGGTAAACAGTGAATTCGTTGCCAGTGATATTTGAATCATTTTATACAAAGTCAACGATGCTGATTTAGAATATGTAAGTGCTTTTGCTAGATTGGCTCTATTTTACGAGATAATTAAAATTAATTAAAAAATGTATGCACCGTATTTGGGATTTGTCAAGAATTGCATGAAGTATAATAGTATACTAACAAATAGTAGTGAAAATGTTAATAGTCACTCAGAAATTTATTCACAAATATGTGTAATAATGTTATAGAAGAAAACATTTTCATTTGAAAAACTAATTATGTCTAATTAATTAATTAATTAATTTGTTAATTGTCTATGGCAATGCATTAGCAAATCGCTGTTTGCTCGACTTCCTTTTGTATGTATCGTTGGTGCAATTGCGTTGGAGGCTCCAACAGTAGTCAGCCATCATATGTATGTCCCATCTTCCTTGATATCTCTCCTCCATCACCCTCATATCCTGATGGAACCTCTCGCCTTGTTCCTCACTGAAGTCCCCAAGGCTACCTGGAAATTAGTCTAAATGACTGTGCAGGTAATGTACCTTGATGCTCATATTTGTTCGAATGTTTCTGAAGTTAGCGAGCATATCTTGCACCAGTTCTTCGTAATTCTCTGTTCTGTTATTACCTAAGAAGTTCCTGACAACTGAAACAAAATTTTTCCATGAAGAAGCTTCAATGTGATCCATGAAATTAGTAAAATTTTGATCATTGATGAGTTTTCGAATCTGAGGACCGTCAAAAATCCCAGGTTTCAGCTTCTCCATGCTCAGTCCGGGGAATGATCTGCAAATATACCTGAAGCAATTGCCAGATTTGTCCAAAACCTTAACAAATTGTTTCATTAAAACTCATTTGATATGAAGCGGTGGGAGAATGATCTTATTTTCTTTACCTACATTCATGGTTTCCCTTGCAGGCCATGTCACTCTTGTCCAAAGATCTTGCCTTGCCCTGCTATCCCAAAGGCACATGAAGCATGGTTATTTTGTGTATCCTGACTGCTGTCCAAGCAAGAAGTTTACTATTTTTAGATCAACATAAATTGACCACTGATGCTCATAATAACGGACTTTCTGCAATACTGTTTTGATATTCTCATACTCTTCTTTAAGTGTTGTTGAGTGAGCAATGGGAAGAGATGCATAACAGTTACCATTGTGTAACAGAACACATTTCAAGCTTCTGATGGAACTGTCCCATTTGGAGCAGAAGTCCAGGGATGTCATTACAGTTAACAAGATCTTCCTCTTGGCTGAAATATGGAAGAAGAAACTCTTCTCTTTGCCGATAAAATGTTATTTTAACTTCTGTTTTGAGAAAATTTCTTTCATTGAGCCTGGACGCTAAAAACTCAGATGCTTGCTTGGACAGATTTAGGTCTCGTATTAGGTCATTGGGTTCTTCTTGGCTGAATGGTTGAGGTGTTGAAGAACTTCCTTCATAATCGCTTCCATTGTTTTCACCTGCCCAAAACTCCAGATCTTGCCCTTCGTCGGAGTCTGATGGTAAAAGCTCTAATAATCCAGTAAACACTGGTATAGGAACTTCACTGCTATGTGGGATTGGTCTCCTTGCAGATTCAAGATCAGGATAATCCCACTTAGATTTCTTGTGGCGATTGATACAAAAATAAAAATCACCAAAATGGTCTTTCGGCTCTCGCCATACCATTGATACACCCAAACTTAGACTTTTCTTCTCACCATTTGTCCACTGCTGTAGGCTCTCCACACAGTTTTTTCAGACCTTATGGGGAGCCCAAGACTTGTCTTGGTTTCCCAGCTTCACACCGAAATAAGCCAAATATGCCTGCTGCACAAAGTCGGTTATATTTCTTCCTTGCTTTTCAATCAAGTATTCTCCACAGATGTAACAGAATACATTCGGATTATTTTTGCAGCATCTTCGTGATGAACTCGTGATGTCTTTAGAAAGCAGCAATAAAAGAGAAAAAAATAAACCATGTTATAACTTGGTATATTTAAATTAAATAACAGACACCAAACTTCTTATTGTATTTGTTTTACACAATAGGTACAATCATATTTTTAAGGGTGTCCAATATCTCAGAAACTAGAGCCAATTCAGCAAAAGCAATGGCAGTTTTGAAATCAGCACTCATGAATTGCTATAAATTCATTCAAACATTCTTGGCAATTCGCAAAAAAATTTTTTTTGTTGGGCTGTGTTATATATCACACTGTATTGTTACATACAACTGGGATGTTATTTCAATGCTAGAATTAGCCGTTCATAAATAATATTTTAATCTTGTCAATTTCTGTCCTTCTTCACATGACACTTTTGTTAATACAGTTTTTTTATTTTCTTTGTCTGAAAATATTTTGAATTTTGAAATTTAATTATTTATTTTTTCACAGTAACTCGATTATACAAAACTAAATACACACACACACACACACACACACACACACACACACACAAACATGAAGATGTGGCGATGCCGTTTAAATTTCAAGAACGTGCAATTATAGATACACAATCCACATATAAACTTGAAACAGTGGTATTATACAATGACTAATATTATACAATGACTGTTATTATATATAATGACTAATATTATACTAGTATTATATACAATGACTAATATTATATACAATGACTAATATTAAACAATAACTGGTATTATATACAATGACTAATATAATACTAGTATTATATACAATGACTAATATTAGATATTGACTGGTATTATATACAATGACTAATATTATACTAGTATTATATACAATGACTAATATTATACTAGTATTATATACAATGACTAATATTATATACAATGTCTAATATTATATACAATGACTAATATTATACAATGACTGGTATTATATACAATGACTAATATTATATACAATGACTAATATTATATACAATGACTAATATTATACAATGACTGGTATTATATACAATGACTGGTATTATATACAAAGACTAATATTATATACAAAGACTAAAATTATATACAATGATTAATATTATATACAATGACTAATATTATACAATGACTGATATTATATACAATGACTGGTATTATATACAAAGACTAATATTATATACAATGACTAATATTATATACAATGACTAATATTATACAATGGCTGGTATTATATACAATGACCAATATTATACAAAGACTGGTATTAAATACAAAGACTAATATTATATACAATGACTAATATTATATATAATGACTAATATTATACAATGGCTGGTATTATATACAATGACCAATATTATACAATGACTGGTATTATATATAAAGACTAATATTATACAATGACTGGTATAATATACAATGACTGGTATTATATACAAAGACTAATATTATAAAATGACTGGTATAATATACAATGACTGGTATTATATACAAAGACTAATATTATACAATGACTGGTATAATATACAATGACTGGTATTATTCTATCAAGAAATGAAACACGCACATGTATATCACGTAATATTTTGTAAATAAAAGCTCAGTTGAGTAATAATTTTATAACCTCATTAAACCAGATTCATGGTGCAAAGAAAGTAAGCTGCAACTGGACATTTTGTGGTTTTGGTTCAAGTCCATAAAGTAAAAGTGCAAAGCAAGAAAGGCGCCAGCTTTCTTGGACCCCTGGGCAGTCCACACCAAATTGGGCGCTTCTGATCACAACCACACAGTGTCGCACACAACTTTCTATCATTGCAGATTATTGCGCCCAACGAACCTTAAGTGCAGGGGGCCCCTGGCAAGATTGCAGTCCTTAGCAACGGGCCTTATATTGATTCCTTTGAATGCCCTCAGTAAATTTTAAAATATTGTTATAAATCTCTCTCCCTCTCTCTCTCTCTCTCTCTGTCTCTCTCTGTCTCTCCCTCTCTCTCTCTCTCTCTCTCTCTCTCTCTCTCTCTCTCTCTCCCTCTCTTTCTGCCTTCGGCGGTGCGCTGTGAATGGGGAATTCCCTATAACAGCGCACCGTATAATTTATAATTGAAAGCGGTGACGTTACGTCGAAACAGCAGAAGACAGAAGAGTGGATAAAGCCCGGCAAGTGGAACAGTGGCCATTGTGATTGTAATTGTTGATTGTTTATAATTGTTAAACGCTCTTTATTGAACCTACTACACCTGTGTGTGTTTTGGTGATAGAAGTGTGAGAGCATTTAACAATATCTATCAACACATAGAATCTAATAACTTCGTCTTGAAACCACCACCTCAAAACAAGTTTAAAATGGCAAATGGATTAATTATAAAGTTAAATTAATGGAATTCTGCCACAAACTCGTATAAAAGTGACAAAAAAAATCCATTTAAAATTGTTAATTGAACCAAAATGTAAAATAAAAAGAACAATTGCTCTTGAGTGCAAGATGAGAAACTCATGCCAATTTTGAGTTGTCTATTTTTTGTATCAAGTATTAAATCAACAAGTAACATTATTAATTTATAATGATTGTCTGTTTATGGTTCTCAGTCGTCTCTCTCAGTGGTTATTCACCAATACAAAGTCACGGTAGACACATTTAAAAAATATCTTTTCATTATTATGTCCTCACATTATGTCAGATTCTTAGAAAGGATGTCAAGATTTTGGAAAGTCAAGAAAGCAAAGAGAACACCAGAAAATTGCTAAATTAACCAATTAAAGAAGTTAAAATAAGACTCACTCACATATTTATAACCTACACAAGAAACAAACATATAAAACACAAATAATGGATAGAAGGACATTTTTTTTTTGGAGTACCGGTAAATAAGAGAGCCACGACATCTAAATTTAAAATGACAAAAACCTTTTATTGTTTAAACTCCGGTGAACATTTTTAATGATGCCTTGGATAATTAAATTATCAGTAAATGTTTGTAAATTTTGGAAATGTTTATACATTCCATAATGTAATGCATATATCTGCACAGTCTCTATGTTTTTATGTTGACATTGTAAGACGACATTGAATTTGGTAGTCCCGGTCAATGAATTGTATGGATATCTTCAATCCAGATTAGTTTCTACTAAGTCCTGCTCAATGCATTAATGGATAAGTATTTGTCAGTGGAGTTTGGCCCCTACACACTCTACGGTAAATTATTCGTGCTGTATCTTCTCACACTGTAGTCATTTCCGGATATTAAGTTGCATAGAAGAGAGATTTGCCTCGCTTCGGTCAACTACATCTTTGATCAGTAGAACTAGAAAAACCAATTGGACTATCTGGGACCAATAGACCAATAGTTGTTGTTTTTTTTTTAACAAAGATGCAAATCCTGTAGACTTTGGTGATACAATGGTAGAGAAAAAGCTAAAGTTTGCATGTAAACTAAATAAAGTCATATATAGATACATGGTGAGCATATAGATAGATATATAGATAGTCGTGAGTATGAATTATACATGGTCAATGATGTTAGATAAAGTCTCTAGATTAAAATTTAACCACGGTATTTATTAAATAAACTAAAAACAAAAATACTTTACACACTGTCATTTCAATGATCATCGTATGTAAATGATTAAGGGGAAGTAATCGAAAATGAAATGCAATTGTCTTAGAAGTTACCTTAATTATATGTGAATGTAATGACTTTACTTAAACTGATTTTTAACATATTGTTATCATACATCATTATGTTGCTTGGTGTTTGCTATGAGAACTAATGTATATTATTTTATGTATATTATATACATCTTGGAAGTATTCGTAGTTTTTTTAAATTATTTTTTGAAACTGTTTTAACATGTCCTTCATTGGCCTGGCGATTTGGTACACATTTTTATAACCACAGTAATGTACTTCATTTGTTTGACCATAGGTATACATTTTAGAACCATTGTAATGTCTTTCATTCGTATGGCGATAGAGTACACATCACTGTAATGCTCATCATATGTACGGCAGGTACAGATTTTTTAGAACCACTGTAATAAGTCCTTCATTTGTATGTGAGAGATGTCCTGATGAGCCAGCAGTCGTACTGATCCCTCATCAAGTTTCTCAGTCCGCTGACCCCCGGGTTCCTTTCACTGGTCCTTGAGATTATAGAGTCTATTGATTGGCACCTAATTTGTAGGGGGCTCTTCTGTCTCTCCATCTCTCTCTCTCTCTCTCTCACCAACACCACTCCACACATACTTCGCCTGAGGTTGGGAGGGGTTGGGGGGGGGAGGGGGGAAAGGGGGGAATGGGGGACGGGTGGCTCACGCTTAAGTTCCTGGATGTTTCTATCTTGGTGACAGTTTCATGAATTTCATGGGTGAATCAGGAGATGTGTGTGCCCCCCCCCCAAAGACGTGTGGTCACCATTCGTCCAGAGGACATCCCTTACCTCCCCACCCTCACCCCAACCCCATTCGGTGCTGAACAAACTACTAGCGCCCTTTGTAATTAAGAAGCCAGAGAGTATTATCACGGTCGATTACATAACAGGGTATCGATGTTAACAAGTAGTCTAATGTTATTACAGGGTATCGATGTTAACAAGTAGTCTAATATTATTACAGGGTATCGATGTTAACAAGTAGTCTAATGTTATTACAGGGTATCGATGTTTACAAGTAGTCCAATGCTATTTCAGTATATCGATGTTAACAAGTTGTCTAGTGTTAGTTTCACCTATTAAAGTACACATACTGATTAGCGGTACATTGTATATACTATTTTAAAATTGAAATTGAATTTTTTGGAAGTTTTAAAAAAAAAAGACTATTTTAATATAAATTTATTCAATTAATTTTTTTTTTATTTACATTATTTAGGCCCATTATATTTTGATGTTATGTATGAGTGGGTTTTTTTAATGTACTAGTCAAATCCGGTGGTTTTTGAATGTGACAACAATGTACTTTGTAGTGTTTAGATATTGTATTTTTGGAAATAGTACATGAAGATAGATAGATAGATAGATAGATAGATAGATAGATAGATAGACAGACAGACAGAAAGATAGATAGATAGATAGATAGATAAATAGATAGATAGATAGATAGATAGATAGATAGATAGATAGATAGATAGATAGATAGATAGATAGATAGATAGATAGATAGATAGATAGATAGATAGATAGATAGATAGATAGATAGATAGATAGATAGATAGATAGATAGATAGATAGATAGATAGATAGATAGATAGATAGATAGATAGATAGGAAATGGATTACAGAAAACGAAAAAGGGGCTGTAGGGCTCATATAAAATCCACACATGGAGCCTGGTGTCATTAATGGCTCGGACATCGTCAACGAGTTATTGAACTTTAAAATACACTTAAAGACAAGAACCGTATGAATGGAGATCAAAGAATTTTTTTTAGAAATATGACGCCACTACATACACGGCTATAGTGAATGAAGAAAATCTGGCATCACAAAAGACCGTCGCATTAGCTTTGTTTATGGTCAAGTTTTAGACCTGTCATACTTAAATGGGCTTAAGTTTTTTTTTTCACCCCGCCGCTCTGTAGGTATGGCAGACGTGCATCAGCGCCGCCAACAATGCTGGTGTGGTAGGTACACTTCACCCTACCATGCTGGCAATGGCGGCGTTAAAAAAAATTGACATCTGACGCACTATGCGAACAAAAGTAGTAGAAAATCTATAAGAATCGTGAGAACATTTCGTCTTTTAAGGTTTTGGTTGCCTAGCATCTAGCATCTATGCATGTGAACTTTAAAAAAATTATTTTTTTTTTCGTTACAAAAACTATACACTATATACACAAAAAGATATGATCTAAATAATAATCTGAGTTACATCTATATGACTTCAAAATGTTTAGTTTTCGTCTTATTTCTAGCTCTTTCATTGTGAGGTTGTTTGTGGGTCACGGTATTTGAATAATGGTGGGAAGGGTCGATGAGAAAAGGGAGTTAATCCTGTTACCAAACGTCACTTTTCTTTTTGGCAGTAGTCACCCCCCACACACGCTTCCTTCAATTATCCGCCCTTGGCATGAAGGTTTTTTTTGTATACATTCCGCAGTCAAGTGGTCAATAAACGACTGGGTTAAACGGTTGTCCTGGACTGAATTACAAGGAGGTGGGCGGAAATAACCGCCGGGGGAGACATCAGATATGAAATCAAGTTTTCTTCTGGTCGAGACAAACAAAAATATCCGATGGATAAGTTGGATATTTGGCAAGGGGGGATAAGTTGGATATTTGGCAAGGGGGATAAGTTGGATATTTGGCAAGGGGGGATAAGTTGGATGTTTGGCAAGGGGAATAAGTTGAATATTTGGCAAGGGGGATAAGTTGGATATTTGGCAAGGAGTGTGGGTGGGGTGGGGAGGGGGTAGTACTTGTACATTGATACTTAAAAGAGATGAAAACATTGTAATATAAATACATATCATATGGACAATAAATCATATCATAGAGATGGGATTATGAATATTGTTTAATTGCTCTTTCGGTTGGATGTATCATAGGGCTTCCGGGTCACTAGCCTCTAGCAGGGCCGTTCTTAGGATGATGAGAGCCCTATTGACCTCGGTGTCATTGGCTAATGTACCTATTTGAGGCCATACAGCGTCAGATAAGAATCGAGTTTATGCTGGTAGTGTGGATGGACCCTAACCGACCACCTAGTTTTCTTATGTAAACAACAAGACATGTAGTTCTTGAGTAAAAACTGAAAAAGAATTTCAAAAACATACAATTACGAAATATCTATCTATATATATATATATATATATATATATAGGTACAATCATATTTTTAAGGGTGTCCAATATCTCAGAAACTAGAGCCAATTCAGCAAAAGCAATGGCAGTTTTGAAATCAGCACTCATGAATTGCTATAAATTCATTCAAACATTCTTGGCAATTCGCAAAAAAATTTTTTTTGTTGGGCTGTGTTATATATCACACTGTATTGTTACATACAACTGGGATGTTATTTCAATGCTAGAATTAGCCGTTCATAAATAATATTTTAATCTTGTCAATTTCTGTCCTTCTTCACATGACACTTTTGTTAATACAGTTTTTTTATTTTCTTTGTCTGAAAATATTTTGAATTTTGAAATTTAATTATTTATTTTTTCACAGTAACTCGATTATACAAAACTAAATACACACACACACACACACACACACACACACACACACACACAAACATGAAGATGTGGCGATGCCGTTTAAATTTCAAGAACGTGCAATTATAGATACACAATCCACATATAAACTTGAAACAGTGGTATTATACAATGACTAATATTATACAATGACTGTTATTATATATAATGACTAATATTATACTAGTATTATATACAATGACTAATATTATATACAATGACTAATATTAAACAATAACTGGTATTATATACAATGACTAATATAATACTAGTATTATATACAATGACTAATATTAGATATTGACTGGTATTATATACAATGACTAATATTATACTAGTATTATATACAATGACTAATATTATACTAGTATTATATACAATGACTAATATTATATACAATGTCTAATATTATATACAATGACTAATATTATACAATGACTGGTATTATATACAATGACTAATATTATATACAATGACTAATATTATATACAATGACTAATATTATACAATGACTGGTATTATATACAATGACTGGTATTATATACAAAGACTAATATTATATACAAAGACTAAAATTATATACAATGATTAATATTATATACAATGACTAATATTATACAATGACTGATATTATATACAATGACTGGTATTATATACAAAGACTAATATTATATACAATGACTAATATTATATACAATGACTAATATTATACAATGGCTGGTATTATATACAATGACCAATATTATACAAAGACTGGTATTAAATACAAAGACTAATATTATATACAATGACTAATATTATATATAATGACTAATATTATACAATGGCTGGTATTATATACAATGACCAATATTATACAATGACTGGTATTATATATAAAGACTAATATTATACAATGACTGGTATAATATACAATATATATATATATATATTGATGATTTATATCTTGACCGAAAAGAACTAACGCTGATAGAATATTGGCTGGTTTAGTTAATTATTGTTTTATTACAACTGAAAGGGCACACACACAAAAACAGGTTGGTGAAATGAGTGCCATAAGCATAATTCACTATAATATAAATTTACAAATGTCTTAATAAGAAATTACAGTGAAAGACATTAATTAAAAGTCTACTCTTCTTAACCATATGTACCTGACTATGATGATAAAAAATGGATAATTGGCTGTTGATGGGTGGATTGATATTAGGGCGTGTGCATCGGTGCGTGGTTTGAAGTGTAATTAGGAATACATAAATGATGGCGGTGGTTGATCGAATATGAGTTACATACTTACACAGCGGCTGTCAATATGAGTTACATACTTACACAGTGGCTGTCAATATGAGTTACATACTTACACAGTGGCTGTCAATATGAGTTACATACTTACACAGCGGCTGTCAATATGAGTTACATACTTACACAGCGCTTCTCGAACTTTTTTTCCAATATTCTCTAATAAGTATATAATTTATTCAATTTTTTGGTGACCCACATTAAATCAGCACGTGACCAATACTTGTTAGAACTCACACACTAGTACACTGTTTGGCCAAAGCTACGGAAGGTAATGAGACGAAGATGTTTTATTTAAAGGTAATTATGCAATCGATATTTTTAAAAAAGAATTATCAGTAAAACCTAAAATAAAAATTGTATAGTTGAGTGGCAAATGGTGAAGTCCAACTTTAAAAAGAATCTAATTGTGGTCATTCTGTGTTGAAATGTCATCTACCACTAGTTATAAATACAGATGCATGGACTGATACAAGATTTCAGTTAAACAAAATTTTATTCAGTTATATAGATATAGAGATAGATAAACATATGGCTTTTTTTAGACGGATGAATAAATAGGTAGTCAGACAAACAGACAAATAGAAATACGTAAAGATGAATAGATAGAAAGAGAAATAGATTGATAGAGAGCTAGATTGATAGAGAAATAAATTGATAGAGAGAGATAAAAGGAAAGATCGGTAGATCTATGCTCCAATAGTCAGATATTTATTAAGAGAGAGATATAGATACACCGACAGATGGTTGCAGTGGCATCACTATGGTTGGTGTCATCCGGTGCGGAAAATTCAAGGTGTCCCTACCCCCCCCCCCCCCACCTCAAGACTTCCACCATAAGCAATGGTAACTATTTCGAATTGTCCTGCACTAGACCTGAGATAGTTTACTTTACAATACTTACTGAATAAAAACAGTAGTATTACTCAGTGCTCGATTTACCGCCGGGGATGCCGGGGATATCCCCGGCACTGAGGACTGTCATCCCCGGCTCTGCTTTAGATTTTTTCATCCCCGCCGGGGATGACATTTATCCCGGCTCTGCAAAAAAATTTTTTCATCCCCGGCACTGGTTTTTTCTTAAATCGAGCACTGGTATTACTGAGTTTGTAAAATACATCCCCAGTTTCACGAAACCACGTGACTACAAATGCGTCCCCCTTTTTGGAACTTTTGCAAATAAAACTCCAGATTGATCCGACCAGCTTTGAACTGTATTCATTTACCTAAACTCCAGACGCTCTGCATAGTGGTACCCTGTGCAACTGCTCATGTATTTAACTATAATCGGTTATAAAACCGACTAGACCGAGTTTTTTCTACCATGAAATTTAGAACTGTTCATTTTGGTGTCACCTCTAAAAAGGTGTCACCCTGTGCGGTCCCCCCCTCCTCACTCCCCTCGATACGCCACTGTATCTGAAGAACTGCAAACAGATAAATAAAATACAGAAAGCTGATAGATGAAAATAAATAAATAAAACAAAATGTAAAGATGTAAAGATATGTAGTTATAGAAAGTTAGATAGATATATGGATAGACAGACAAACTGGCTTTTGGAGGTCGTATTCGATTCTAATAGTTGTATTCGTCTCTTTGTTGAGATTAGTACAGTGAATCCGATTCTTTTCTATTATCTCTTTAGTTTTATCCACAATATCTTGAAAAATTGACAGTGAATCATTGTTTTATGTTTTACTCTACATTGTATTAAAACATGGGATTCGGCTCTGATAGTCATCATGATTGGCCAACCCTGGTAGAGTCAGACAGAGGCTAAAGATCATGTGAGTAAACAAACAACCAGACAGACTAACATAGGTCATCCATCGGACTGGAGGTTAGAAACCGATCTTTAAGTGGACAGACAGAAACAGATACCAGGTAAATTAACACGGCATACAGACAGTAGAGAGGGGTGTGTCCACAGACAGACAAATAGCTTGTATCAATCACCTGCCGTACCTAGGACTACTTCTGCGAGTCATTAATTAAATAAACAGGAGAAACTCTGAACCTGTTTGACTATTTACTAAGTTTACTCTATCGGAATCTATCGCAACAGAGATAACACATTCAAGGGACGCAATCCCTGAATGTCGTAAGGTTGGGAGTAACCTCTCATGGCATTTATAATTAACGCAGTGACCCCGGCACCAGCAAAAACCATTATATTAGGGTATAAGGAACATGGCATGTTTAATTTTTTTTTTTCAGAATTTTTTTTTCAGGATTAGGGTTAGGGTTAGGGATAGGGTTAGGGATAGGGTTAGGGATAGGGATAGGGTTAGGGATAGGGATAGGGTTAGGGATAGGGTTAGGGTGTGGAGCAATATTATGTATGGCTGGTACCCAAAGTAAAAAAAATACGGGTTCGGTCGGACTGAACCGTAGCCACTGCGTATAATTTAATATTTAAAATAAAATAGAGTCATTAATTAAATAAACAGGAGAAACTCTGAACCTGTTTGACTATTTACTAAGTTTACTCTATCGGAATCTATCGCAACAGAGATAACACATTCAAGGGACGCAATCCCTGAATGTCGTAAGGTTGGGAGTAACCTCTCATGGCATTTATAATTAACGCAGTGACCCCGGCACCAGCAAAAACCATTATATTAGGGTATAAGGAACATGGCATGTTTAATTTTTTTTTTCAGAATTTTTTTTTCAGGATTAGGGTTAGGGTTAGGGATAGGGTTAGGGATAGGGTTAGGGATAGGGATAGGGTTAGGGATAGGGATAGGGTTAGGGATAGGGTTAGGGTGTGGAGCAATATTATGTATGGCTGGTACCCAAAGTAAAAAAAATACGGGTTCGGTCGGACTGAACCGTAGCCACTGCGTATAATTTAATATTTAAAATAAAATTCAAAAATTTACTTTGTATTTCAGAACTTACTTTAGGAAAATTTAGTTTACTAAAGTATACGTGATAAAATTGACTTGATATAATTTACTTGATAAAATTGACTTGATATAATTTACTTGATAAAATTGACTTGATAAAATTGACTTGATAAAATTGACTTGATATAATTTACTTGATAAAATTTACTTGATATAATTTACTTGATATTATTTAAGGGCTTAGTTGTTGTTGTTTTTTTTTATATAGATTGCAACGAAAAAATTTAGATCTCAGATTATAAAATTATGTGTCATTTTTTACGACATACATTATTCTTAATTAGACATAGAACTCTTTAATATTGTTCAATGCACATTATCTAATACATAATCGTCTAATCTAGGCGGTAGACCGACCGTACGTGTGATCCCGGCTAAAAATAGTCTGGGGAATTAACAAACAAGTGTGAATTCCAAAATTTTCGTCTCACTCAAGGGGAGTTAACTCACAAGCTCTGCTAAAATTAGTCTGGGGAATTCCAAAACTGGAAATCTAAACACAACAAGCATTTCTTATTATATCGCAGGTAGCAAGCACTCAGGCTTTTCATCTAGTGTGTACATAAATCTATAAGAATCTTCAACATAGTAAACTGTCACATATTGTTTAGCTGTTGTCACGTTTACAGTTGCTAGGGGTGGAATGGGGTGGGGAAAAAAGAGGGTGGGTGTCTGGCGATGATGTGATGGTTTGCTGGCATCTTTACAAATAACAATACTCTTTAGTCAATTGATGCTTCCATACTCAAATTTAAAAAAAAAATAACAATAAATCACGTAATGGCTGACTATATTGACTCTCAACTGATAAACACTTTACTGGACTGACTTACTGAGGTGGACTGACTTACTGAGCTGGGCTGACTTCTACGGGTCTGGCGATTTAAGGCTCCTTGTGAGCATACTGACCTGTAACTGACTGACATGCTTTTCTCATATAGTATGCTTACTCCAGTCACTACCTTACTCCAGTCACTACCTTACTCCAGTCACTACCTT
The DNA here is from genome assembly GCA_021962125.1 of Bulinus truncatus. Classification (NCBI taxonomy): domain Eukaryota; kingdom Metazoa; phylum Mollusca; class Gastropoda; family Planorbidae; genus Bulinus; species Bulinus truncatus. The sequence continues at coordinate 477,938 of JAGDYQ010000080.1, forward strand.
ACTCCAGTCACTACCTTACTCCAGTCACTACCTTACTCCAGTCACTACTTCACTCATGTTGCTGTAAGTTACTGGCTCCATCTCCAACGTGTCCACCCCCCCCCCCCCGGTCTATCGAACACTTGGCCATGGCGGCAATAAAGGAATCACAAAACTAAAACTGCCCCTATCAAATGTTAGTAGAATCAAAAGCTATAAAAATGTCATCCTTATAGGAACTTTGATAATAATAATAAAAAAATCCATTTAGGCAAAACCTTCTAGGCAGCACGAAAGTGAAGCTGTGTTCATTATCGTCTTCAACTAAAACAAATTCATTTGTAACATAATTCATTAAAAGTAAAAAAAAAAATGAAACTAAACAATTATGATATGTTAGGGATCTAGCCATGAATTTACAGAACTGTCCCAGTTAAAGCTAATGGTTCATTATCAAGTTACGCATAGAACACCTCTTCAAAAACTGATACAACACATAGATGTGTAATGTTGACATCGCTATGATTTATTACCGTCTTTAGTTAATCACTATAAAAAAAAAACCTTAACTTTGAACTGGTGGCAAATTTTGTTAGATTAATCAAGTACACGTCAGGACTGCGTCATGACGTTAACATTAACAAATTTTGATGAATGATCTGTTAACATCAAGTTCCATTTTTTTTTTTTGTTGGATGTCATTACTTTATTATTGCTTTCTACATGTAGGTGTTTAAATTTGCATTCCCCCTGAACGATATATTATGATTAACATAATTTTTTTGTATGTTTTATATGGATATTTGACATTCTCCCCCCCCCCCCACAATAAACAATGCTGGTTATTTTGTTGTGTGACGGGCTGGGGCTTCGCTAACTGGATCTTGTATTGGATGACGTCCTGTCAACTCAAGACGGGGGCATGAACCAGAGGTGGAAGTACAATCACAAGGAAATGAACGGAAGTTGATGCCTTACTGCACATATCACAAGGAAATGAACGGAAGTTGATGCCTTACTGCACATATCACAAGGAAATGAACGGAAGTTGATGCCTTACTGCACATATCACAAGGAAATGAACGGAAGTTGATGCCTTACTGCACATATCAATAGGACCAAACCAGTGGCGGGTTTCTGGGTTGACCACCTCGGGACCCTGCGTCTTAGAGGCCCGTGAAATATTGATTGTTAATACGTTTCTAGGACCCGTCGCTACAAGTCGCACAAGGCCCCTGTCATTAAAAAGTTATGATAACTAACCGATATATAGTCTTTAGTACTGCTTTGAAGAACTTTGATTGTTTTGCTGGGCATGAGAGTGTAACATGGATATCACTGTGTTTAGCTGCGTATCACTGTGTTTAGCTGGATATGAGTGTGTAACATGGATAACAATGTGTCAGGTTGGGTATGAAAGTGTTGCATTGATATCACTGTGTCAAGCTGGATATGAAGGTGTTACATGTATATCACTGTGTTTAACTGGATATGCAAGTTTTACATGAATATCAATCACTCTGTCAAGCAATATACGAATGTGTTTAGCCCAAACTAGCTGCCTCGCTTTTTAGTTTTCAATACAAAACCATGGTATATGTGTAGTACTGAGTCATCTGGCGTGATGTAGTCTATGTAGTCGCTATGTGTACGCGTCATTTTGTTTTGTGACGGTTTGGTAACCAATGGACTAAGGTTCAATACTTAGTAACTTCAGCGAAATAAAAGGGGGTTTGTTTTATTTTTTAAAAGTTGACCTTAGGCTAGCAATGGATGTAGATCTATTCTAATCGTAGTCTGTTGAACATGCTAGGGGGAAGAAAAACTTAGACCTGGTCATGCCATGTCTATGTCACTTTTATAACCTTTGAACTAATTATTATTATTTATAACTTGTTGAATCAATACGTTAGTGACTTAGCTGAAAGTTTCTGTTGGTGTTGGTTCATCGTTAGTCAAGCAGTTTGTAAATATTTTAATTCAGCTTTTCTCGTCCAGTAAAAATTCTGAAACATTACCTCTTAACAATATAAACTGGAATAACAGACTGTATAGTTTTTTTCTAGGGTTCTAATTCTGCTCACACAATAGACTGGATAGTTTATTCTTGGGTTCTGATTCTGCACACACAATAGACTGGATAGTTTATTCTTTGGTTCTGATTCTGCTCACACAATAGACTGGATAGTTTATTCTTGGGTTCTGATTCTGCTTACACAATAGACTGGATAGTTTATTCTTGGGGTTTAATTCTGCTCACACAATAGACTGGATAGTTTATTCTTGGGGTTTAATTCTGCTCACACAATAGACTGGATAGTTTATTCTTGGGGTTTAATTCTGCTCACACAAACTATTCATATTTGTTTGTCAACGTGGACGATTTTCAAGGTTTTAAAAAATGAAAAAAATACCCTAGGTATTAAGAAGAAATCACAAATGTACATGTACTAACGTACAAAATCACTCGGAATAGAGAGAATTTAAAAAAAAAAATTTTTGTCCCCTTGTTTTAATCTGTAGCAAGCAAAATGTCACAACATTGATGACAAATGCATGTAATCCCAAAATGTTGAAATTTCTTAAACTTTTAAATCGATGGCTATCATCAAGTTCTGTCAACAAAATTCCACCAGCCCCGCCCTCCCCCCCCCCTTCTGCTCCACCCACTCCGACCCCCCACATCCCCAATCTCATAACTTAAAAAAATTCGTGACGTTAATCCAACATCTGACATTGAACATAAGTGGACTGGACGTTCTCTCCGATAGGAGAAGGAGACAGAGGGGGATGGGGGTGGGTGGGGGGGGGGGGTGGGTAGATTATCTCTTGGGGGAGACATTGGTCACATGACAGTGCATGAAATACCCCTCCCCAACCCTCAATTCCAGTTAAGGTACTATTCTCACCCCACAGTAGTGGAAAGTCTATGATAGGTGAAACCATCCGCGTAGGTTTTCAAGCAGTTGAACATTTTTATATTCATATCAAAATGAAGATTTGATGTTGTTATGTTCATTTCATCATGAAGATTTGATGTTGTTATGTTCATTTCATCATGAAGATTTGATGTTGTTATGTTCATTTCATCATGAAGATTTGATGTTGTTATGTTCATTTCATCATGAAGATTTGATGTTGTTATGTTCATTTCATCATGAAGATTTGATGTTGTTATGTTCATTTCATCATGAAGATTTGATGTTGTCATGTTCACATCAGTGATTAGAAACATAAACATATGTTATCATAACATTTTATTGAATATGACGGAAACAATGAGTAAGATTATTCATTTTGTTAAATATCAAACACAATACCTTAAGCACTCAACAACTCTGACACAACAATATTCCACCAAAAAAATCTGAAAATATAGCAAAAAAATTTAACTAAAAAAAAAAGATGACCAAACCGGCCTCCCATAAAATACAAGTTACCCCATAACATAAATACATAAGTATCCACAGTAACAATAGATAAAGATCGTTTCAATCCGATTCCTTGCAATGAAACTTCACGTCCCTATGGAAGAGACATTCATGCCAACGGGCACCGAAACTTGCCGGCTAACGGCTAATTTATCACATGAAACCCCATAAATAATTCCATTTAGTGCTGGGAACGGTCCTGACGATTGGAAATTACAGACCGCATCACGTTTTGTTGGGGGGAAATCTTACAGCCAGCGAAGGATGGAACCGTTGAAATATTCTTTTTTTTTTTTATTTTGAGTCCTGAGAAAAAAAAATATTGTATGGGTATTGTGAAAGATAAAATGTATAATTTCTAATACGTTCGAATTGATTTTGACTATTTCTCTAGCAATAAAAAAAAACACATTTCTTGTATATAAATCTAATTTTTTTTTACATATCTCAATACAGTTAAAATAATTAATATTCTCTCTCTCTCTCTCTCTCTCTCTCTGTATATATATATATATATATATATATATCAAGTCTAAGGGGATATAACTCTATGAAAAGGTTTTGCAGGGTACAGCTAGTACATTGAAATAATGCATTATACAAAATGACGTTTCTCAACTTAGATGCGAGAATTTATGAGGAAAAAAAATAAACCACTCTCTGAAAAAATTTTTTTTTACAAAAATATAACACTACTAAGCCTATGTCGACTCTTGAAGTCAAATATTGAAATCATTTGTAACTGTTTTGCAGTGATTTTAGTTTGTTTATTTAAATCGTATACCGCCAGAAAAAAAAAAACGTAATGGCGGGGAGGGGAAGGTTGTGTATAAATGTCAACAGTAAAAACGTCCACCAGCTTTTAAAAAAGTCGACAGAAAAAAACGTACATTGGAAAAGGCTGGGTAGATAAATAAAGGAATGGTAAAAAAAAAGACAATAGGTAAAACGTCAACAGTCAAAAAGTCGATAAGTAAACAGTCAGAATGTCAATGGTTAAAAAAGTAATCAGGAATAATGTTAAATGAATAAATATCAATAATCCAGATGCCATGTATAGCTGTGTTTAACAGTATAAAACAGTATTTAGCAGTATGTAACTGTGTAAACTGGGTATAGCATTGTATATCAGTATTTAAGAGTATTTACAAGCATGCTATAACATTAACACAGAGTATATAGCACGCTAAAGTAATGTATAGAAATATATAAATGAGTATGTAGAAGATTATAGCAGCATATAACAAGAATAAGTAGCATAAAGCAATAATAGGGACGGCTACTCATTGAAGTATATGTATTTTAAGAACCACTCAATTGTTACCACAGCTTTCAATAGCAGGGTAGAAGTCAGGAGATGTATAATTATTATAGACTGCACTGTTAGGGGAAAAAAACGTGGTTTTTTGAATTCGTGAATGGTGTGAAACAACAGCCGTTTTCACAACCGTGTTCATCAAATCCTGGTGTGTTAGATCTGTGTCATTGTTTGCACATATGGAGGCCGATGTGTGCTCTGACCTTATCTAGTGCTCTACCTGGCACCTGCTGCAATGTCCATCGTGTGTGAGTGTATGTGTGTTTCTGTAGGTATGTATGTCTTTATATAACTTGAATCTATGTTAGTCCTTACATGACATTGTTATTGTTTTCTGTGTCAACAGCTCACCCTGTTTGTTGGTCTGTCTGTCTGTCTCCCTCAAACTCCTGAGGATATTTGGACTTGATTAGATTTTATTTTAATAGTTAGTAATCACTTCAGACTTTGAGGAATTCACTTGTGCCCATTGTTAGATATCAATGAACTAAATATATAATAGTTGCATATATATAAATAGACAGTGAGTGGCACCATAGTATTGCATTCTGTAAGTATATATATACTATTTCATTTGATGAGTTTCTTAATAAATCTTGGTGAAACTACGTGCTGCAGTATTTCGCACCAAATGAATGGGTTATTGAACTTACAAGGTGTAGAATGGGGCTATATATATAATAAATAAGCCCTTTAGGAGCCCTGAAGCCCGGCCCTTTGATGTACACATGGCAGGCCAAGACCTACAAAATGATATATACATCATGGGTCTAGGATTTATGGTTGCTGAGCTATAGGGCGCTCCTTTATTAATATAGCTTATATAGTAAAAAACGGTACTTTATAAGCCCCCTTTTACGGCCCTCAGAGGTCAGATCGCGAAATGAACTTTTGCTGCACACATGGCAGGCCAAGACCTACAAAATGATATATACATCATGGGTCTAGGACTTATGGTTGTTGAGATCTAGGGTGATGACGGACAGACAGACAGACAGACAAAACGGGGACAATAGTGCATTTTTTTTCGAAAATGCTTAATGTTTTAAAATGTTAAAAGTGCAATGACTTGCAGTGTATAGCAGTATATCACAGTATATTGCAATTTATAGCAGTATAAAGCGGTATAGATAGTAATTAACAGTATTTCGCAGAGTTTAACAGTATATTGCAGTATATACAAAATATTGTACTGAATAGCAATATATAGCAGTATAAGCAGTATATAGCAATATACAGTTGTTTTATACAGTGTGTTGCAGTATATAGCAGTTTTTAGCAGTTGTATACAGTATATTGCATCATATAGTGTATGTTGTATTCTGAGATACTTTTAATTTTCTAAATTTTCATTTTTCTAAAAAATATTTATAAATATCAGGATTCGTGTATTTAACATGGTTGTACCGGTTGGCACAAACATGAAGATCGCCGATTTAAATTTAGCCGACCTAATTTTTTAGACGTCGAACTGTAATACTTGGACATGAAAGTAGAGATTTAGTCATACTATCACTTTATATTTTCCTGTTTACTGTTATGTAAAGAAGCCACTACTCTTCCGCCACCCCCCACCCCCACCCCACCCCACATATATATACACCTAAGACACCAAAGGTCTTTAAATAAATGTTGACCTACATTGATCTACTCATGTTACGATGTCTACTACACTCTGTATCTCTCTGTCTGTACTCATGTTACAATGCCTACTACACTCCGTAACTCTTTAACTATCAGATATCAAATAAATCAGTTCCTACAGTCCCAGCTACAAATGTTGACACCAAAACCTCCAGCCACGTCTGTCTGGTGGCTGTGTCTAATTGCGCTCGTCACCGTCCAGAGTGAGACACCTGCAGATGAGGATGTGGCCCTAAACAGGGGTAAAGGGATCCACGCGTCCCCCAAGCCATGTTGTTTACCTTACAGGTTTCAAGCTGTCATCACACCTTTAGCGACATTCAGTGTCGAGAACAAGGTGAGTGCTGGAGCCAAAGTGACCATATGAAAGACAGCTGTTTTTTTTTCTTTAACATATAATTACTTCTGTATTTGTATAATTCTTTCTTATGTCCCAGATTTGTAATGCGAAGTATGGCCTACATGTGTATAAAGTACATAAACAAACTCATTTCTCATGACAGCATGAACGACATCAGTTTCTCTATAATATTTTTTTTTTAAAATATATTATATTAAATGTTAACCTGTTTCTCTGCTAACAATGGAATTTATTCAGCAACTAGTTGTACCCTGCAAAAACCTTTGCATAGAGTTACATCCCCTTAGTCTTGATCGGTAGGCTAGGTTATTTTTTTGGTTTCGGGCAGATCCGATTTTTTTCTTGATTTTATTTTAAACTGGAATAATGTTGTATTCACTCTTTACTTTCGATTTAACGCAGAGCACAAATCGCAATTATTTTATTAGATTTGATAAAACTTATTAGACAAGTGGTTCCAACAATGTGTCACTTCTCTAATCACTGAGAAAAAAAAACGTCAGAAAAGAATAACTGCGTTAAAACAACGTTAACGAAACCGTCCAATCAAGGCTGGATATTAAGGGACTTCACTAAGTCTACTTAAGGACGTCACTACGTCTACTTAAAGGACGTCACTAAGTCTACTTAAGGGACGTCACTAAGTCTACTTAAAGGACGTCACTAAGTCTACTTAAGGGACGTCACTAAGTCTACTTAAGGGACGTCACTAAGTCTACTTAAGGGACGTCACTAAGTCTACTTAAGAGACGTCACTAAGTCTACTTAAGGGACGTCACTCAGTCTACTTAAGGGACGTCACTAAGTCTACTGAAGGGACATCACTAAGTCTACTTAAGGGACGTCACTAAGTCTACTTAAGGAACGTCACTAAGTCTACTTAAGGGACATCACTAAGTCTACTTCAGGGACGTCACTCAGTCTACTTAAGGGACGTCACTAAGTCTACTTAAGAGACATCACTACGTCTACTTAAGGGACGTCACTAAGTCTACTTAAGGGACGTCACTAAGTCTACTTAAGGGACGTCACTAAGTCTACTTAAGGGACGTCACTAAGTCTACTTAAGGGACGTCACTAAGTCTACTTAAGGGACATCACTAAGTCTACTTAAGGGACGTCACTCAGTCTACTTAAGGGACGTCACTAAGTCTACTTAAGGGACATCACTACGTCTACTTAAGGGACGTCACTAAGTCTACTTAAGGGACGTCACTAAGTCTACTTAAGGGACGTCACTAAGTCTACTTAAGGGACGTCACTAAGTCTACTTAAGGGACATCACTAAGTCTACTTAAGGGACGTCACTAAGTCTACTTAAGGGACGTCACTAAGTCTACTTAAGGGACGTCACTCAGTCTACTTAAGGGACGTCACTAAGTCTACTGAAGGGACGTCACTAAGTCTACTTAAGGGACGTCACTAAGTCTACTTAAGGGACGTCACTCAGTCTACTTAAGGGACGTCACTACGTCTACTTAAGGAACGTCACTACAGACGTATTAAGTTCAGTATATTGTTATTAAGTAGTGTAAATATTCTTTTCACTAGGTAGTGTCCAGACTATACAGAAACTGGGAGTCCAGAATTCAAGTTCACGAACAAGTCACTTTTACACCAGATGGACTGGAGACTTCTTTGTCTAAATTTATACTGGACTATAAAAATGTAAGTAGGTATTTTACATACGTTCATATGTTGCTTGTAGATAATGAACAGAAATAAAAATGTAAAACATTCGTTAAAATATTTAAAGTAAATGCTACCCGGGGCGGACATCTCCTTCCATTGTTACACTGGCATTCAATTTA
>JAGDYQ010000080.1:491481-553403 GCA_021962125.1 Bulinus truncatus
TATAATTTAAAAAAAAACCAATTCAGGTATTTTTTAACAACATTACCACACACACACATCTACACACTCACACACGTCTATACACTCACATCTACACACTCACACACGTCTATACACACACAAACACACACTTACACACACATACACAAAAACACACACACATACACAAAAACACACACACCTACACACAAATACCTTCACACAAACACACACTTAGACTTACACACACACATACACACACCTACACACACACGATAGCATGTAAATGTGGTCCTTCAAATGACCAATGAATCTGTAGTAGAAATTTTGAGTCAAACTAAATGACCCCAGTATGAAGCCTCTAAATATCTGTCTCTGTGTCAGAGGCTCTATGCGGGAAAGTGTAGGTAGTGCAATATTCAGTAGCTAGTGCAATATTCAGTAGATAGTGCAATATTCAGTAGATAGTGCAATATTCAGTAGCTAGTGCAATATTCAGCCGTCTTTTACTTTCCTTATCAAGTATCAAATACTTATTTTTTAACTGGTCGAACAAAGGGTGACGATCGACACACAGTATATCTTTGCAGTTCCAGCCCGTAACACTCTGTTATATCTGTATTTTATTACTATCATTTCTATTTATATAGGCCTACATCAAATTGCACCCGTGATAGTGAAGCATATATCGTAGGATTCGTAGCCATGATAAAGAAGCAGATATTGTTGCCATGAATTAAAATAGATATTTTAGCCATGATAGTGCAGCAGAAAGAGTAGCCATGATGGTGAAGCAGACAACGTAGCCATGATACTGAAGAGAAAGAGTAGCCATGATGGTGAAGCAGATATTATAGCCATGAAAGTGAAGCAGATATTATAGCCATGAAAGTGAAGCATTGGCTGTTCTTGGTGAAAGCTGGCCACCGACTAGTAACCAGCTCAAAAAATGTGGGGCCGGTTCAAGGTATGGTGAAGGATCCCCGTCTGTTACAGCCATCTGCTATGTCATGACCTACCATTGTGGTGGGAGTGTGTGATCTGATGACTCCCCGCACCATCAAAACCCCTCGAAATTAGCTTGGGGCAGCCCTGACAAAAATGTATCCACTAGGGCACTTTATTATATTTCCTCATTTCATAAATATACATATACTGCCCATTGGTCAATCATAAAGATACTAACAAAATATAGGCACTGCATTGTGTGAACTTGACCTACGTCCTTGAACTTCTAGAGGAGCCAAATGTCACGCGAAGCAGCTCTCAATCTATCACATTATTTTTTTTAGAAAATTCTGTTTTATCAGAGTCAGGGTCAATCCCCACCCCCCTCACATAAATAAACAACTTAGAACTGTTTAGGCTATGAGGTGTGATGTACAGCAACACTGAACTATATTCGTTTACATGATTAGTTTTTGTAGGATTGCTTTTTGTTGTTGTTTATTTATAATTACCATCTAATATAATATTCATCCATCACATGTTGACTTTGATAATAAATACTTAAAGAAACACGAATCAGGGAAGACGCAATTAAAATCAATAGGTTGTTTGCTTCATGTTTGTTTCTCTACTTCACTTGCAGGGACCACAGATACATTAGTTCTGTTTACCAACATCTCTGAGGTCGTAGAGGAGTCCGTGTTTAAAATACCTCACGCATGCCTGGGTAATTCATTGATGTGATGATGGTCAAGTTATTGAACAATACCTCACATCAATAGGAGCTGATGATGATGTATTACACCTGTGTAATGAATTCAAACTTGACCAATGCATTTCGACGCAATAAAATTTTAAACTGAAAACATGTATTCCAAACAATATAGTAGCTTGAATCTTTCCAACAATGCAACAATCAGAAACATTTCCCAAACAAGATGTCAGTGTAATAGATCCGGTGCCGGGCTTAAACCCACTGATCCAATCTCTCCCAATGGTGCACCAAACTAGTGCATTAACAGCATCTGAAATTAACCTACTTGCGACAGGTCTTCACATATCCCAATGCCGGCCCTAGATACTTCTTATTAAAACACATTACATTTTGCTTTTGGAGAAAAATGAAATGGTAAAATTATGACTATGTAACAATTTAATTTTTCGTCTGGGTGGAGGAGGAGGGGTTATTGACAGGGTTGTTAACAATACTCTTAAATTGTATCGTCAATACCGATACCAATACTTGATGAAAATAGTATCGCCAATACCAATACAAATACTCAAGTAAAAATGTATTGCCAAAATCGAAACCGATGCAATACCGATACTTTTGAGAACAACAAAGTATTTTTATTTAAAATATAATGAGTGCAAGTTTTTCAAAAAAAAAAAGTGAAATCAATTAAATACAATGTCAAAGCACAAATTTAATGCTAATCACTTTAGTACTTGACGGATGGCCAAGTGGTGTAGATACTCGACTGTCGACTTCAGAGTTATGGGTTCGATCCTCGGTGAGAACAATGGCAATTTTTCCACAAGTTCACCCAGTTTTAAATAGGTACCCGACTTTAAGCTGGGGAAGTAAAGGCGGCTGGGAGTTGTGCTAACTACACTATCCCTTCATATGCCGAGGTTATAGAAACAGATGAATCCCCGATGGCCCGTAAGGTTAAGGGAACTTTTCTTTACTATTTCACCATTTGGCAGCACGTAAGAAGACCATCATTTCAAAACAATCCTTGCTTAGCCTCCTAGAACGTAATGGCATAAAAAGACGCGCACCTAATGAAAACAGGCGCTCAACACAGCACTAGCCGATCAACTCATCAATATAGTTTTTAATGCTTGGGTAGGGTGCTAATGACAGCATTTCTGATGAGTTATCTTCAAGATATCTGTCTACTTCAGCAGAACTTACTATTAAGCCGGTTCTGCCGCCGTGCTGTAAAAATGCACAGCTGACTGTATTGAAGCTGCATAACCCTGTCGAGTAACCCAAGTGGAGTGGAAACTTCACTCAGTGCACTGCAAGAACGCTTTAAGTTTTGTTCAACTTCAGCCTTTTGTTCCAAGTTGTCTTGGTGTTAATAGTGGTAGGGTTAATGGCTATCATTACAAGCAGTGATTGAATTTATGAAGATTACTTTTAAAACAATCTATTAAAATAGCTATTGTTGTTCTACAATTAGCTAATAGTGGCAACAGAAAAGTATTGGTATCGAGTATCGAAAATTTTTCGTTTAAAATGTATCGGCGATACACAAATCAATACTTGATACAAAAAGGATCGGCAATACAGCAACCAATACTGAAAAAGTATCGGCGATACTGTATTGGCCGATACCGATACTTCGATACTAACAACCCTGGTTATTGAATACATAAATTTTGTACGAAGGTCAAAGAGTGCAGCTAATATCTTTTTTTCGCTCTTAAATTACTTTTACAGCAAATACAAAAAGCATGACTTGAGGGCGAATTCATGAATAGTTGAACTAAAAATGCACTTAGATGTTATTAAATTTAGAAAAAAAAAATCACAAAACAAAACAATAAATTATTAGGGCAAAGATATTGTTTGAAAAAATAAATGTTCAGAGCACTGGGCAAACTTAAAGACAATAAGTATAAATCTCACTGAAAAAAAAATGTATGTTTGCTTGCATCCTGAAACAAAGATCTTATTCCGAGCCGAAAGGTTATTACAATTTGTGTTTGGATGCAACAATTATTACAATTAGTGTTTGGATGCAACAACTATTACAATTTGTGTTTGGATGCAACAATTATTACAATTAGTGTTTGGATGCAACAATTATTACAATTAGTGTTTGGATGCAACAATTATTACAATTTGTGTTTGGATGCAACAATTATTACAATTTGTGTTTGGATGCAACAATTATTACAATTTGTGTTTGGATGCAACAATTATTACAATTAGTGTTTGGATGCAACAATTATTACAATTTGTGTTTGGATGCAACAATTATTACAATTTGTGTTTGGATTCAACAATTATTACAATTAGTGTTTGGATGCAATGTAGCTCGACTTCGAGAATGTTCTTCAAAATTTACTTGTATTTTGTTGGTAAAGTCTAGTATTATTCTAATTGTTACAACTCTTTTTGTGTTATCTGAGTTAATTTGTAAAAACATTGCCCTAAATAATTGAAAATTTAACTTCATTTTAACAGTTAAAGAAATATAGGTCGCATTTTCATCTAGGATTATTCCAGAATTAAAATACTCGGTGTCAACTTTACAACAAAATGTGCAGAGTTTAAATAGTCGAGATGTCAAAAGTTAAAAAAAAAAAAAACATACTTAAAGTATTTTAGTCTTTTACTTCATAAAAGAAATAAAATCTCAAACCTGGTGTGATCTTTTTTTTTTTAAATTAGACACGGAACGTCTTTCTTTTTCCAGGCCAGTCTTTAATCTGTCGTCTGCCCGTGGCGTCGATAAAAGATTTAAAAAAAAAAACAAATTAACATGAATAGTTTCCCCTGATCCCACTGAGAACAGTGAATAACGGTTATTGAGATGAACCGTTAGTTGTCTCTGACCATTTATCTACATACCTACATTGTATGTATTGAAGGCTATCTCTTCATTTTTTGTGCCTATCTATATTTATTCTGTCTATATATGTAGGCTTCTACCTACCAATTAATCTGAAAATGGCTCACTCAGTTTAGGCTTTCTTTTTAGTCGGGGATTCTCTCACAAAAACGCCTTCTTATATCACCAAGGCCTTTTTTTATTACGGCCTAAATCACTTGGGTTTTATCGCACTAAGGCCTTACCTCACCAGGGCCTTATCTCACCAGAGTCGTATCACACCAGGGCGTTATCTCACCAGGGCCGAACGACAACAGGGCTTGTCTCACCAGTATCTCACCAGGACTTTATCTCACCAGGGCTTTATCTCACCAGTATCTTACCAGGGTTTATCTCACCAGGGTCTCATCTCACCAGGGCCTTATCTCACCAGGGTCTTATCTCACCAGGGCCTTATCTCACCAGGGGCGTAACGCACCAGGCCCTTTTCACCAGGGTCTTTTTCACCTGGGCCTTATCTCATCAGGGTGTCATCTCACCAGTATCTCACCAGAGTCTTATCTCACCAGGGTCTTATCTCACCAGGGTCTTATATCACCGGGGGCGTAACGCACCAGGGCCCTATTGCACCAGGGGCGTAACGCACCAGTGCCTTATCTCACCAGGGCCTTATCTCGCCAGGGTCTTATATCACTAGAGGCGTAACGCACCAGGGCCCTATCGCACCAGGCCCTTTTCACCAGGGCCTTATCTCACCAGGGCCTTATCTCACCAGGGCCTTATCTCACCTTGGCCTTATCTCACCAGGACCTTATCGCACTAGGACCTTATCTCACAAGGTCCGAATCACACCAGGGCTTTATCTCACCAGTATCTCACCAGGGTTTGATCTCACCAGGGCCTATCTCACCAGGAGCTTATCTCACCTGCGCCTTATCTCACCAGGACCTTATCTTACTAGGGCCTTATCTCACCAGGTCCTTATATCACCAGGGCCTTATCTCACCAGGGTCTTATATCACCAGAGGCGTAACGCACCACGGCCCTATCGCATCAGGGCCTTTTTGACATGGGCCTTATCTCATCAGGGTCTCATCTCACCAGTATCTCACCAGGACCTTATTTCACCAGTATCTCACCAGGGCCTTATCTCACCTCGGCCTCATCTCACCAGGACCTTATCTCACTAGGGCCTTATCTCACCAGGGCCGAATCACACCAGGGCCTTATCTCACCTGGGCCTTTTCTCACCAGGACCTTATCACACTAGGGCCTTATCTTATCAGGGCCTTATTTCACCAGGGCTGTATATCACCAGAGCCTTACATGACAAGAGGCTGAAAGCCCTGTTTTGAAGGACAGTAAAAAAAAATTAGGCCCATTTCGCCTCCCTCCCTCCTTTCCCAGTCTTGTATCTTACAACCACCTTGAGGACTATTCATTAAACCTAATTATCCCTACGTATCATTATATCTTCTTATCTCAGAGTATCATTAATATCTTCTTATCTCAGCGTATCATTATATCTTCTTATCTCAGCGTTTCATTAATATCTACTTATCTCGTCATATCATTATATCTTCTTATCTCAGCATATCATTACATCTTATTCATCTAAGCATATCTTTTCATCAACCATCACACCAATTCATTTTCTGATACTTAGTGGGAATAAGGAAGACGATTGGCTGATTATGACACAAACTAAGTCAACACTGAATTGTGGGACAAGGGGAGAGGATTCACTGAGTTAAAGTTTGTTTCCTGGTACTTATGTACCCCTGCTAACCCTAATGGTTGATTCGGTTCAGTCTGAACTTTTGTTCCCTTTTTATTCAAAAAAATGAAACGGCAGACAGGTGATGTTGTTATTTAAATGAAATACCTGGATGGTGAATACATTCGAATAGTTCGACTTCAATAGATCAATGCTGACCACGCCTGAGGGCAATTAAATCAGATTGTTGTTCAGTTTCCAGAAGCCTAATTCTCTTTAATCTGGACACACATTATTTAAAAATACCAATTAGTGTTCTCTTTAGGCTGGACATACATCCACATCAATTATCAACCATCCAGCTTTGAATACAGCATTTTTTTTCAGTTGACAAGTCTGCTTTATACATTTTGAAAGACGTGAAAAGTGTTAGTCAGGACTACTATAAGAAAAAATTCAAATCTAACAGAACGATAAAAGAAAATGATTTCATAACTTATGGTTAAGCAAAGTTAATTATTGTTTAAAAAATGTAATCTCTAAAAGATCCGTCTATCCAAATAGATCCTTGAATATTGAAATGCCCAACAAACACTTATTGAAAAACTCCTTTACTTCTATGTGTGTGAAGTCCCTGTAAGGATGAGATGGAATCTCTTAGATCCTATAAACCACTAATAGGACGGTTTTTATGGTGCCTTCAGGTCAACAGGCCGAGCGCTTTACCATCCGTCCCCTTACTTCTATGTCATGGGGCTCATTTTTTTTTTTATTTAAAGTGAATACCCCCTCCCCCCCACACACAAACAAACATCGGTCAACAAGTTAACCTTCACTTCGTTCAATTAATTATGTATTCTTTTTCCCCTCCAATCGTAACACTATCTGTCAGTGCATCACAATGCAAGGAAATTTTTAAAAAATGAAAAAACTTTGAACTCCAAAGTAAGAGATTAACGTTATCCTTACTGTATGGGATTAGCCAATAAATACCTGACGATTACGAAACAATTCAGCCTAATGGAGAAATAGTATTATTTCCGTATTATTAGTTGTCAACAACAAAAAATATCAAGGTCATAACAAATACCACATCGTCAGTGGCGCAACCAGCAAAAAATGCTGGGGAGGGGCTCACATAGAGAAAAAAATGGGGGGGGGGGGTCACATATAGAAATAAGACAGTTTTACAGTCTTTTTAGTAACTTTATATAGTAAAATATGTATTGATGATTTGGTCTGGGGGGCTCCCCCCCTCATGCCCCCCCGTGTATTATTTAAAAGTTTGAGTTCTATTTCTTGTCTATTGTTGATTATTTCAATCTATAGTTTTTATTTGAATGAATTTAACTCTCCACTTTATAGTTTAACGTTAATAGGCCTCAATAAAAGATAAAATGAAATAATTTTCGTTTTATAAAATGATGAATAAATGAATGTTTTGGTTTGTTTTGGTTAAAACAAATGTATGTTTTGGTTTTGGGTAAAACAAATGTATGTTTTGGTTTTGGGTAAAACAAATGTATGTTTTGGTTTTGGGTAAAACAAATGTATGTTTTGGTTTTGGGTAAAACAAATGTATGTTTTGGTTTTGGTTAAAACAAATGTATGTTTTGGTTTTGGTTAAAAGAAATGTAGTTTGTGTTGTCTTTGGTTAGTACAACTCCAAATGTTGTTTGTATTGGTTCTGGTTAAAACAAATATAGTTTGTGTGTATTCTGGCCGTCTAGGGCATGAATATTTATAAAACAATCTCTTCGACTTTTGCACTATCCGGCATGAACTTCCACCAAATTTAGTCCGGATGGTCGAGAGTCTTCATTATTTTATCTCTTCAGCACGTGGTAAGAGAAACGTTACTATACACACACAATGTTAAAACATAAAAAAAAATCGCTTAATTCATTCAAATTAATGATAAGTTCAGTCTCCTTTCATGTTGGTGTTTATCAAGGAGGGAAAATCTGCAGTTGGGGTGGGGGGGGGGGAATCTGGAGGGCGGGGGGGGGAGGGGAGGGGGAACTTGAAAACTAATCCCACAACCTGTGCCTGTATATAAAGTGTAGGGACACACTCAGTATGAGACATCCGATTTTTAGACTCACCGCCAGCAACATATTGTCTACCCGTATCACCTGTATCAGTCAACCATGAAATCTGCAGTGGTACTACTCTGTGTGTTGGTTGTGGCTGTTAGCGCTGCTGGTAGCTACTACAAGGTAAGTGTTCTATTTGGCCTTAAGTTGACTTACGTAAAGTCTGATGTACAGAAATACGTTATGGGAGCCTAGATATATCAGTAACATAGTAGCAGTACTTATACAGTGATAAATATTTCAAGGAAGTTACTGTATTACAAACAAACAAAAAACAAACAGACAACACTCTGTTTAATAATGTCTGTCATAGAAAAATAGTTTTCAACTTTCTTAGAAATAAAGTTGTATTCACTTCTTAAACAATACTGTTTAATTAAACCATTCTCTTTATAAAAGCATGGTGAAATAAAATAATCGCATTTTTCAATCGAGATTGTAGTGTGCAGTCTCTGTTAGGATGATACGAAATCTCTTACATCCTATAAAACACTAATGGTTCGGTTTTCGCAATGCTCTTTTTTCATCCGATATACATATATAGAAAGAAAGCCGATAGTGATATAGCAATGGAGGAACCACGGGAGATTAAGCGAGGACTTAAACCATATCTTGAAAAAATTGGTGCTCACCGGAGATCGAACCAGAGCGCTTACCGCACGACCACCTGTCCCACTATCGAGAAATTAGTAGCATCATTGGATTTCTCTCAATATAAATAATGCTGAAATAGTTAAATAGTATGCAATATAGCTTATCACATTACTTACCGTAGAAACTCGCCAATCAGTCGCTTTAGCAGATAAGTCAAGAGCATTTGTAAGCCGAAAATTACGAAAATTGCTATGACCCGTGCATAAGGCGAGGGTAAAACTTGACAACTATCGTATTCTTTAAATTTCATAATTATACCGCTGGACTTTTACAGTAAATTTAATTAAATTTGCATTTGTTAACGCGCTTTATCATCATGCACAAGGCAATAACCGATAAGTACGGGTTGGGGGGGGGGGGAAGGGTGGGGGCGGATTCCTACCCTCACTATCACATTGCAGACACTCTACCAACCAGGGTTGTTAGTATCGAAGTATCGGTATCGGCCAATACAGTATCGGAGATACTTTTTTTTTAGTATTGGTTGCTGTATTGCCAATCCTTTTTGTATCATGTTTTGACTTGTGTATCGCCGATACATTTTAAACGAAATAAATTCGATATTCGATACCAATACTTTTCTATCGGTATTTTAAGAATGTATTATAAGAAACTCTAACGAAAAATGTACTTTGTACCTTAAAATATTCAAAATGAAAAAAAAAATATAATTCATAAACCCAATAGAATAACCCCATTAACCCCAATAACCCCATTAACCCCAATAACCCCACTATTTGAATGTTTATCAGTTTTGTATAAAAATCAAAATATCATAATGGTACTGTTCATACAATTCAGAAATATTTTTGCAGAAAAACAATAGCGTTTTTAATACCTTATTTTAAAAGTAATCTAAATAAATTCAATCACTACTAGTAATCGCAGTCATCAACCGTATCAATATTAACACCACCCACCTCTCCACCAATACAACCACGGTCGGCGAGTTGAAGGAAAAATTAAATTTTTGTTTTCTTTTGAAGTTTTTGCTTTGCGAGCCGATATCTATAAATGTTATTCTTATATTGTTTCATTCATTTACTTTCTTTCTATCAACTATTTGTTTAATGTTTCAATGAATGACAGAAAACTTTATTTCTTTTTTGATCGATCTGTCAATTATATAAAAACTTGAAAAACTTGCACTCTTTATATTTTCAATAATAATATTTTTTTTTGTTCTGAAAAGTATTGGTATTGTATTGGTATCGATTTTGGCAGTACAGTTTTACTTGACTATTTGTATTGGTATTGGCGATACTCTTTTCATGAAGTATTGATATTGGTATTGGTGATACAATTTAAGAGTATTGTTAACCACCCTGCTACCAACTGAACTATCCAGCCACTTTGCCTCATTTACATTAGAAGTCTAGATGCTATTAGTAAAATTAGATATGCCGTGTGTACGGGAACAATTAAAATGAAAAGTAAATAAACAGCCGAAAAATGCTGCGCCAAACAAATGTTGAGTCTATGTTTCCGGTTTCCTCCATTGCGGTGTTGAGTGTACAATGTCGTTTCCCAAATTCTATAGAATAGTGTGTAGTCCGATGATAAGTCGACCATGTTTTTTTATTTACTGAATTTAAGGCATAAATTTCTCGACTTATACGCGGGTATCCACGATAGGTATATTTCTCTTTGTGTTATCTCCCCTGTGTGGCGTTTCTATATTATATAATGCTATATGACCTGTTATAGTACTATCATTAATTAAATTTCCCCTTTAAATCACAGCAATGTTAATGTATGATACATCAGTTACTCTTAGATACTACTGTTAACTGCTAGAAAATGTAAATCTGGATCAAAGATATTATTTTCTAGAACTTAAATTTCTAATCGTATTTAATGATGGTTTTGTTTTAATTTTTACATTATCATTTTTTTTTTTCTTTTTAGTTGGCAGAAACTATTTTTTTTTGGTTTTAAAATAAAATTCTAATTTTGTCCATGCTAGTTCTACTGCCACATTATCTCATTTCATTTACCAGAGCTCTTCAGAATAGCGAGGGATTGATTCACAAAATCAAAAAAAAAAAAAAACAAACCATATGCAGCACCTTTGTGGAAAAGGTTAAGAACTTTTTTTAAACTTGTGTATTTCTGCATCTCGTGTAAGATTTATATGAAAATAAACAAAAAAAAAAAATAATAAGAGACATGCCTTATCCCAAAAAAAGCAACAAAATTTTATTATTTTTTTTAATAAGTCATTTGGGAGTAAAACAATCCTTAATATTAAAATGTAAACACTAGTGATGTAGAAAAAACAAGCAATTTAAGTCTTTTCCGTTTCGGACAAAGGACATTTAGAGCATTTTCCTGTAAGCAGTGGCTATGGTTACGCCGGACGAAATCCGTATTTTTTTTTTCCGGGTTACAGCCATAGATTTTTGCTCATGTTGAAAAACTGTTACAAAAATAAATAATGATTACGCCCCTTTGATAAGCTTTTATTATTTATATTTAAAATATAAGCCACATCGGTAAATAAGAAACTCTTATATTCGGCCCTGAGAAGTCAGATCACGAAATGAATTTTTGATGTACACATGGCAGGCCAAGACCTACAAAATGATTTATACATCATGGGTCCAGGACCTATGGTTGCTTAGATATAGGGCGCTCCTTTGTTAATATAGCTTATATTGTAAAAAACGGTACTTAATACGCCCCCTTTTTCGGCCCTCAGAGGTCAGATCGCGAAATGGACCAATGTGTTTACTTGGCAGGCCAAGACCTACAAAATGATATATACATCATGGGTCTAGGACTTATGGTTGTTGAGATCTAGGGTGATGACGGACAGACAGGTAGACAGACAGACAGACAGACAAAACGGGGACAAAAGAGCATTTTTTTTTCGAAAATGCTCTAAAAACATTATTAAAAAAAGCAACAAAATATTGTTTAGAAAAAAATCTCATTCTCGTGAAGGTAATTCGGCAATGTTTATGAAACATCTTATTTTTTGTTTTCCCCTAAAATTTGACGCTAGGTACATATATATATATATATATATATATATATATATATATATATATATATATATATATATATATGATATGTATAGATAGATAGAGGGGATAGATAGATAGATAGATAGATAGATATAGATATATATAGATATAGATATAGATATACAGATAGATAGACAGACAGACAGACAGACAAATAGATAGATAGATAGATAGATAGATAGATAGATAGATAGATAGATAGATAGATAGATAGATAGATAGATAGATAGATAGATAGATAGATAGATAGATAGATAGATAGATAGATAGATAGATAGATAGATAGATAGATAGATAGATAGATAGATAGATAGATAGATAGATAGATAGATAGATAGCATTTTAAATGTATGAATCCATCAGTCGCTAATGTAAAGGGCACTTTCCTTGTTTAGTTCTATCATTAAACTTAATTCTTTAATTCAAAAGGAAACAGATGAGAGCCCCAGCAGCAAGGGATACCCGGTAAACTACAACAGGTACCCGATTTTCTACTTGTACTACCCGATGAACTCTGGCTACCCGATGCTAGTGTATAATACTGGCTACAACAACTACCCCGCTGCCTACAACAACTACCCCACTGCCAACAGCTACCCCGCTGCCTACAGCTACCCCGCTGCCTACAATAACCCTACCAAGTACCAAATGGTTGGTGACCACGGCTACGTCAACAGTCCCCTCAGCAATATTTACACAAAGCCAACCAAAAAGTGAGCTTCTATTTGAGAAATGTAAATATTTTGTTGTGACCAGTCCATTCTATACATTTTTTTATTAAAAAGTTGAAATCTTGTAAAACGTAAAAGTAATCAAACGTATGAAAACTAATTGGTCAGTGATAAGAATAAAAAGAAATGAAAAGAATCTAAACAGTTTTTTTTTTGTTTTTGTTGTCTATGTTAGTTACTAGTCGAACAACCTGTACACTGTGCAGCAGGCATATTAGTAATGAAATAGGTCAAAACAAAAGTAATGAAGAACTGAATTAGTTAAACTGAAATAAATAATAATCCAATCTTCGTATAAACTCGTACAATGCCCCCCCCCCCCCCACAAAACAATCAACTTCTAATGGGGAAAACGCAGTCAGACCGGAAGTTGTAAGAAATAATCTCTTACATATGTGAAGTCCCTGTAAGGATGAGATGGTTGTCTCATAGGTCCTATAAATAACTAATGGACAGGTTATTGTTAGTGTCCTTCATTCATCCTCACCATAGCCGTGGAGACACCAAGAGAGACAAAGAGAAAACTTTCACTAAATGTACTTCTGAGGAGACTATGGCTTCTAGCTTACGGATGATAGTCTCTTTTTATTACATGAAATGTCTGAATGGTGAATACTATTGAGATAAGTGTTGTCGCCATATCTAAGGGCTTCGATATTACAAGCCATATTCATATATATATATATATATATATATATATATATATATATATATATATATATATATAGGACCGCTTTATCAACTTGGCACAGTAGGCACGGTGCCTAGGGCCTACGAACTTTTCAAGGGCCTACGAAAGCCAGAACATAAAGTGAAAATAAGTTCAAAATGCCAGTAAAATGAAATAATGTTTGTATTAAAGTAACTATATATAACCGTGTGAGATGAGCACGTCAAGTGCTGTAGATCTGTAAATTACAGTATGTTAACTTTTCGGCTCTTTGCTCTTAGCAAAGTCACTTATGACGACCTCAAAAGTTTATTTAGATTACAATTTACATTTAAATAACAGTAACATTTGTTATTCTAAAAAAAAAACAGAAGGGGGGGCCTCACAAGCATCTGTTAAATTGGGCCCCACAATTCGTAAGGCCGGCCCTGCTTTTAATGATACCAGGGCCCTGAAAGTAGCGTAGGAAGGATACCGCGGGTAGTGCGGCCGCACAATGCGCTGAACTAGGAAGGATACCGCGGGTAGTGCGGCCGCACAGTGCGCTGAACTAGAAAGTATTCCGCGGGTAGTGCGGCCGCACAATGCGCTGAACTAGGAAGGACACCGTGGCTTGTGCGGTTGCACAGTGCGCTGAATTAGAAAGGAGCCACTGCATTTTCGATCCATTTGCCATAGCTAATTGGTGTTCTTTCGGTTCGACACCGCAACCTTTAACATGCTGGTCAATCTCACTACCAATATGACGACTTGTCCCAATTAGGTATTCATACATTGTTTACCTAATTTTCAAAACTAAATCTGTTTGAGCAAATTTAAATATAATTAAGTTTCGTGTTATAATAATAACATAGTCTCATAAGATCTTGAGAAAAGTTTGTGTATGTGTGTGTCTGTGAGTGTGTTTCATCTGGTATTGCTGTTTATGTAAAACGTTAAAGAAACTGGCCTATATAATAAGTTTAACATCAAATAAGATTATTAAATATCGATGATCTCATCCGATTTCTGCACTATACGGCCTATGGATTAAAAAAAATAGCTTTAATTTAACAATGAATAGATGGGGGAAAGATTTTTTTTTTAAAAAAAGCGTGTGTTTCTTATTATAACTGGCTATATCAATTCTTCATGTGTGGGTGAAATTGTCTTTGCATCTTACTAGATGGTTAGTGGTGTGACTAAGAAAGTATATTTGTATTAGAAATCTGTCATCAAAAATATAATCTTCATTATGATTAGAAAGGGTTTGGCAATATGTTGGTCTTAACATCTACTTTAATGAAGAGGATAAAACTTTTGGTGTCTTATATTAATACAAGTTTTGACTTATCAGTGTATATGACTCAGTCATATTATGACTGTGTGCTTGGAAATCTAGCAATAATCAAGGAATATATTACAAGTACCCGTTAGTTATGTCCTTAATTCTAGCCGAACGAACAATAACGAGAAATATACAACAACAACAAGTTTATTAATAACTTCAAATAAAATAAGTACTTTAATGAAAACAAATTTACTGGTTTGGGTGCACCAGCGAGATAATATGAAACAACATACTGGAGTGAACACAATAAATGATGAGTGCCAATAACAAGTCAATAATAAATGTGGTTATTGAATCAGGTAGTCAATAATACACATCGATCTGATTTGTTCGATTTCTCGAATAGGTCTGACTTGAATGAGTCCATTTTTCCCGATGCAGGGATTTCCAAAGTTCACGTGCCATCTTTACCGTTGATGACGTATGACGTATAGTGTTGATATAACAGGGGGAGGCTATTACAATTGATTACCAGTAAGCTAAGAAGAGTTACACATCTGTTAATATAAATTTGAGTTACTGAGTTACGACACAATAACCGGAATAAATGTTTTATTAAATTTAGTTGGTTACATTGAAGTTGTAGATTTATTTATTTCATTGCTTTTTTAAAAATTTATTCATTTGCGCGCGTGTGTGTGTGTGTTTTTGTATGTGCTGATTGTACATACTGAATGATAAATGTTCCTACTACATAATGACTGTGCACACTACTTGCTGAATGTGCAAATTACATGCCAAATGTTTGAAATACATATATATAATACATGCATACACATACATATATACATACATACATACATACATACATACATACATACATACATACATACATACATACATACATACATACATAAACATACATACATACATACATACATACATACATACATACATACATACATAAACATACATACATACATACATACATACATACATACATACATACATACATATATGCAGGGCCGCTTTATCAACTAAGCACAGTAGGCACTTTTCAAGGGCCTTTTCAAGCCATAACATAATGTAAAAACAAGTTCAGAATATGCCAGTAAAATTTATTAATGTGTGTATTAAAGTAACTATATATGACCGTGTAAGATGAGCATCAGAGCAAGTCAAGCTGCAGTGCTGTAGATCTGTAAATTACAGTATGTTAACTTTTCGGCTCTTTGTCTTAGCAAAGTCACATATGACGTCCTCAAACGTCATTTCCCTCATAAAATCCTTTCAATTGAAAGTATTGCCAGGGAGGATAGTCGTGTAATCGTATTTGTCCCATCGTTGACCGAAGATACGTTTTTAACAATTTGAGTTTAGAAAAGGAACGTTCCCCTTGAGCACTTGTTCCGAAAATTAAAAGATAGATCCGGAAAGCAATATTTACATTTGGAAAACTTGTCACCAACTGCCGTGACTGTATGTTCAAGTAGCGTATATGTATGTAGAGTAACATAACACAGGAATATTAGTCAATAACCAATCTGGATGGTAATAGAAGTTGTTTATTTACAAACTTACACACACACACTGAATAAACTTATATATAAAGAATAAACGACTGGTTATTTAACCGTTAAAAGGTGTCTCTAACAATGCTTAGTACTTAATGTTCAATATTTTCTCATTCACAATTTTGTCTGTCCATCATCTTCATTTCTTCCGCCATACATCTCTCTTGATTATCTCCTTTCTTTTTTTTTCCCCTCCCCCTGACAAGGGGAACAACTCTATATTTTTATATTGTCCTTTTTTCCTCAAGAGTTGTGTCACGACACCAACCTATTCTGTATTTGTGCTGTAAGCCTTTCAGCTAAAGTTTCTTGTCAGCAAACATCCGTGAGAACATAAGAAATTCATTAGTGAATGCCTCTGCCAGATCTGATGGGTACATCTCAATTAGTGACTTGGCTTTCGAAACTGATTAATCAGTTGACAGAGATCTGTCCAGAAGAAAGTTGAACCTTTCATGTAGTGTTGTATAAGCTGCTCGCCGTTTACTCATCTCAGTAATAAGTCTATCTATGATAACATAAAAAGACTGAGTACGGAATTTTTCACCAGGACTCATACAGCCCCGTAGCGTGAAAATTCTACAGCAGGGGCCTGGCAATAGCAGAGGGGGACCAGGTAATACATTTTACTAAGTAGAACAAATAAGCAGGGGGGTGCAGGCAAAACGCAGGGGGGGGGGCGTCCCCCTTCCGCACGCTACGGGCCTGGACTTATACCTAAAACCGGATCATTATCATCCACAACTTCATCATGAAATTGGTGTCGCTGTCGTTTGCGTTGTGTACATTCTTTATAGTCCGTGTGTGAGAGCTGTTTTGCTATACCTTAGTACATTTCAAATTTATCGCGTGTATCATGTAAGTTAAGAACAGGACTGTCATACAAGTTGATGATGTCGTTAAGTATATTCCATTCTCTTGTAGAGCTTTGTTGACAATATCAATGTTTTGGAACAAGTCTTTCCAGATAACACACATTAACGCTGTCTCGAAATGGTCCAACTTCTTTATGAGTGGTTGGCTTCATTTTGGTGGTGAACGTTCGCTTGAAGCAACATCAGATAATGCTTGTTGAATTTCTTTATAATTGGCATATAAAGCTCTAGTAGCACTTGCAACATAAAGGTTTTTTTTTTCAGGCACTCAGTCAATTTTAACCATCGCTGCGGTAAAAGCGAAAAAAAAAACGTGTAGACTGACTGAACAATAGCAAAAAATTGATTGTAGCTCAACAGCTCTCCACAGCAGATGAGCCTACCGAATGTAAGCTGTGGGCAGCGCATGGCACCCAGACCGCTAATTTATTAAATCTCCTTAAATCTAGCTTGTACTCCCGAAAAAATCTCACTCATGTTACTCGCATTGTCATAGGACTGCGATCTACAATTACCATGAAGTCTGAGAGTACTCACCAACAGATCGAAAAGGTATTTACCATCATGTTGGTCAATTGGAATGAACTGAAGAAAACGCTCTACAACAGTTCCACTTTTGAGAACATAGGGAACAACAACTGTCAGCTGATTCACATGACTGATGTCAGGAATGGAATCGATACTGATTCCATAATATTTAGCATTTTTAATTTCAGACAGTATCTGCGTCAATACTTTGGATCCCATTAACTCAATAAATTAATCACACATACTGGCAGAAAGATATGATACATCCCCTTTCCGGGCTTTCGATGTCGCTCAATGTGTTCCTTTAGAAAGGGATCAAATTCAGCTGAAAGGTCAATGCAATCAAGGCTATTCCCATTATTATAACAGTTATGTAAATGGCTGTCACGCGAAAGGCTAATCCTCTTTCAGCAAGAAATCTTATCACAGCAACTATTCTCTTAAGAACATCAGTCGAGTATTTGCACTCTTTTTGCTTCTCTTTTTGCAGTTTTTCGTCAAGTCTAGATGCTTGTTGACATACTAACATCATTGACAGAGCAGCAATGTGATCCTTCGATTTCTGATATGATGTAATTCTTGCGATGGCGTTTTTCTAGTCAATAAAACCATCGATAAACTGATTTGCACACATAACAAAACACTTTACCCGTTGAAGGAGAATAGAGAAGCCAGTATCGAGTGACAATTTCACTATTTGTTAACGTTCTAGCAAAATATTTTTTGCTTGTATATCTGTTCTTGTCACCGAATTGTCTATCCTTTAATGTAAAAATCTGACTCCAAATTTTGTTCAGCATAATAACTTCTTAGATGTGCACTTGTCTCCCAGTCAGCTGGATCACTTGAATAACTGTATTCTTCATCATGCAGCTCATGCTTCAAACCGGCATGTCCTACTGACCTTAATATACAGTCTGAGTCTGTAGGCAAATCTAACACCGCAGCTTTAGCATGACCCATAACAGAATATGCAGATACATTTTCCTTTGTAACACTTGTTTCGGTTGTTGCACTTTTTCCAGCTCAGTCCGGCAACATTATTTCTGGTATTGCGGGATTGTTGGTGTACATTGTACAGAAGAAGTAAATGAAATGTCATTATCACTAGTATTTCTAGTTTTACCAGTAATGCAGTTAGTGTCTCTGTTCATAAATTGCAGCAACGAACCCCGAATTTTTTTCAATGCTTTTTCTTTCTCCTTTTTCTTCCGCTTCTCAAATCCACTCACGTGTTTCCTCCTCTTGTATCCATCAGACATGGTTATTTAAAAGTACTTTCGTTACTTTTTAAAATTTTGTAAGAAAAAAAAAGCACACTATTAACAACGAATGTGAAGCTCATGATGTAACACCGGAATTACAACGTCATCGCTGCAGGAAATAATATACAATGCGGAAAGTTTAGATTTCAAATCACATAGAAGTGCAGGAACATTCTTGAAAATAAAGTCGGGGAGAGTTTACTATGAACCTTATCACGGGCCTAGCGCGGTCTATTTCATTTGCAAACAAGTAGAGTAACGTGTATTGTTCCTTGACAAGATATTAAACAATCAGTTGAGAATTAATGACTGTTAACTTGCGAAACTTTTAATTTCAGATCAATGAAATAAAATGCTGGTATCTAAAAAATGAATATGACGTATTTTATATAAATTTTATTATACAGTGTACTATTACATGTAGAAGTAAATTAACTCCCTTGGAACTATTTTTAGCCATTACAATTTTGAAAATGAAATAATTAAATTTTAAAATGTGTACAAATTGTTATAAGATGTTAAACGTCTCAACCGTTCATTGTGAACTTAGCAAGTCTGATACGATTTAGCGAAACAGGGCCGGCCTTACGAATTACGGGGCCCAATTTAACGGATGCTTGCGAGGCCCACTTTTATTTTTTTTTACAACTATTACTATATATTAGATCATGTAAATTTCGTGCCCCCCCCCTCCCCCCTTTCCAGGCCCGGGGTGCATTCTTGAAAAATATCAAAAATGAAGACGGGGAGGGCCTACGACTTTAAAAGTGCCTAGGGCCTACGGTGCATGCGTACATACATACATGCTTACACACATACATACATAATATATACATACATGCATACAGGCATACATAAATATACACATACGCACACATAATTACACAAATACATGCATACGTACATTCATACATACATACATGATACATACATACATACATACAAGCATACATGCATACATACATACATATATACATACATACATAATACATACATTCATACATACATTCATACATACATACATTCACACATACACACATACATACTTGCATACATGCATACATTCATACACACATACATACATACATACACACATACATACATACACACATACATACATACACACATACATACATACATACATACGTACGTACATACGTACATACATACATACATACGTTCATACAAGCATACATACATAAATACATACATGCAAACATACATACATAATACATGCATACATACATACATAATACATACATACATAATACATACA
Organism: Bulinus truncatus; assembly: GCA_021962125.1. Classification (NCBI taxonomy): domain Eukaryota; kingdom Metazoa; phylum Mollusca; class Gastropoda; family Planorbidae; genus Bulinus; species Bulinus truncatus. The sequence continues at coordinate 511,663 of JAGDYQ010000080.1, forward strand.
TTCTTACATACATACATTCACACATACATACATACTTGCATACATGCATACATTCATACACACATACATACATACATACATACATACATACATACATACATACATACACACATACATACATACATACGTACGTACGTACATACATACATACATACGTTCATACAAGCATACATACACACATACATACATACATACATACATTCATACAAACATACATACATACATACATACACAGGCTTGTAAGTGTATGTGAGTGTTACGGGTCTCGTCTTGAAATAACTTTAAAGTTATGTTATACTTGTAGTAGATGTAAGAATTTCAATCAACACTAATAAATGAAGTCAACTCCAGTTGAAGTAACAATAATAATAGTATTTAATTCTTGAACATGAACTGACATATGATGAATTCAGGAGGAGTACAATATTAAACTATCAACATGCATCCATATATCTTGATGCCCAGAGCTAGACTCTTCTTAGAACATGCATCCGCATCCTATGATGCCTAGAGTTCGACTGATAATTATTTATATATATCAAGCTCATGCTCCCCACTGTCGGTTTCTACCAAAATGACGTATACACTATAACCTACAATAAACTACAACACATGATGGCGGAATGACGCCATAGATACTGTGGTGGGCGGAGCCTACCGGATCGCGTCATCAAACTTAGATTATACTAATTCTCCACAGTTAGGTTTGGTTATTTGCAAAAGTATTTATTTTTTTTTAACAATGCCCATGGCCAATGAACCAATCCGTTACTTGGATTTGTTATCTATGGGAGGCAATAAAATGTTAAAACAAGCAAAAATTAAGCCTGTAAAAACAGGACGTTTTAGAGCATTTTCGTGTATAAATAGAGAGGGAAGTAAGTCATGTTTGATAACTGTTACAAAAATAAATAATGATTACGCCCCTTTGTTTAGCTTATAATCTATATATAATATATAAGCCATATATAGTACCCTAAGAAACCCTGAAGCCCAGCCCTGAGAGGTCATATCGCGAAATGGACTTTTGATGTACACATGGCAGGCCAAGACCTATAAAATGATATATGCATCATGGGTCTAGGACTTATTGTTGCTGAGATCTAGGGCGCTCCTTTGTTAATATAGCTTATATTGTAAAAAACGGTACTTAATAAGCCCCCTTTTTCGGCCCTCAGACGTCAGATCGCAAAATGAACTTTTGATGCACACATGGCAGGCCAAGACCTACAAAATGATATATACATCATGGGTCTAGGACTTATGGTTGTTGAGATCTAGGGTGATGACGGACAGACAGACAGACAGACAGACAAAACGGGAACATTTTTTTTCGAAAATACTTTAAAAAAAGAAATAGTAAAGTTCATAGTGAAACAAAAAAAACAGACATTGCAATTTTTACTCCTTCCCTTACCGAAAATAAAAAAAAAAAAAACATGAATACATGTACTAACAAGTGAACACATAACATCTGTGTGGTCGAGATGAAATAATAGAGACGAGATCAGACCAGAAAGTTGCTATCACCAAGGCTGATGTGTCACTGAAAATCAATATATACAAACTGCAGGTGTGGTCGGCTAGTGTCGGGTGGCCAGGCTAGTCACTGCACGGTCTTGACGAATTGAGACTTTTATTTACATAACTAGCTCAAATAAAACTAAAGAATAGTTCTATCAAAATGGTCAACAGTTCTATTGGACGGATGGTCGTGTGGTAAAGCGCTCGATTGTCAACCTGAAGGTACCTGGCTCTATCTCCGGTGAGGACCTAGGACATTTTACAGGTCATGGCTTAAGTCCCCGCTGTCTCCCGTGGTGCCACCATGGCCATTACACTGTTGTGGGGATGACAGAAAGGGCACTACATAACCTAAAAATTGTCCCTTTTAGGTGGGCTATTTTTTGGGGGGGTCTGTAGGGCGCTCGACTGTCGACCTGAAGGTACCTGGTTCGATCCCAGGTGAGGACCAAGGAAATTTCAGGTCTTGGCTCAAGTTCCCGATATATCTCCCGTGGCGCCTCCACGGCCATTGCACTATCGGCTATGGCACCATAAAAACCGTCCCATTAGTGGTGTATATGATCTAAGAGATTTCATCTCATCCTTACAGGGACATCACACACTCTATTGCAATCTATCTGTTTTCTCATTGTATGTATTTAAATGGACGAAGGTGATTCAGATTTCATAGTTTTTTTTTTATTACACCATAGTAAAACCGTCCCATGAAAGGTTTCTAGCAGTGCCGAACCTGGGATTTGGGGGCCTGGGGAGGCTTGCCCTCGGGGGGGGGGGGGTCCCTGCATTTTGACATTCGACACCATGACATGAGGTAATGTTTCGCGGCAAATTTAAAATTAACTCGAGACTCACCGGGGGTGTCGCAACCGCACAATTTTGAGGACTACTGTGATACCCGCAAGTAGCTTAGCACAGAACTTGTCACACATTCTCGGTTAAGTTTAACTTTCATTCAGTCAAGACTCATTGAAAAATTCTTTCCTGCTACTACCATTTATTGGGGGGACAGGCGGTCAGGTTGTGGTTGGGGGATGAAAGAAGGGTACCATAAAAACCATCCCATAATGTTGGGCTCGCCAAACACCGGGCCGCGGACAGGTACCGTTCCGTGGATCGAATGGCACTGGGTCGCCCAAGAAACATTAAATTATTTCCTATTTACTTACTTTCTCTCGGGATACTGCGAGATTCCATGGACGAGAAATAAGCAACTTTCTCACCTTCCCTTCCAGCGGGCCGCAGTGAAATTTTCAAACTCTGACCGGGTCCGGGGCGAGAAAAAGGTTGGGGGGAACCACTGGTTTAAAGGATCTAAGAGATTGCATCTCATTCGCACAGGGACTGTCATCTATTAGCAATTTGATAGAACAGCTGGGAATTTTTTTTAACCTCATTAAAATAACATTTTAAAATTCTTCCTATTACATATATCCGCTTCTGAAAAAAAAATATGTGTGTGTGTGTGTGAGTGCGTGCGTGTGCGTCTGAGTGTGAGTGAGTGAGTAAGTGCGTGCTAGCATGTGCCGCTGTGCTCTGTTTTAAAAAGAAACAAACTTCTGGTAAATGTTACCATACAATTTTAATTAATTCTCATTTACCTCAGTAATTTAAAAAAAGAAAAATTCTATTACTTTCCCTTTCATTCTACATTTTTCTTGTTTCCCGATACTTAGACTAACGAAGTAACCAATTTAAATGTTGACTATCCCGCCATCCCCCACCACCATCCACTACATTCCACACAGTCACACCCGTCGTCAACCTGGCTTCACCTAAGAAACAATATCACCTGACTCTACGGGTTATGGTGTACTGCTACTGCCAGATCTGTACGCTGTCATTTCACGAGGACTGTACTTAAACAGGTAAAGGGCGCGCGTGTGTTTTTTAAAATGTTGTGCTCAAAGTGGATATAGATTATTATTAAGTCTTCCTTGTCGTGTCGATATTACTGAAGCATTCGATTGGCTGATACATGCATTAATGAGGATTTACCTATGTTTATTTAGCAGAAATTTTTCAGTGCGAACTTTTTAGTATAACTATGTGTTTGTCTTTCTGTCTTCAACATAGACAACATCTTTCTATATAACTATGTGTTTGTCTGTCTTCAACATAGACAACATCTTTATATATAACTATGTGTTTGTCTGTCTGTCTTCAACATAGACAACATCTTTATAATATTTTTTTTATCACCCTCATCCTTTCTTTCTTCTTTTTATTTTTTTCTTAAAAATCTCCTTGCATTTCTTACCGGGGTAGACAAGCATTTGGAATCGTGGGCCACATCAGGATCTTGACTGAATAAAAGGGCCGCATCAAGGGCTGATGGGTGTGGGGTTTAAGCAAAACAAATTGAACTGACGGCGGGAAAGTCACTTTTCTTGTATGAGGGAGCAAAGCACGGGTAGGGTCTAACAGTCCAATGGGTCGTATTTGCCCCGCGGGCTGTGGTTAACTCCACTCCTGAATGAACTTTTCTTAAGAGATAAATCATTTTATGTATGCGTCCTTCTCCCTCTGTTTACATGAACATTTTAACGTAAGTCATACAACACTAATTAGTCAAATATGACACTCTTTTTTTCACCACTCCCTATAACCAGTTGTCGTCTTAAAGCGAATAACTGGTGGGTCGAGGACGAACTTTTGAGGGGGGCGGGTGGTCTGGAAAACGTTATTATTAAATAATAATTTAAAGATCGATAATTGTCTATAAAATCATTATGGCAAGTCATGAAAGTATAACTCTTATCATAGTGGGTATAGGTTTAAGAACCAAAGCGCTACATGATAGAGTGTTTACTTTAATTTAGCGATTTCAAAATTTGTTTAAATATTTTAGATTTTAAAATATTAAATGTATCTTCCTTTTTTTTTTTAATAATATGTCAACATTATTTCTGGCTAGTGATCTTTTCAAAACTTTTAATAAATGGCTTGTTATGTTATATTTCTTTTTTTTTTTTTTTTGTTTCCCCATTCATGTCTTTCGTGTTCGGTGAATCATAACTTTATGAGTTACTTGTCGCGGCGGCAAATTATTTTTATTATTATTAATATGCTTGATTGCGTAGAAGAAGTAGTAGTAGTAGTGCATAGTGTTCGTTAAAACTTAGTGCAACACACTTTGGGTGAATTGTTTTTTTTTTAAGACGGCCGTGATGTACACGGAGCGTAACGAGCAGTTAGCGTTGATATTATTTATGGAATTTAGTTTTATATTTTAAAAGTGCTAGCTTCTAATGTTTCTCGCTTCAGCTGAATTCGTATCAACCGTTTGTACATCAATTGCTGTCTCATGGTTTGTTGAGGGCTTGGGGTGGGGAAGGGGGGAGCAGTAAGAGGAGGTGGGCAATGATTGTTTGTTTGCTTGTTTTGTTTATATAATAAGTTGCATTAATTCAAAGATGTGGATGTAAGAAGGTTTGGGTGAATATATACTTATGAAAGCTTTTATTCTGTCGGAATTGAATGCAGCAGACGTTAAGTCTCTAGCTTAACTGACCTTTATCGCTGTTTTTTTTTTCAGTTTCTGCTGTTTGAGTGAAGATGATGTTTACTTATAAGAGTAAATGAAGACGTATTTGTGTCTGCGTGTTGGGTGTGTGTGTATGTGTGTGTTGTCTATGTTTGTGTGTTGTGTGTGTGCGTGTGTTGCACACAGCGGGCATCGAATGAAAAGAACACCTAAATACGATCTTCTGGTATGGAGGACCTTTCAGAGCCGTCTCTGGACCATTCACTCCGCAGGTAAACACAATCTCTTCAATGACTCCTTATCAGGTCACCGGGTCGTTATCGAGTACTTTGACTTTGATCGTGAATACTGATCGGCTCATCGATCGATAACCTCTCTGTATCTGGCTTAGGATATATCACTTTAAAAAGAAAGTGAAAATAATTCTACCATCGGGTGCACAGATACAATACATAGTACGTGTTTAATGAAGTGTATGAGATCTAAAGATAATAAAAACAAATATTTTTTTTTATTTTTGTGATGAGATGTCCGTCGTATATTTTCTTGACCAGCCGTGGGCAAACTACTGCTCGCGGGCCACATCGGGCACGATGGACTGTTTCATCCGGCCCGCCACTTGTTTCAGGGTGCAGCCTTCGCTGTTATTACGTTTACATTCAATTCATATCAGTTCATAGCAACACTCGAGTTATCTGCTCTTGGTCCCGGCCCGCCGTCCAAATTTTAGAACCCGATGTGGCCCACAACCCAAAATGTTTGCCCACCCCTGTTCAAGAAACTCTAAACGTCTTGATCATTGTAGACGTGTCAAGATATATGTGGAATATTCTAGACGTATGCTCTGCTTATACAGTAGCCTATTCATATATAATTAGTGCACTTTATCAGATCCAGTCTTAAGAGTAAGTAAGGGACAAATGGAATGATATTAATCCAACCACAACGACTTGATATGGGATATGGACCTCACAAAGTCAACTGCTAAGTAACTCACATCTAAAATTAAGCAGTGAAAACTTCTGGATCTAGACTGAAGCAGTGGAAACTTCTGGATCTAGACTGAAGCAGTGGAAACTTCTGGATCTAGGCTGAATCAGTGGAACATTCTGGATCTAGAATGAAGCAGTGGAAACTTCTGGATCTAGAATGAAGCAGTGGAAACTTCTGGATCTAGAATGAAGCAGTGGAACATTCTGGATCTAGAGTGAAGCAGTGGAAACTTTCAGGACGAAAGTGTTCCAGTTTCGGACCAGTGGAAAACCGCTTTCACATAATTTGAAATATGTTTCCAAAGATATAAGTGGCCAAAATCAAAGCTGGCAATATAGTCTGACCTCAGATAAATAAGTATCTCTATAATTTCCTCAGCTACTTCCAGAGAAAGAGAAATGGGCTTAGCATAGTTTCCTTGAAGGGGTGCGAGGTTTCCTTGGTAACCGATATGTGCGCAAGCACCACGAAATGGATGGGGTGCCGGATATGGGGTCACTTAAGGCTCATTTTTAAAGAAAATAGGAGGACATTATCTGAGGAGCAAAGGTAATGCTTTCATCAAAATATACTCCTGTAAAAATAACCAAATGAAAACATGCTGGTAGACTACATTTGGTGACTTGTTCGAAAAAGCGACAAAAAAAAAGGTTTTCATAAAATTGCATTTATTTAAAGATTAAGAGATATTCTAAAACTATAAATAAGTCTACTATATCTACTACTATGATTGTCAATACTGCCTATCAGGGGTAGGCAAACTACGGCTCGCGGGCCGCATGCGGCCCGTCAGAGTATATTATGCTACCCGTTTGCATGTACAAGTTACGATCCTATGTCGATTCTAACTCCCTTTGTTTGGAGTTTTCGCTATATTTTTTAAATTTTATTCCGACTATTTGATTTGAATCTAGTGATATTAAATCGGTTTTATGACTCCAGAATATTGGTTAGAGCAGCTTGACCTACAAGCAAGTTATGACCTAAAGGAGAAGTTCAAGTCAGTTATTTTGTTGGTTTTCAGGATGTTTGCCAGCACTGGCATTTCCACACCTAAAAATCTTTGCTGCCAAGCTTTTGTCACTATTTGGGTCCACTTACATTTGTAAGCAAGCGTTTTCATCTATGAAAATAAAGAAGTCTAAGAACATATTGATGTTGACTGACCGCAATTTAAATGCAGTCATGCCAATCGCAACTAGTTAACTGGTTCCACAGTTCAATAGTTCAATAACATTATCCAAAATTGTGAATATTTACATACTTTTCATTAATTTTAATTGTACTCTTTGGTCAGGTTGTATGTAAATTAAGTTCCTTCGTCTTCATATTTATAATGACAGGTAACAATAAACTTTTGTTAAAATAATTATGAATAGTAGAGTCTTATTACAAAATTAACAACTGATTAAGTTCGTATTTTAAAATGTAATATGCATGTGTAATTGAGTGTGAATGTGAAATAAAATGACAAATTATCTTTAATTCATATTTTCATACGTTGTAAATTGTAATTAATAAGACTAAATATATATGTGGCCCGCTGACAACAGTCAAGTTTTCAATGTGGCCCTCAGTAGAAAATGTTTGCCCACCCCTGATCTATATCTAACTACTATGATTGTCAACACTGCACTATCTATCTCTAACCTGTAAGCCTCAACTGCTCTCTACACTAAAACTAATGACGTTACACAATTATCCAAGTCATCCTAATTCTTTCATCTCATTGGAGGACTTAGAACACAGAACTAACAATTATTCTATTCAAACGTATAATGGGTTCTTTCAATGGAAGAATTACAAACACAACACGCTGTGTAGTAGTTAAAATATCTCCCCCCCCCCCACCCCTTCCACACTGACACACCCCTCGCCAACCTGGCTGCACTATAGAAACAATATCAGTTCATTCTTTGGGTTATGTATGGTGCACTGCTTCTGTCAAGATCTGTGCGCTGTCCTTTCATTAGGGCAGTACTTTGGTAGGTAAAGCGCTACTCTGTGTAAACATGATTGGTGCTTTTAAAGTGTTGTGTTCAGACTGGATATTATTGTCTTATCTGTGCGTGTTGATATATTAAAGTGTTTTTATAATAGAATTTTTTCAGTGTGAACTTTCGAGTATTTCTTTCTTTCTGTCATCAACATAAACAACATCTTGATAATAATTTGTATCACACTCATGCTTTCTTTCTTAATTTTTTTTTCATTATGAGTCTCAGTGCATCTTTTCCTTGGGGTGGACAAACATTTTGAATCGTGGCCCACGTAAGGTTCTTGATTGAATAAAAAGGGCCACATCATGGACTGATGGGTGTGGTGTTTATGTAAAAACGAATTGCATCGACAGCGGTGAAGTTGCCTTGCCTGTAAGAGGGAGCAAAGCGCGGTACGAATGCAGTAATCATTTTTGGACAGCGGGCAGTCATTGGCCCACCCCTGAATTATTCTAAATTAATACAAACCATTTTCTTTATGCGTCTTTAACACTAATAAGTAAAATATGCATGTATTTTTTTTTTCATTCTCTGAAACAATAATCCTCATAAAATTGGAGAATAACCTCTGAATCTAGACTGAAGCAGTTGAACCTTCTGGACGAAAGTGTTCCAGTTTCGGACAGGGGTGGTGGGGGAGGGGGGAACCGCTTTCACTTACATTTGAAATATGTTTCCAAAATGCTTTATGATACCAGAGAATGATTCACTTTTTGGACTGACCGACGTACCATTGGTCATCGTGATGTTTTTTCCCAGTGCCGTAGCCAGCTTAATTCACGCCCGAGGCACAATACCTTTTTTAGCGCCCCCCCCCCTTCCTGCCATTTGAAAACCATATATAATTATATGTAAAATATACCATTTGGCGCCTCTTTGATAGTAGCGCCCCGGGCATGATGCCACCCCCATCCCCTCTAGGCCAATTGTGTTTCACCTAGGTAGAGGGGAACTGTAGAGACGTTTTGGATTAATGGGTGATTAGTGATTCCTAAACATCAACATCACAGATACACCGACTTAACTTGTAAATAATTAATTCATTGGAAACGTGATTTCATTTATGTTAAGACTTCACTAAGCTCATACCCGATCCGTTATTGAACCCGTGGCAGACAAATTATTACAGCTGAGTAGGAAACAAAAATAATTAATTAATAAAAAAAAAATGATGATTAATTGATGAATGTTTATTGATAACATCGAAATCTGGGGAATTCTCTTGACTGTTTCGTTAACATTTTCGATCAGCAAAGTCCGGGAAATATTCTAATTGTACATTCTGCGCTACCCATACAATTAAAAGTGATTTTTTAAAGTTATTTTCCATCATACATCAATTATTATTTTACATAGACCGCATAATCCCCAACCAAGAGTCTGTTTTGATTTCTGTCGTTTTATTCGGTATAACGAAGTGTGGAAAAAGACAATCAAGACATCTTGTCTGGGCGTTAGAAATATTAAGAACTTTGCAAAGAACAAAAGGGGGCCACTTTACATTAAGGGCTTTTATCTATTGGCAAATAACTCAACGGTCCCCCATACTTGTGGGCGTGGCGTGAGTGGTGCTTTGTATCACCTCTCATATACCAACGGTCCCAAAATGGTCACAGTATAGCTACATTCAGATCTTCTTTCAGTATAGCATAGCCCCGGTAGAATGGTTATCGTTTTTCTTTTTAATATTATGATTTCATGTCTTGTTTATTTTCATTGGATTACGTTTTAAACAAATATGTCACGGCTTTTCATAAATTGTACAAAACTAAACAAAACTAAACAAAACAAAACAACAGTATATGTGGCATTCATCGATATCATACGTGGCCGTGGCGGTTTTAATGAATAATAACACCAGCAAACAACTGGGGCTGACAAGCGTGCATAAACACCCGTACATAAACACCCGTACCTAAACACCCGTACATAAACAACTGCACATAATCACCCGTATTTAAACACCCGTACATAAACACCCGTACACAAACACCGGTACATAAATACCCGTACATAAACACAAACACTCGTACATAAACACCCGTACATAAACACAAACCCCCGTACAAAAACATCCGTACATAAAGACAAACACACGTACATAAACACAAACACCCGTACATAAACACCCGTACATAAATACCCGTACATAAACACCCGTATATAAACACCCTACATTAACACAAATCCCTACATAAACACCCGTACATAAACACCCGTACATAAACACCCGTACATAAATACTCGTACATAAACAACCGCACATAAACACCCTACATAAACACCCGTACATAAACAACCGCACATAAACACCTGTACATAAACACCCATACATAAACTACGTACATAAACACCTGTACAAACACATAAATACATCTGCACACACACACACACATTAAGAGGTGAGGAGACACTACTTCTACTTGCAGTGGCGTAGGAAAGGCGCTGAGAGTTGTTCGGCTGCACAGGGCACCGAATTAGGAAGGGGTCCCGAAAGACAGTTGTTAAATTTCGTTTGCCTTTTTCAGATAGGCATAGGAATATTTAACTCGCACAGTGTGCAACGTAAGCTAGCTACGGCTCTTTTACTTTGATTATATATTATCGATTGGTTTTGAAACGTTTCAGCTGGAAACGGTATGTTTATACATCAAAAGAATGTGAGGCAATAAAGGCAATGACATTGAGAACAGGTGTGGGCAGAAAGAAGGTCACACACCTCTTCCCCACTTCCTCGGCCAATTTTCCAATCTATCCCCACACAAAATAACCTAGGATCAGTGTTTTTTTCTATTGCCGAACACGTCAAACAGTTATATCTATAAATACAATTATTTATTACAGTCAGCAACCCCCCCAAGATAAAACCCACCCACCTACCCGCCCTTATGTAGCTCGTAAAACTATAATTGGACTAATTGTCTGCAGTATTTAATCAGGGCCGTCTTGACCCAGCAGGTACAGTAGGATTTTAGCCAAGGGTTCTCAAACCTGCATGGGCCTAGGCAATTAAAAAAAAAAGAATGTGCCGTAATGACTCTTTAGCGCGGGGCCCCCGATAGCCCTTTGAACTGGAAGTCGTTCGGGCCCACGACGATCCGATAATCTCTCTGGGTGCCTCAATTGCCACGCAGAGGCGTAGCGAGAGGTGAGCAGGGGGAGGGAGGCATCATGACCCGGGTGCTACTCATAAAGGGGCGCCAAATGGTATATTTTACATAAAATATTACATGGTTTTCTAATCGGGGGGGGGGGGGGCTTAAAAGTTATTATAAATATATATTGTGCCCCAAACGCGAGTTACGCTCGCTACGTCACAGTTGATTACCAGTATTTCAATAAAGTCCCATATTCTGATTTTTTTTATAAACTGTAAACATTTCACACGATGGTCTGTTTGTCTGTTTAACAATATTTAATGCAAAAAAAAATGATGAAAATATTTTAAAATTTCAATAAAGCCAACGTTACATAAAGCTATCATCGCACTCGAGCCGTTACTATGGGTGAGGGGAAAGGGGGGGGATGGGGCAAACTATGCGACTGACTAGGGCTCTACAGCCCCCCTACGGCGTTAATTTATATTTAATCTGGTGCTAAGAGGGATCCGATAGTAAGTGTTTTTTTTTCCCTTTGTGTGGTTCTATCTTTGTATATTTCTAACCATCTGTTTATTGATCTATCTTTGTATTTTTCTAACCATCTGTGTATTGTTCTATCTTTGTATATTTCTAACCATCTGTGTATTGTTCTATCTTTGTATTTTTCTAACCATCTGTTTATTGTTCTATCTTTGTATATTTCTAACCATCTATTTATTGTTCTATCTTTGTATATTTCTAACCATCTGTTTATTTTTCTATCTTTGTATATTTCTAACCTTCTGTTTATTGTTCTATCTTTGTATTTTTCTAACCATCTGTGTATTGTTCTATCTTTGTATATTTCTAACCATCTGTTTATTGTTCTATCTTTGTATATTTCTAACCTTCTGTTTATTGTTCTATCTTTGTATTTTTCTAACCATCTATTTATTTTTCTTTCTTTGTTTCTATCTGTATGTGTATGTCTCAATACGTATCTAGATAAGATTCAAATGATATATGTATACATTAGGTATATGACTTGAAAAACAAATTTTGTAATTTTACAAGTGGCGTGCCAGATTTTGATGAGCTTTTATATAAAAATAATAAATACAACAAAAAATCATCAATTTTGTTGAAAAAGTTCACCCACCAAAACATTTTTTAGTTTAAAAATACGCAGTGGCTACGGCACCAGCAAGTTAGCGTATGAAAGTCACTGACCTATAATCATCAAAAGTTGCAATTTTAAAAAATTATTTTTTAAAATATTTAAATCTAGGGTTAGGATTAGGATTAGGGTTAGGGATAGGGTTAGGGATAGGGTTAGGGATAGGGAAAGGGTTAGGGATAGGGTTAGGGTTAGGCTGTGGAGCAATATCTATGGCTGGTACTTGGACAAAAATAATACGAGTTCTGACTTGCTGGTGCCGTAGCAAGTGCGTTAAAAATAATCCGTTTGGCTCTTTTTACTGAAGTTTACTTTTACTCCAGTTGTTTACCATTAAAATTCTATTCCCTGTTCTCCATGTTAGATTTTTCAATTATACTTGAGTTTGAATGATTATTTTAATTTTGCCTAATTTTATTCTTAAAAATGTCTTTAAAAAAGTCATCGCTTTCCGTTGCTAAAAATAAGGACAAATGGGCGAGTAATTTGAAAAAAATTCAAAACACTCTTAAGAAAAGAAACAAAATTGGAATCGAGATCGAGCCATTGCTTTCACATTCTAGAATGCCAAAAGAGTGGATGACAATTGGTCGCTACATGGGCTTGGCCTCTATGGAAAAATCCAGATTGAAAAGAGTTGCAGCACTCAGGAAAGAAGTAGAGCTATTATGGAGCTTTTTAAATTTCCCAATACTGTCTTTGCGATCAGTGAGCAGAAAAATTGAAACTTTAATTAGAAGGTATGATGTTCATTTGAAAAAACCTGTGGGTGACATACGGGAGCAGTTTGATAAGTTATTTGATGTCACAAACAAAACTGGTCAATGGTTATGTGCTGAGGACAAAAAACTTTACGAAATACAAATTCAAAGTGGAGGTAAGATGGGATATACTACAACTAAAATTGCTAGTCAAAGTACAATTCATCCATCAAAACGGAAAATTGTTTGCAAAATTAATGAGGCACAACAACAAAAAAGCAGTTTTGAAAGTTCCAGTGATTCAAGTGATAACGAGAATTCTCAAAGTAGCTCTGACGGTGCTGATGCAATGCTGTCATCCACAGAAAGCATGGATCAAAGCACACATAAGAAACAATCACAGCAATCTACTTCTAGTGCAGTTTCATTAGTTCAATCTGGGAAACTACCAGCTCGAAGAGCAGCATTAGTGAGCAAAGTTTTGCATAAGTCCGGCGTAAAAATAGCAGCTCCTTCTCAGTCAGGTGTCTATCGAGCTGTATTCAGAGAAGCAAGTAAACTAAAAGAAACATTAATAAATACTTGCGTAATAGCTTATGGAGTTTACATTTTGATGGTAAAATTATTAAGAAAAAAGAACACCAAGTAGTTGTATTAAAAAATGAAGCAAAAGAAGTGAGGCTATCCGTCTTAGTTTTACCTGATGGCAAAGCTGCTACGATTGGATCTGCCATTCAAAAAGTTTTAGATGAATATAACTTATGGTCAGCTATAAAGATGATAGTGTCAGACACTACAAATGTTAATACAGGGTCGAAGTCTGGTGTTGTGGTGAAACTTCAGAAACTGTTTGTTCAACATGGTGAGTCTGCACCAGTCTTTATAGGTTGTCAGCACCATATACTTGATCGTGTTCTTTGACACGTGTGTGATGCCTTGCTCGGTGATTCAACTGAGTCTCCTAACATAAATTATCCATTTGTAAATAAGATACTTAAAGATAATGAAATGTTAAAAAAAGATTTTGAAAGTAAAACAAAGAAATGTGCTCCAATTTTAGAAAAACAGGAAATAGGTTGGAGAGATGATATGAAATTTTTGCACCATCTAATTTGCGTTTTTAAGCATTTTAAGAATTCTCAACAAATGCCGAAAGTTAATTTTAGCGCACTGCCTGGCCTCAGCAATGCCCGATGGAACTCTGGAGCAATTTTTGCATTGTTGTCTTTCATACTTTTGCCTGATGAACTAAAGAACCTTCAGAAATTGTGTGAATTTATATGTGGACATTGGAGTGATGCCTGGTTTGGTGATCATTATTACAAAGCTGAACAATATGAACTTCTTTTCCATGCTGTTAATGATTATCCAAAAGGGTTGCGCTGTCTTCGAACTCATTGGTCTCAAAGTACATCTCCAATACTCACTCCATGTAGCAATGTTTGTGCAGAAAGAGCAATAAAAGTTCTGCAAGATATTATTCCCCTTTGCCACTCAACAGAGAAACTGAATTTACGTTTTATTTTTACAAATAAAAGTTTATGAAACAATACTTGAAATTATTAACAAATGTCAATTTTTCTAAAACTTCAAAATGTTTGGTGGGTGACATTTTTCAATTTTTTTAATAAATTTGATATGGTTTTGTGTTTCTACAATAAAAACTCATCTGTTGATGGTATGCCATACAAGTGTTGTTCTGAAATCATATACCTAGTATACATACATAAATCGGTGAATTTATTATCTTCAAATATATATATATATATATATATATATATAAATATATATATATATAAATATATATATATACTAGTTGCAAGTACCCGGCTTTGCCCGGGTTTAAAATAAGGCTTTCTGTTTACCTTCTGTTTTCTCCCTACCCCCTATCTCCCTTCCTCTCTCCCTTCCTCCCTCCCCCTCTCTCCCTTTCCCTCCCTCCCTCTCCCTCCCTCTCTCCCATCTCCCTCTCTCCCCTCTTCCCCTCCTTCTCTCGCAACGTCCATCCTCCCTCTCTCCTTCCCTCCCCTCTCTCCCTCCCTAACCCCTCTCTCCCTCCTTTCTCCCTCCCCTTTCCACCTCTCTCTCCCTCCCCCTCTCCCCCCCCTTCCTCCCTCCCTCATTCCCTGTCTCTCCCTCCCTGCCCCCTCACTCTTTATCTCTCTCCCTCCCTCCCTCCCTACCCCCTCTCTC
This sequence comes from Bulinus truncatus, assembly GCA_021962125.1. Lineage (NCBI taxonomy): Eukaryota > Metazoa > Mollusca > Gastropoda > Planorbidae > Bulinus > Bulinus truncatus. Next base: position 526,818 of record JAGDYQ010000080.1, read on the forward strand.
TCCCTCCCTACTCCCCTCTCTCCCTCCCCTTCCTTTCTCTCTCCTTCTCCCCCTACTCCCTCTCCCATCTCCCTTTCCCCCATCTCCCTCTCTCCCCCTCCCTCCCCCCTGTCCATCCCCCTCCCCCTCCTCTATCCCCCTCCTTCCCTCCCTCCTACCCTCCTTTCATCTCTCTCTCTCCTCCCCTGCCCCCTCTCTCTCTTTATCTCTCTCCCTCCCTCTCCCTCTCTCTCTCTCTCTCTCTCTCTCTCTCTCTCTCTATGTATATATATATATATATATATATATATATATATATACTTATTATTATGGCTTCACACTTCTTCTAAAATCCCTCTTCATTCCTTTATCTTCCTCAAACTGTACAAATCAGGGAGCATGAAAAAACAACAACAATTCTTTGCATCTCAAAGGCACAATACAGCACCAGCGCAAGTTCTATTCGAATCGGGAAATGACGTCACAGAGGAATTTTATTTATGGCGCCGTCGAGATTACTTTTTAATATAGTAAAATACTAAAATAAAAAAAAATAATTACAATTAAACTACCCATCGAGATGAAACGAAACCTGTCCTATAACCTTCCCCATGTAATTATGTGTATGTGTAACAAATTTCACATTATTTGGTTATCTGGATCTTGAGTTATAAGGGAACAGACAGACAGACAGACAGACAGCAAATGCCTCTTATAGGTATATATATATATATATATATATATATATATATATATATATATATATATATATATATATATATATATATATATAATCATCTGTCTATCCGTTTTTTTTCTCGTCTTATCCCCGTACTTGAACTGCACATACATACAATACTGTTTACTTTTTAGTAGCACCATTGTATCCGTTTTTCATGGCTGATATTTAGTTCAGTGAAGTGGAAACAAGTTTTATAAAACTTAAATCCCAGTGAGTTATAAATACGGTAACTAAAAAAGCCATTCATGGCGTTATATGGGAGAGAACCCAAGACCTATCGCAAGAGTGCGAATGGCAATACAAACTACACCGGCGGCGCTTATCTCCCTTTGTTCAACTGTTATAGAGGTCATTTAAGAAGGTCCTTGCTCTGAGCGCTAATATTTCTAAAATTAGAGGGGGGGGGGATATTAAATTACTAAGTTCTTACAAGTCTTGGTAATATTAAGTATACTGGTGTTCGAGTATTTATTTTATTTCATACGATTTGACAAAGTTCCGAATTTATGTGCGAACAGCATGTAGCTTATTGAATAACTTAACAAATTAGCAGGCTGTGTCGGTCCTTTTGTTATATTATATTTATTTATTATATTTTTTAAGAATGATCTTATTATGTATCAGTGTAGCCAGAAAGACAGACGGGTCCATCGCAGAGTGACGTAGTACTTACTCTTGGAGATGTATGTGTTGTACTGTAGCATGTCTCATTGGGAGGCGGTGGGTGAGGGGGGGTTGAGGGGGTGTGTGGGGGATTATTTTGTGAAGTTTAAGTATACAAGCGACATTTAAAGCATTTTTTTTTCTTAGAAATTTATTGCGTTAGGTCCTTAGCAAAAATTTTACATGTTGTATTTCACTTTTCATAATAATGTTGATTCATTATTTTTTCTAAGTAGTTAAAAATTAGCTGCCAAAAAGCATACATCTGTTGTGGATTACCATCTGTCCTTAATAAAGTAACTTAAGGCTCTTTAACATTCTTTAGCCCATTAAAACATTGTACCTTAGTAATACTTATTTAAGGCGAATGTTTTGTTGTTTTTTTCCCCTCGGAGAACGGGCTCGGTGTGTATTGGTGTGTGTGTTTTTGTATTCGTGCCTATGTATGTGTTCGTATTAGCGTGTGTGGGTGTGTGTGTTATGTGTAGAGAGTGGAGGGAAGGGAGGTTGGTATAGATTACATCCATCTTAAGCAGGAATTCGACCTGCCTGGAAATATATATATATAAATGACAGTGTGTGATGTGGGGTGGATGGGGGGGGGGAGGAGATTTACTTCATATTGCTTTTATTGCAGCTAAAAATAAACGTCTGCTTCTAAATCTAGTTTTTGTTTTGTTTTGGTTTTTTTTTTATTTCAGTCCCGCCAAAATGAGCAAAACAGTTAAAAGTCAGTGTCACAAAAAAGAATATAGTCTAGAGCCCATGATTATTTCCGTATTACGTCTCTCGCTGTGTTCATCATAAACATACAAATAATAAACATAAAATAATTAATTCTCTGATAACGACAAACGCAGCCTAGTACCCCTACAACCAGATGACACCCCTACAGCCAGAGGACACCCCCAGAGCAAGTAATGGGTCACTGAGCTTGACCCATGACCCATATGACCCATATGACCCATCAAGTTCTTGACCCAGACCCATCATGACCCATGACCCATTGAAGCAAGCTGCCAACATGGGACATATTAAAATTGTTTAAAAGTAAAAATATTGACCCATGACACATTACTTGCTCTGGACACCCCTACAGGCAGAGGACACCCCATACAGCCAGATGAAACCCCTACAGCCAGATGACACCCCTACAGACACATGACACCCCTACAGCCAGATGACACCCCATACAGCCAGATGACACCCCTACAGCCAGAGGACACCCCTACAGCCAGATGACACCCCTACAGCCAGATGACACCCCTACAGCCACATGACGCCCCCTACAGCCAGATGACACCCCTACAGCCAGATGACACCCTACAGCCACATGACACCCTTACAGCCAGATGACACCCCTACATCCAAATGACACCCTACAGCCAGATGACACCCTTACAGCCAGATGACACCCCTACACCAGACGACACACTTACAGCCAGATGACACCCCTACAGCCAGATGACAACCTTACAGCCAGATGACACCTCTACAGCCAGATGACACCCTTATAGCCAGATGACACCCCTACAGCCAGACGACACCTTTACAGCCAGATGACACCCCTACAACCAGAGGACACCCTACAGCCAGATGACACCCTTACAGCTAGATGACGCCCCTACCGCCAGAGCAGACTAGGGGGTGTGTTCAAAAATTGGGACGCGGGGTCATAGCTGTAGGCGAACTATCGTACCGATATGGTTCTTCCGCGAGACCCCCATACAGCATAGGGCACAATGCAGTCGCTATCTCTAACGGCCACTATGGGGTTCCTTTCCATAGAAATTAATTTTTGATCCTATATAGACAAGAAAGCGACATGTTCTTTACCATAGGGCCCTGAAATAAATCTCTACCTGTCTAGGGATCTGAAATAAATCTCTACCTGTCTAGAGACCTGAAATAGATCTCTACCGGTCTAGGGCCCTGAAATAGATCTCTACCTGTCTAAAGACCTTAAAAAATAAATCTGTACCTGTCTAGAGCCCTGAAATAAATCTCCACATGTCAAGGGCCCTGAAATAATTCTCCACCTGTCAAGGGCCCTGAAATAAATCTCCACCTGTCAAGGGCCCTGAAATAAATCTCCACCTGTCAAGGGCCCTCAAAAAATCCAAGAACGCCGCTAATATAACACTGGTGAATGTTCTTTTTTTGTAGGCATACGAAATGATAGTTTTAAAAGTCGAGTTTGAAAATAAATTGATTGGCTGGGTACAAAATAAAGCATACACATCGCCAGTAACGATAGCACATGAAACGTACCAGGTGTATAACCAAAATATTGATATCATACTGAGATTGTATCGCCATTTTCTGAATCCTACTAAAAAAAAGGACTAAACTAATTGGCGCCTTTTGTGTCTGTTTTCCTATTTACTTGTATATTGATACCCGACAGCACAATAACAAATATGGCGGCTTGCGGAAATATCGGTTTAAACTGACGATGCATTCTTTTTTTTTTTATGTATATTCTGTGGTGTAGGACATTGTTTACTCTACTGAAATGTTCATTGTTGTTTTTTTTTTTTATCTCTTCTCAGAAATTAATGCAAGTCAATTCAAAAAGTAACATTGTGTCCATTCATCTGGAACACTGAAATAGAAAACATTGTGGATTTAACTCCAGGAGAACTGTAAAGAAACCTGGGATACTGAAAACCATAAAAAAAATATTGATTTGACATTTTCAGAACAGGTGAATACACGATTCTATTCTTTCTTTACCCCAAATGTATTAATAATGTAACAAGTGAATAATTCAAAACAAAGTGAGAATAACATGTAGAGTCAATGTAACTAGAGTCAATGTAACTAGATTCAATGTAACTAGATTCAATGTAACTAGAGTCAATGTAACTAAAGTCAATGTAACTAAAGTCAATGTAACTAGAGTCAATGTAACTAGATTCAATGTAACTAGAGTGAATGTAACTAGAGTGAATGTAACTTAAGTCAATGTAACTAAAGTCAATGTAACTAAAGTCAATGTAACTAGATTCAATGTAACTAGAGTCAATCTAACTAGAGTCAATGTAACTAAAGTCAATGTAACTAGAGTCAATGTAACTAGATTCAATGTAACTAGAGTCAATGTAACTAGATTCAATGTAACTAGAGTGAATGTAACTAGAGTGAATGTAACTTAAGTCAATGTAACTAAAGTCAATGTAACTAAAGTCATTGTAACTAGAGTCAATTTGACTAGAGTCAATGTAACTAGAGTCTATGTAACTAGACATAAATCAGTGTGAGTCGATAGTTGCTAGTACATCTAAGTGTGTACTACTGTGTATTATTACTATTAAATGTTGTCATTTTGTGCACCAGTGTATTTGCGCACTATCTTGAGTGTGCACCTAAAAAAAGGTCCTTCTACTATTATTATGCACTAGTGAAATGAGAAGTCCATGATTGAAATGAAAATGAAATCTTTTATGGTAATTTTTCATTTCAACGGCCATAATTATGTCATTTAAATGTATCGTGAATTTTTTTTTGCGGAATTAATATTGTTAAAACAATTAAGTTATGTGTTCGATAAGTTCTACATTCCATGAGCAGACGGATAAATGGGTATTTAGAAAAAAAATGTCATAAAATCAACATTCGTAACACAGCCAATGAAATTATAGATGTAAATATCAGAATAAACCAGAGATACACGTCTATGTTTAAAGGGATGGGTTTAAATCTTTAAATAAAAACATAAATATAATGTATAAATAAAACTTCAGATATAAATATATGCATAATTCACAATAATATGAATCTGTGAACAAAAACCACAGATATAAATTTATTTAGGTATAAATCTTTGAATAAAACTAAACACAGAGATAAATTTATGAATAAACCATAGATATAACAAGTCGCCAGCACTAGCAGTCAAAAATCAACCAGTCCTTCCATTGTGATGGTATGATGGTGGAATGAGAAAGACCAGTCGTTGATGGTAGCTTTTTCGTTTGTTTTTTTAAATGCCCCAGTCCAGGGATGGCACAACAACTAAAATCATATATAATAATACTCATTTCCAGTGTGCGTTAAATCGAAAGTAAAGAATTAATACAACAGTATTCCAGTTTAAAATACAACCATGAAAAATATCGGATCTGCCCGAAACCAAAAAATAACCTAGCCTAGCGATCAAGCATAAGGGGATATAACTCTATGCAAAGGTTTTGCAGGGTACAGCTAGTATCAAGATAGTACGGATAATTATCGACAATTTGATGAAATCGTACACACCCCCACCCCCTCCCTAGACCAAGGGCTTCCATATTTATTTATTGATTTCTACGATTCACTATCCACTAACGGGATCTTTCAGTTTTCATGACCAATGAATTAAGAAAGGACTAAAATAATAGATTGACTTCACTTCATGTGAGATAAAAATTGACTCTGTTTAATCGGTGCGTGTGTGTGTTTGCGCTTTTCCTTTCCTAGGGTTTCGGGGCACATAATTAAAAGTACGTCAGGCCGATTTGGCATCATTTATATTAAGGGATTGGTACTATAAGAGGTTTCTTTAGGTACTGGCGTCCATAGACATCAGCCAAATTCGCCTGTGTATAAGAACGTTTTGTGTTTGTGTATGTGTGCATGTGTGACACGAGTACACAAATAGAATTATTCAAATTATACACAGAGCTTTTTTCTATATTTAGAAAATTAAACCAATTTTTTTTTTTTAAATTTGGCCCACATTAAATTTATTCGAGATCCGACACTGGGTAGCAATCTCTGAGAACCACTATGGCAGTGGCGTACCTGGGGGGGGGGCGGTGGGTGCGGTCCGCACCGGGCGGCACTTTTTATTACTTGTTGGGGAACGGCAAAAATGTATAGATTAAATTGAAATACCTAAATGAGAGGGCGGCAAAATCGTCTTCCGCCCTGGGCGGCCGATACCCACGCTACGCCTGCTGCACTATGATATACTTCGAATAGGTTTTAGCTATACCTTTTTTTTATATTATTATTATTTCTTTCATAATTATTGTTATTGTTCCGCCCTGCATTTCACCCCGTCCAACTAGTTTACACAGACAATAGAACAGGTCTGGGTGTGCTGTTACATTGTTCTAATTCATGCATGGCAAATTGGATTTTTATTGAAGTGTCAAAGAAGAAAGAAAAAAGACATCAAGGAAGAACAACAAAAAAAAAAAAGATAAGACGTGTCAAATACAAAGCAGATGGAAATTTGATGTTGTTTCTTTTTTTAGCGCCTACGGCTTATAGTTATACCTTATGTTTTTATACATAGTATTCACAGCATGACTAGCACTGTACTAGCAGTGTGTTCGGTGTTACAGTGGAAGGGCGTTTACCACCGTACACCTGAAACATTTATTGATATTATCAGAGCTGGTGAGTTGGGAAGGGGGGGAGGCTCGTTAGGGAATTAAATTGGGGGCTAATTCATGCCACATCAAGTGTCTGGCAACACTCTACATTTCAACTGTCACAATTTACATTTTTACAGGGCAAATCTTATGACTTTATTCGTGAAGATTAATCAATGTCTGCTGTAACCAATGTCTGCTGTAATCAATGTCTGCTGTATTCAATGTCTGCTGTAACCAATGTCTGCTTTAATCAATATTTCTCCGTTTATATAAGTGTATTAGCAACAAAACTTTTCCGCATTTTATATTCAGCTCAGAAAACTAGAACTTTGGGTGGGGGGGGGGGGGGGGTTGCAAAGCTGAAAAATACTTCTTCAATGAGCAGTTTAAATTCTCAAGCACTCACAGCATAACATATGTTTGTATGCCGAGCAGTTCTTAGGTTGTTGTTGTTTTTTTCTGGAGGGGGGGGGGCTATTTGGTGGCCCAATGTTGTTTATCTCCAGAAGCTATAACCCCTATCAGGGAAACTTTATGTAACAGCTTTTCTATGTCCTCTGGGGGTGACGAGCTGTGTAGTGCCCTTGACTGTCGACATGAGAGTCTCGAGTTCGATCCTCAGTGAAAATCAAGGTCCTATGAAAGTCCTGCAGGTCCATCAGGCTTTAAATGGGTACCTGACTTTAGTTAGGGAAATAAAGGCGTTTGGGGCGTTGTGTAAACCACACAATCCCTTTTTATAACGTGGTTAAAGAAACAGATGAATTCAACACTTCATCTCTCCCATCATCAACACTTCATCTGCCCCATCATCAACACTTCATCTGTCCCATCATCAACACTTCATCTGTCCCATCATATACATTTCATCTGTCCCATCAAGAACACTTCATCTGTCCCATCATCAACACTTCATCTGTCCCATCATCAATACTTCATCTGTCCCATCATCAACACTTCATCTGTCCCATCATGAACACTTCATCAGTCCCAACATCAACACTTCATCTGTCCCATCATCAACACTTCATCTGTCCCATCATCAACACTTCATCTGTCCCATCATCAACACTACATCTGTCCCATCAAAAGGCAATGGGGAACTTTACTTCTTTTTTTTTTGTTCTTATATCCACCCCATGGTCGAAATTGCAGCAACCGATGAAGACATTAGTAAAAGAGACAGGATAGATGACTAGAGTCTTTTTATCTTCGCTAGACAGTTGTGGCACACTGCAAAATCGCAGTCGACTCACTTAGTTACCAACTTAGACTGGTCCTTGCTTATTACTGCGCCTAACAGTCTTATAAAGCGAAAACCCTTTGATCTAGTCATTGAGGTTGAAAGAATTAGGTCCAAAAAAAACCCAATCTAAATGTTGTACTGCGTTATTTTTTCAGATAGTGCTGGGCCATGAGGGTATCACTGAGGCGCCTGATCCATCTGGTCATTACAATCACCGTTGTTCAACTGGTCATTTACATCTGGTCGTTGCAAAGGCACGCCAAGAGTGTGGTTCCGTTGATAGCCTTGAAGAAACGTGTCCAGACTCCGGAGACACTAGAGGGGACATGCTCTTACGAGGTTAGTAGCGTTTTTTTTTTTTTGTATTTCGTTACATTGATTACAGACATGCTAATAGATAGATAGATAGATAGATAGATAGATAGATAGATAGATAGATAGATAGATAGATAGATAGATAGATAGATAGATGGATGGATGGATGGATGGATGGATGGATGGATGGATGGATGGATCGATGGATGGATGGATAGATAGATAGATAGATAGATAGATAGATAGATAGATAGATAGATAGATAGATAGATAGATAGATAGATAGATAGATAGATAGATAGATAGATAGATAGATAGATAGATAGATAGATAGATAGATAGATAGATAGATGGATGGATGGATGGATGGATGGATGGATGGATGGATGGATGGATGGATGGATGGATGGATGGATGGATGGATAGATAGATAGATAGATAGATAGATAGATAGATAGATAGATAGATAGATAGATAGATAGATAGATAGATAGATAGATAGATAGATAGATAGATAGATAGATAGATAGATAGATAGATAGATAGATAGATAGATAGATAGATAGATGATATATGGATGGATGGATAGACAAAACGATGGACGGACTGACGAGTGGATGGATGGATGGATGGTTGAGTGGGCGTGTAGGTGGGTGATTGGGATGATGGATGGACATCAGAGCAGGTAATGGGTCACTGAGCTTGACCCATGACCCATATGACCCATCAAGTTCTTGACCCAGACCCATCATGACCCATGACCCAATGAAGCAAGCTGCTAACATGGGACATATAAAAACTGTTTAAAAGTAAAAATATGCTTCAACAAACTATGTGCACGCCCTGCTACGAAATTCAAAGCACAAAAAGTAAAAAGACAAAAGTTTTTTAATTGAAGGAAAATTTCAACTTGTTGCAACATTTTTCCTCTGTAGCCATGAAAATAAAAAAAATTCGCGCGACGACGGGTTTTTTCTTAGGGTCGGGCGGAGACTAAGGCTGGGTCATGGGTCAGGGAACATTGACCCATGACCCATGTGACCCATCCAATTTGCGGCCCATTTGACCCATTGACCCATTACCCATTGACCCATTACTTGCTCTGATGGACATATCTCAAAAGCTTTATGCTTAAGTAATTCTTTGTATTCAAAAAATGAAGCACATATCCATAGTTACATCAATAGAGAAACCGAATCATACATATAACCATAGAACGTATATCTACGTAACAATCTACTGGGGCTCCCTGTTAGGACCTGTATTTGATGTAGACTAAAATTTAAAATAGTTAAAATGATGTGGAGGGGGGAGGGGGGTCAGAAGGGTACCAGTTGTCAAAGATAGTGGCCTAGTTTCTACCCAGGATACCCTAATTACATCTACATGTATCTTAGTCAAAGAAACCCAAAATACGGTATGATAGCATTGCCTATTTGTAGGACATACTTACCCGTTGCAGTACGACATAAGCACAAATTTAAAAAAAAAATGACAGAAATCGAACGATAGATAGAAATAAAAAAAAAACATTTATGATTATAACATTTTACTGTCCTACAGCTGTGTCCTAAAGTGTCAGAAGGAAAACTGAACGTCCACCTGATACCACACAGTCACATAGATGTCGGCTGGACGCACACAGTGGATGAGTTCTACACGGGGGCCGCAGTGGGTGAGTTGAAAGTGTGTAGCTCTCAACGTATCGATCCGACAGTGTAGATCACACACAATACATTGATTCCATTGTGTCAGTCTCAATACATTGAGACCTACTGCCAGTTGTAGTACAGTGATCCCATTGTGTCAATAACTATTGTTTTTTAATCAATCATCTATATTTATTTTAAGTTTTTCTCAAAGGCTTCTCAAATTCCTTAATTCGTACGCTTTAGAAGAAAACGGATGAGGTAAAAATAGATTAAACTAGTTTATCAAAAATTCAATTTATCCAACTAATTTATTAAGCCAGGCTGGCGATTTATATTTTGATAAATAGAATGAGAAGAAAATCAATAAAGGGTACTTAGTGAAAATTTAGTTTGAGAGCACCTGGGAGTTTTCTTTTGTATTATTCCAAATTCCACGAGTATTGATGATTGATTACCTCACAGCTAGACAAGGGAGACCATTTATTGCAATGTCTTTATGTGGAGCTTCCAGTATGTTAGGAAGAGATATACGCCAGAAGACAAAAAAAAATTGAAGAACAATAAGATCAATATTTGAAGGCTACTATAGGGCTCGTTCGCAAATGACGTAACGCAGAAAAACGACAATTTAGACCCCCCTTCCCCCCTTGTCGCAAAGTGTCACAAATTTTTCACCCCCCCCCCTTATGTCACGTCACAAGTTAAAATAAATTAAAACACCTCAAATTACTGATTTATTTTCCTATAGTTATGTTTGGACACAAATCGATGAACTTTTAGTGAATTAAAAAACAGTTTTTGAGTCAAACCTGGTCAAAAAAAGTAATAACTATCGAAATTTTTAAGATACAAATTTTCATAGCGGTCAATTTTCAAAATTCAAAGTTGAGAAGAATTGTAATTTTGGCAGAAAATTCAACCAAATTTTGGATTCCCTCATAGATAATTATTATTTTTTTGTGACGTCACAATTTCACAGACCCCCCCCCTCCTCTGTCACAAAATGTCACAAAATCCTAGACCCCTTCCCAGCCCCTAAGCGTTACGTCATTTGCGAACGAGCCCTAACTAATGAGATTTTTTTTTTCATTTATAACAACCAGGGCTATTCTTAGGTTTTTGCTAACTAGACTACAACTTAGTCCCCCCCCCGCCCGCCTGCCCCCCTCCCCGGTCTCCGGTGGGGGGGGGGGGGAAGAAGGCGCACCCACCCCTCTACTAGTGTTCATTTTTACCAAAATCTGATTACATATACAGACTATAAGCATTTCGACACTAATTATTAAATTATAATTAGTACACATCCAATAAGTACACATCGTTCATAGGACACAGTCATGAATATTTATTATTTTGTTGACTGTGCGTTCAGTATGAGACTTCTACTTTTCTGTTTGATGGCGTCATTTTCAAAAGATTTTTTTACTGTCGGATTTTTAAAAGAATGTATTAAATGAATAAAGAGATTGATACGATAATAGAGGAAATACAATTACAAATAACCTTAAAAATACAAATACCAACACAACAACCGTCATGTACAAATCCACCAAAACACATTCTGTCGTTCAGCACTGATACTTGCACGCTGATTTTATTGTGCTTTCCTTTCATCCACCACAATCTGATAGTGCAATGGCCATGGAGGCATTACGGGAGATATAGCTGAAATATCCGTTGCTCCTCAACGGAGATCGAACCATGGATCCCCAGCTTGACAGTCGAGCACTTAACCGTTATAACAGTAGACCTTGTTGATACAACTATTTTACCAGGTTATGAATGAATGTGACCCTATTATAAACAGTTAAATCTGGTTAGTAGGTCAGATTTCTTAGCTACCTCGAGGCTATTCAAGTTCGTCTATTGACACTAAGTTTATCTTTTTTATCTCTGTGGGTATAGTAAAATATTTTTAAAAAAAAGACTGTCCTTCAGTAAGTTGTTGGCTTCCAGACAGTTGAGCCCAAACACTGACGCTTATGTTTTTATGGCCCTGAAGGGCGGGGGGAAGAAGTAAATGAGGGTGGGGGCTTTTCTTCAATGACTCTAAGCCGGCCTGATAATTGGGGGGGGGGTGTCAAAGGTCGTATCACATTGAGAAGCTGTAGGCTTATTGCAGAGTAACCATGTGACATTAACAGATTCTTCAAGTGAGTCCGCATGCAGAAGATACAGTGGTACACTCCCCATTGGAATCACGTGACATTCTGGAAAAAAAAAAAGCCGCGGGAAGTCGTAAATTGTGTGGGGGGGGGGGGGGAAGACGAGAAGAATTGGGTATAAAAAAAAATCTACCAGGGATCTGACAGTCGAGAGTGTGAGATAATCGTAATGAGGGAAGTAGCGTAGTGAGTAGGGGGTCAAGGGGGGCATCATGCCCCGGGCGCTACTCACAAAGGGGGCACCAAATGGTATGTTTTACATATAATATTCTATGGGTTTCGAATCAGGGGAGCTATTAAGATATTGTGCCCCGGGCGCGAGTTAAGCTCACTACGCTACTAAATGAGGGAAGCCCTGGATGTGGAGTGTCATTACTGTACATGTATTAAAATTAGTGTCCTCCACTTTCTTAATTATATATACAACAACAACAACAAAAACAACAACTATCGGCGTATCGTTCTACTTTACAGTAAAATTTAATTTCTTTTCTTGGATGATTAAATTCTCTACGTTGTTGTTTTGTTTTTTTTTTTTGTTTCTGAATGTTGTCAGCCACTAGTTGTGTCCAGTGCATTCTCCAGTTGACCATACGAGAGCTGGCCAAGAATCCAGACAGACGGTACATATTTATAGAGATGAAATACTTCTCTAGGTACTGGAATGAGATCAATGAAACGGAGAGGAACTTCATCCGTCAACTCATCAGAGAACGTGAGTCATAACGATTTGTTAACATACCATTTAGTCTTAAAATTATTGTGCTTTTTTTGGTAGTCTTAAAAATATAATACATTTAGTCCAAAATCGTTGCATATTCCTAAATGCCACAAACGTTTTCATTCCACTAAGTCAGTGGTCCTAAACCTTTTTCTCGCAAGGGACCGGTCAGCGTTTTATAATTTCACAATAACCCGCTGGAAATAAAAGGGGGGGGGGGAGGAGGACGACAATTATTACGAGAGAAATCACGAGAGAAATCACGAGAGAAATCACGAGAGAAATCACGAGAGAAATACACCACAATAAATAAAACGGAATTAATATGATGTTTCTTGGGTGGCCCAAGATCCATTCGATCCACGGACCAGTATCGGTCTGCGGTTCTAGGGTTGGGGACCACAGCATTAAGTGATGCACTCGCTAGTTTCACTGTACTAGCCTCTTTTATTTCTAAGCCAATTGAGTTGAGTTGTCGCAAGCTATTAATGGGCTCCAGACAATTTTTATCAGCCTCTGGTAACGTGTTCACCGATTGACTAAATCGTGTATAACCTACCCGATGAAGCCTGTACCTTCGGTCTGCAACCCCGTTGCGCCGGTCCTAATCCTTTGCGCCAGCCCTAAGCCCTTTTGCGCAGGTCCTAACTGTAATCTAATCTGTGCCATCCACCATTTTTCTATTCAACATAATCTGCTATCAGCCTAGAATCTACTTAACCTACTGCTCTCAACGCCTTGGCCTGGGCTTATATAGCCTACCAATGGCGGCTTGTAGCTATTTTAAATGTGGATGCAGATGCATAAACTGTGTTAACTTTGTTTTAAAATTATTTAAAAGAAAACAAACAAGTAGCCTGTAAAGAGAAAATGTGTTCAGAAACTTGAAAAAACAATTTCTAATAGAACAAAGTCAATCATTTGTATTACTTACCCGAACCTAATTGTCAAGTCGGAACTGCAAGTGCGACAGTGCGTTTTCTCTCTTACTAGCTTGCAGCATTAGTTATTTACCAATGTACAAACAGCTGTGAATAACACAATACTTTACGAAGATCTGTTATATCTCTTTTTTTTCAAAAACTGCAGCTAAGTTAATATTGCTCCTGGCTAGTTTAAGAATTATACACCTATGACGTAAGAATTGGAGAAAAAATAAAACATTTTATTGAATGCTATCGATAATATTAAGTGGGAATAAGGGGAGGGGTGCTGCAGTTCCAACGTGCCTCTACGAGAGAGGTCATTGCTATATACTATATATGAGGCAATTTTGATATATATGCAATGTCTAAATATACTACATATGTGGCAATCGTTATCTATATGTAAAGTCTTTCTTATGACGCTGATATTTTTGTTCACCCCTCAGGTCGTTTAGAGCTGGTGGGTGGGGGTTGGGTGATGTCTGACGCTGGGGTCACCATGTACAACGACATCATTGACCAGCACACCCTCGGGTTTGATTTTATCACCGACACATTCGGGCCCTGCGCCCAGCCCAGAGCCGCTTGGCATGTTGACCTGTTCGGGTACTCCAGAGAGCATGCATCTATTCTATCCCAGGTACAGTATTTCATTATGGTTGTTTTACTGCCAAACAGGGCTCGATTTACCGCCGGAGATGCCGTGGACGTCCCCGGCACTGAGAACTATCATCCTCGGTTCTGCTTTAGCTAATTTATCCCCGCCGTGGATGAAACCATAGACATTTATCCCCGGCTCTGCAGAAGTTTATTTTATCCCCGGCACTGGTTTTTTTCTTAAATCGAGCAATGCTGCCAAGTATATGTATCATTTGACTTTTTTTCTCTTAAACATTTTGTTTAATACAAATTGCAAACTATGGATGATAAAATACAAGTGCTAGGATTTCAAAGTTTCATCTCCATGACAACAAAGGATAAATTGTCAAAAGTTGAACCAGCATAGATTAAGGAACAAAATGTTGTATATATCTATATCTATATAAATATATATATATATATATATATATATATATATATATATATATATATATATATATATACACTTGTATGTAGATAAGAAAATTGTATTGTCGCTGGTGTGTTTGTTTTTTACTATACTGCCTTATCTAGTTTTCTTTATTTTTTTTTGGTCTATTTGACTTCTTGATTTTGTAAGGAGACCAATGTATCACAAATTTAAACGGACATGCGTCGTGCAATTAAAGGCCCACAACTCTTAATAGCAGAAACCATTGTCAGAAATAAAGTCCGTTTGATCTCAATGTTTATCAATCATGTCTGTTGCCCCTGTATCATTATGGTGGCCACTTTAAGGCAAAAGCCGTTTAAAGAATTTTGGGATCGCGAGTGCTAACCACTTTGCTGGAGTCAATGATGACCACCTTTAAAAATAACCGAATATGGGGTTTACAAATACTATGATACTTTTATACTTGTAGGGCAACAGTTGCTTCCTAGATCCTACAGTGGGCTAGGGTCAAAAGTCAATGTAATATCGTAGACTAAATACATTCTTCAGAAAGTTTAAGGTTTAAGAAGGTCCTTGATAGGCAGCCTAACGGAACGTTCGCGGCCCGTGGGCCTGAGTTTGCCATCTCCTGTGTTAACCATTACAGACAGTTTTTTTTTTTTCTCATTTTGAGTTTCATCGATGCGTTACATGATTCACAGATGGGCTACGACTCACTGACCCTCAATCGGATTGATTTTCAAGACCTGGAAGAAAGAAAAAAGACGAAAAACATGGACTTCATATGGTTGACCAGTCCCATGAATCTGAGTAGGTAGAAAACTTTGTTGCTATTTGACTCATGCCCTGGTTATCTTGATTATCGACCTGTAATTTTATATGAAGATAATTACTTTTTTTTAAGAAATTACAAAATAAACAGGCTATTAAAAAACCGTAATATTCACAAGGCCGGTTTAAAGGTTACTGAGGGCCTAATATTGCGAATAAAATGACAAAACATATTACACATATGAAATAAAGTCATAAATGAGGGCGGATAATTGTTCAGTCCCTAAGGTGTAAACATCTTATCCCTAGTTTAAATGTTATTTAATACAATTTAAATATTTTTCCCTTAAAAAATAAACAGTTCTAATTCTATTTTTTTTTCGATTTATTTTAATTTTTATATATTTAAAACAAAATTACTTCTGCGGCAGTTATTTTCAAATAACTTACAGATTTTTAAATGATGTATTATTAAAGTTTAATTCCCAGTATAGTATAGATTACGTCATCTAACAGAAAACAGGTCGGCGCTGTTTACATCCCTACTTTATGAAGGTTACTACGCGCCTGAAGGGTACACCATGGACAAGGCAGTAGTCGCCCCAGAGGTACACCAGTGATTATAATTCTTTGTTTAACTTTAAGTTGTGCCTCCAAAAACGTAAAAAAAAAAAAAACTAAGAAAAAAAAAAGCTTAAAATAGCTTGGTAGAAATTATTAAAAGAATTGTCTGACAAAAACATATGTATATTGATTGACATTTTTATGCTGTCTCACAATTTATCTTACAAAGAATCAGACATCTCGTCTGTCAGTCTGTTATGTGTCTGTGTTGTCTGTTTCTTATTCCGTCTATCAGTAAATATGTCTTTTTTTACTAAGACAATCTATTTATCTGACCATTTACATGTCGATTTATCTGGATGTCAATCAAACCTTCAGCCAAACAAAGTTTCAATCTCTTAGTTTTCTGATTCACCTATCAACACATATATATATATATATATATATAAATTCAAGTAATCCGTTCATCTCATTATCAGTGCCATAGCGAGCTAAACTAGCGCCCGGGGCACAATACCTTTTAATATATTTTTAGCGCCCCCCCATCCGAAAACCATATAATATTATATGTAAAATATATCATTTGGCGCCCCTTTGTGAGTAGCGCCCGCTGCATGATGCCGTCCCCCTTGCCCACCCCTCGCTAACCTCAGCACCGTTTTTATCAGGCCTCTGTCCCATTAAAATGTCTATATGTCCTATAAACTGTCTGTCAATAAATCCGTCTATATAATCTATACAAGCAAATGACTTAAGATATGCCTTAATGCTCACAAGAAAAATGATAACTTTCAATATTTTGTTATATGTCGGAATTTGTTTTTTTTAACTGTATATTGTTTCTTAAATATTTAATATTTGTTTCATATATTCTAAAAAGGTCACTCAGCCAATAGTTGACAAATTTGTCAATCTAATGAAGCAATGGGTAAGACGTTTTTATTTACCTAATCTACACATTTAAAAAATAATTTTAAATCGTATCATGACGTAAATAGTCGCATAAACAAAAAAAGTATCATTTAAAAAAAAAACACGAAATGACTTGTGTTTTATGTGAACCTTTTTTATTTTTTCTTTTATTTTTCTTTCCTGTACAAAGTCTCAAAGCGCCAAGAGCAACCATATTGTTGTCCCCATGGGTGCAGACTTTGCCTACAGAAATGCTGAGACCTGGTTCAACTTCTATGATCCACTCATCAAGAAGTCAAACGAGATGGTGAATTATTTTTTTTGTTTAACTACTCATTATAAAACAACTAATTCTTTTATTAAACTTACTAGCTGTACCCTGCAAAACCTTTGCATAGAGTTATATCCCCATAGGCTTGTTCGGTAGGCTAGGTTATTTTTTGGTTTCGGGCAGATCCGATTATTTCATGATTGTATTTTAAACTGGAATACTGTTGTATTAATTCTTTACTTTCGATTTAACACAGAGCCCAAATCGGTTTTATTTATATTAGATTGTTTGACTAATATATAAAGAGGGCTGTAGGAATTAAGGCCGATGTTCTGCTTATTGTTTTCTAACTGTTCAATGAATCTTATAGTAAAAAGAGGAAAAGGAGATAACAAAAATATCCCGATAATAGCCTACATAAAATGGGAATAGTTCAGGTTAAAACATACACTATTGTAAACGTCGTCACATAAAATGCTGCCGCTGTGCTTCACTCCGGGATTAGACAGCCAGCGGGCCAGGTTTGGCCCGTGGGTCATTCGTAGTTTGGCCATGTCCGGGCTAGCCCGGAAGGGAACAGTGCACTGTGTTGTGAGCTCGAATAGCTTGGCGAGGGCTGAAGGTTTAAATTCACACTTATTTGAAGGTCATTCTTTTCAAAACTTTTTTTTTCGGGGACGGATGGTCACGTGTGTTGAAGACTGTCATGCGCGACCGTTGGCCTGAAAAAACCCAGATTCGATATTCTATTGAGAGAAGCAAGATTTTGTTTCCAAGTCCTTGGGGGCCGTCCATAACGTATGTCACGCTATTTTTGACGATTTTTGACCCCCCTCCCCCCCTGTCACAAAGTGTCACAAATCTCAGGACCCCCACCCCCTAAAGTACGTCACACTTTTGAAAAAATTTTTCATTAATAGCTAATTAAAATTTAATCGAAAACTTAAATCGCACTTCACTATTAAACTGCCTTAAACAATAAATATTAAAAGAACTATCAGATTATTAAATGACTTTAATAGTAGAATAACCAATTGTCAACATTAGTCTCAGTTATTCTTTGAAACAGTAACTCAATCAATTGAATTTGAAAAAAAAATGCAAAAATTAGACTTGAAAATTATATAATAAACATCATTTCTCTGCTACCTATTCATTTACAATGAGTGGGGTCAACTTTGAGATAATCTTCCGATTATGCATTCTATTAACACAGGATAAGAAGTAGATTAGCGAAACTGACCTCAACCAGTGATTAAATAATAAAAATGGCAACAAAACAATGCGACTAAAAAAAGGACTAGATTGACAAATTATGTGAGCAGCTCTGGTGCTATATTGAATATGTTTATAGTAAGCCTGTGAATTATGTTCTATTTTTTAAAAAATCACTAGAAATCATCCATTTATTGTGAAGATAAGTGTTCATCCATAGTTACGACTGACATAAATCTTTCCCCATCATCGTTTCCTGGAAGATTAATTGCAGACAGATCTACTTCATCCTCATCTAGCCACTCAACATCCTCTGAATGTGCATTTTCCACTCTGCCAATAATTGCCATGAGTTCTCTTTGCCTTCTAGCAGCGATTCTCAAAGGAGGACGGATGCATTTTATCTGAGTTGATTCTGGAAAATTTGGGGTTGGCACATTCTCTTAGGTGACGGGTGGTCGAGTGGTGTAGAGCGCTTGACTGTCGACCGGAGGGTCCCGGGTTCGAATCTCGGTGAGAATCCTAGGACTTTTTCAGGTCCTGGTGAAAGTCCCCAATTCCACCCAGTTTTAAATGGGTACCTGACTTTATGTTGGGGGAGTAAAGGCGGCTAGGCGTTGTGCAAACCACACAATCCCTTCATATGCCTAGGTTATAGAAACAGAATGTCATCAAATTTGAGAATTTGTGCCACAAACAATGAAGGAAATTTATGAGCATCTGCATCCACTTTTTCTGAAGCTCTGAGTCCATCAGTTGTTTGGTTGATTGTGAGTGGATTTGAAGGAGGAAATAATCTCAAAGGTAAAACGTTGAAAAATGAGCTCCGTACTTTGTCGCAACATTTTATGTCCTGACATTTCACAATTTGAGTGAAGTATTGGCTGGTGCGAACATGATGGTCAAACCATTCCTTATCCTTCGACATCAGTCCTGCTGCATCCAATTCAGATTTCTCAGGGTTGATATATTCTGCAACTGTTGGAAATTGGTCAACAATCACATGCGACCAGATTTCAGCTAAAGTTTCACCTGCAACACTTGAAGTTTGTTCTTTCCAAATCCTCATTTATTGTTCTGCGAATCAAAGTGACTACCATAATGTTCATTTGGCAATATGACACCAGACAATTCTATGCTAAATGGTGCCATTTGACGTCCCTCGCGATTATAAGCATTTCTTCCTGGTGCATTAGTTGCAAGGAATAAGGCATCAAGATTATTTTAACGAAGTGATGGATTGCAACTTCAATTACTTTTTTTGTATTATAATACAAATTCCAAATTTCTTGATCAGTGATAAAATTATGCAGCAGACAACAAAGAAATAATAACACTTTCGATAAGGTTACACATAAAACAAGGCTTCGCAACAGTATATTAGCTCTCCTAACTAGCATGAGGAATTGTGAACAACACATTGAAAAGATATGCATTTCATGCATTTTGACATAAAACTAATTCAAGTGTTTCAAAAAATTTTTTGAAAATTATTTTTAAAACTATTAAGTTTTAATATAAAAATAAAAAAATTAAATTAGAAATAAAATTTAAAAAATATATAAAAATGTGACGTCACACTTGGCCTGACCCCCCCCCCCCTGTCACAAACTGTCACACTTTCTTATACACCCTCCCTTCCCCCCCTTGGAGCGTGACGTACTTTATGGACGGCCCCTTGTAAAACATCAAATTCCACCCAGCTTAAAAATGGATATAACATTACTGTCACTGATCGCATGACACAAATAATATTCGAATTCATTACATTTATTAACAAGATGATAATATAACATAAACACATAATATAATCCATGGCGGAAATTCTCAAAACTAGATTAAAATAAAACACTATCACTTGCTACACTTCCTTTATCACTCCAAGTACTTATCTCCCTTACTTCTTTAAAAAAAAATATCATACAACTATGATCCTACTGAACTCTCTAAACTTCTGATATTCCTTCTCCATCAGCTCACTGTCCAACAGCTCAAATCATACTGACTACTTTTTCCACTTTTGACCTCTGCCCAGTTCCCATGGTCAGTTGACAGGGTACAGCTTCGAACTTGGAAGGGGCGCCGAAAGAGCGCTGTTAAATATTTTTTTCTGCATTTTTTGGGGAGAAGGGCCCCAAAAATAAGTAAATTGTACAGGGCGCCACGATAGCCAGCTGCGGCCCTGCATCCAACGCATTACTCGGTGAGCACATTTCTCCTGACACAGCTCACATACAAAAACTACATCTAGAACGCTCCTTGATCAACACCATTCACCTCAACCAACACACACAACATACGCACACCACACCATTCACCTCAACACACACACACTACACCATTCACCTCAACACACACACAATATACACACACCACACCATTCACCTCAACACACACAACATACACACACCACACCATTCACCTCAACACACACACACTACACCATTCACTTCAACACACACACAATATACACACACCACACCATTCACCTCAACACACACACACTACACCATTCACTTCAACACACACACAATATACACACACCACACCATTCACCTCAACACACACACTACACCATTCACCTCAACACACACACACAATATACACACACTACACCAGTCACCTTAACATATATACATACATACTACACCATTCACCTCAACCAAAACACACAACACCATTCACCTCAATACACACACACAACATCATTCACCTCAACCAAAACACACAACACCATTCACTTAACACAAGTCAAGACGGACAGAGGTTGTACTGATAACCATGTTTTCCGTGATGTCCCCATAGCGAGAGGTTAAAGCGAGAAACTATACAAAAAAATCTATACACAAACTCATTTATTTTTATTTCGCAAATTGTTATCATTTCATTGAGATTTTGGTTCCATAATGAGTCATTATATCACATTTAGTTTAATAAGTATTATACGGTATAATGCAAATGTGATATTTACTTTTTGTGCGTTTTAACAATAAGAACTGTATTCAAACGTAAAAATAGTTACATTTTTTACTTCCTCAGTACCCGGATGTTAACCTCATGTACTCCACTCCTTCCTGTTACGCCTACCACGTAAACAAAGAGAAGTTAAGTTTAGAGGTCAAGAAAGATGATTTCCATCCATATTCTATTCCACCGGCAGCGTTTTGGACGGGTTTCTTTACCTCCAGGGGCGGATTCAAATGGCACATCAAACACGCTGGGCAGATTCTGCAGGTAAATCGTAGTGCCGGTCCACAGCAGGGCTGCTTCTTTTAAATCTCATGTCCCAGAAAATATCAAACAACTACTCTCCTTGAAGAGTTTGAAAAGCTAGCGCTACTTGAGCCTGTGTACCATTACACGCACTTTTTACCCAGCCCCCCCCCCCATACATCTCTTAAAGTCTCCATCTAGGGACCCATACATATCAATTAGTCTCTGCCTCGGGCCATCAAACATTCCCTGTCTGTTGGGCCAGAATTTTCGGATAATATCCGTTATCAAACAAATTTAAAATGCTAAATCTGTGAGAATACTTGACAAACGATAAGCACTGGAGAACAGAGAACGATAAAAGTTCTGATTAGAAAAAAAAATTACTCAAAATGTTTCTCTATGGTCACTTGATTGACCGGTCATTTATTAATCTTTTGTTACCCTTTATCTAGCATGTTGTCAGCTATTGTGGTTGTTCTTTTTTTTCTTTTAATTTAGATTTACTTATATTGTTATCTTTATTTTCAGAGCTGCAAGCAGCTGTCTATATTCACTGACCTGTCAGACTCATACGATGAAGTCAATGCTTTACGTAAGTAATATTATGACACCAGCAATTCATAAACTTTAAGAAGGGATGGGAGAAATAATAAAAAAGTTTATACACAGTCATATCTGTTCTTACATTTCTAAGGGAACTAGCCAATGTGCATTTGGGAGCCTAACAGCGGGAGTTCATGAAACCCTTCTTTGTGGATGGCAAATAAAAATCTCTATAAGAGGCTGCCTTAGAGAAGGCTGCCTAGTTAGCATATACATAAGAATGGCCCTGTGCCAAGCAATATTCTAAGTTTTTAATTTCCTATTAATGATAAAATGTAGATCTGCTTATATTTTGACCAATCATCAGGTGACGCCCTTGGTGTAATGCAGCATCATGACGCGGTAACGTAAGTTTGTTTACTTGTTTTGTTAGCAACATAAAAACTGAAGAGGATTGCCAAGCATTTTCTTATGTTCAATTCATGATAGAACCCCACTTTTAAAATATCTTTCCTGGTTGATTAAAAAATGTCTCTAGAATGTGTGTCTTTAAAGGAAATGGTTTTAGGGATTCTTTTTAAAGGTTAACATTTTTTGCATTTTTGAAAAGATTCTTTCTCTTTTTTGTTTAAATTTTTAATATTTTTTCTGACATGAAACAAATATATCAGGTTATTTTATATTGTATTTCCCTAGAGGAACACAAAGACATCATGTGCTGTTAGACTATAACAGAATACTAAGTGAGGCCACTGATGTGTGTCAGGTTGGTGTATAAATAAATAAAATGACTCCAAAATATGTGTAGGCTACAAAGAGATAATAAGCCAGTGAATTTGGGTAGGATAAGTAGTTTGACTATGAATATACTTTGATTATATTGGAGTTCTTACATGATCAGTAATATTTTGTAATCACATTTCTTTTTCAAATTATCTTAATATAAACTGAATGCATTAATGGCTTCTACAATTAGTACTAATTTGGTTTACTTCTTTTGTTTTAGCAAGTTATGGCCAAGGCCTACAGAAAACTCTGGCAACTATCAGAGTCTGAATCTAAGCAAGTGACACCACAATTTTGTTATGGTCTCAACATAAGCTCCTGTCAGGTGACAGAAGGAGAAAGTGAGGTAAAGTTTTAAAAGTTTTAATTGAAGTAGAATATCAATAAGCCCTCTGCACTGAAGATGGTGTCTATTTGTGTATGTGGGTCGAAACGAACACTCTCCAATGTGTGTTTAAAAATGACTTATCTAATGGAAAAGTAACTCCAAACATTAGAGATTTTCAGGGACTAGAGCCATTCTTACAAACAGGGAAACTAGACAACCATTTAGATCCTCACTGCTGCGGCTACCCAAACACAGTTATAGGGCCCTGAGCCTCGGAGGGCCCTGGACTTTGAGGGTCCCTATGGCTTTCAAAATTTATTATTTTTAATTACTAATCTTTTTTTTTTTGGAAGGACCCCAATTTTTCTGGCAGCATCCCTGAACCAGGGACCCCCTTTTACAGCAATAATTCATTTTAAATCTGAACTTTTCAGAGCCCTCCAACAAATACATTTGCTTAACCCCCCCCCCCCCCCCCCCCCCCCCAAAATATCACACAGTAAGTGAAGGTACTTTTGATTGGGACTCTACCAACTCAATTTGCAGCCAATGAATATAAATAAGGAAACAAATTTCTCCAGCAAAGTGTTAACTGCTAAGTTTAATTTTTTTACAAAGGTGTTAGGCTATGTTTTGATCTTATAAGTTGTCAAAAACTTCAGCATGGATGAGTTTCTCATTCATTCATTTCAGATTAATTTATGTAAATATTTATCTATATATAAGTAAATATTGACCTATATTTATGTAAATATTTATCTATACATAAGTAAATATTGACCTATATTTGTGTAAATATTTATCTATATATAAGTAAATATTGACCTATATTTGTGTAAATATTTCTCTATATATAAGTAAATATTGACCTATATTTATGTAAATATTTATCTATATATAAGCAAATATTGACCTATATTTGTGTAAATATTTTTTTTTTAGTTCCTAGTTACAGTTTACAATCCACTATCTTGGCCGTTTGACTTTGGTGTCAGATTTCCTGTCAAGTATTCGTCGATGACCATAACAGTTGACCAAGGTGATCATGTTGAGTTCCAGGTAATGTACATGCATTATGACAGTCCTTCAACTTTTTTAGTAATGGCAAACATACACTCATAAATAAATACATTAGTATTGTGTGTATGCTGTTTTCAAACAATAGCTCATTGCAGGTTGTTCCCATACACGATCATATCATGAGAATCCCTGAGAGAGCCCCATCGACCGCTGTCTCCGAGGCTGTCCTACTGACCCACTTACCACCCATGTCAGTCACTACATTCATTGTCCTGTCCAAGAAAGGTGAGCCAGCAAATTACTTCATAGGGACATGCAAATCCGATGTTACTACCATACAGAATAATCAAGAAAATCTAAAGAAAAAACAAAGAATGTTCACATCATTGTTCATAAATTTGTTCTACACTTCGTGACACTTTAATTACTTTTCATAGGATGTTCAAATATACTTCCTTAATTGTATAAATGTAATATGTTTATGAAATTTCATGAAAACCTGTAACCTCTCTTTAGAAAATGTATTTTTGTAAAAAAATATTTTGTTATATTACAGATCAGGAGTCACAGCCAGAATTTGAGGATTTACCCAAAACAATTTCAAACGAGGTCAGTTGTTGAATACACAATTTTATTATTCAAGAAAGACAGATTCACATTTAGTAAATTTCATTATGTTATAAGAATAAAAAAATAAATTTAAGTTATGTAATATCAATTAATTCCTTTATTTCAGATAACTTCAATAAAATTTTTACCGAATTCTTCATTTTTTTTTTTTCTTTTTGTCATACTAGCGTCTATCTTTGGAGTTTGATCTAGAAACCGGCTTATTAGAATCCATCACCAATAAAGACAGTTCAGTTACTGAGAAGTTGAAACAAGAATTCCGTTATTATGAAGCTGAGCAGGATTCCCCCAGACCATCGGGTGTTTATTTGTTTACACCTAAAAGTCCTAAAACAATTCCTTGTGCAGCAGATAAAGCCCAAGTGAAATATTTCAAGGTATGAAAATAAAATATGTCATACAACAATTAAAGTTTTGGGTTCAATATAGGTCAGTAAGGAGTCAAAGCAACACAGTCGGAAATTTTATTACATGGAGTGCACCTCAGAAGTTATGATTTAGTTAGCTTTGAAATAAAATGAAAAACAGGGATATTTTAAAGGTACTGGCAATGCAGTTTGTAAACAGGGAGTTAGTGAAATATCCATTTTAATTTGAAGCCTATAATAAAAAGAATGATTATAGAATAAACTAATCCATGAACTAATGTACATATAAGTGTTAGTTTGATATTTTTATTATTAGTATTATTTTTTACCATTATTGCTGATAAAAGTGATAACTTTTGATATTGTATCAATAAAATCATTTAAACAGATTTGACATTTTCAATAATTAAATTAATGGGAAAGTTGTTTTTTTTTCTCACTTTTTTTTCCCTTGATGGAGCAAAATAGAAAAGGTCAAAATGAAAGTAAAACATCTTTTTTCTGCACAAAACAAGCTTCATTCATTACTATATAAACAACCTTAATTTCAAGGATTTTTTGTACACACTGATGCCAACAGAATGGCTATGAATCGAAATAATTCAACATTCATGATATTTCAATGCCTAGACCAGACAACCGTAATTCTGTGTATTTTAGTGTATAACACTTTTAAGAAATTAATGTAAGGTAAATAAAAAAACAGCAGGTATGAAAAATTAAAGATGGGTGTAAAATCTGAGTTTAAAGTAAAACAGGAGTTAAACAGAGCATTGTTAGGCTGAGTTTAGCTGTACTTTCATCAGCCCCATTTTATCTAATGGAGCATAGTTATTTTCTGTTGCTATTCAGGGCATTGAATGAATTGGTCGTTTTCTGTCAAAGGATTTTGATGTTTGTAATACAACAAATGACATAATTATTTCCATCAGGGTCCTTTAGTGCAGTGTTGAAGTTCACCAGACCTTCTCACCATGGGTTTCTGAAGTCATCCAGACTGTACCAAAGGAGCTAAGTATGTTGAGTTTCAGTGGACAGTTGGACCTATTGATGACAGGTATGTTAATGATGTATTTCATTTTCCTAAACTTCTTTCTTTTCCCACTTTGTTGAAGAGTGGGTTGCCTGTGTGTCTCCACATTTTCCATTAGTTG
>JAGDYQ010000080.1:553903-683903 GCA_021962125.1 Bulinus truncatus
CAACTAATGAAAACAACTAATGAAAACAACTAATGGAAACAACTAATGGAAACAACTAATGGAAAATGTCGAGACACACAGGCAACCCACTCTTCAACAAAGTGGGAAAAGAAAGTTTAGGAAAATGAAATACATCATAAACATACCTGTCATCAATAGGTCCAACTGTCCACTGAAACTCAACATACTTAGCTCCTTTGTACAGTCTGATGACTTGTGAAACCCATGGAGAGAAGGTCTGGTGAACTTCTTGCACTAAAGGACCCTGATGAAATAATTATGTTATTTTGTTGTATTACAAAAATCAATATCCTTTGACAGAAAACGACCAATTTATTCAATGCCCTGAATAGCAACAGAAAATAACTATGCTCCATTAGATAAAATGGGGCTGATGAAAGTACGGCTAAACTCAGCCTAACTATGCTCTGTTTAACTCTGTTTTACTTTAAACTCAGATTTTATACCCATCTTTAATTTTTCATAACTGCGTCTTTTTATTTACCATACATTAATTTCTTAAAAGCGTTATACACTAAAATACACAGAATTACGGTTATCTGGTCTAGGCATTGAAATATCATGAATGTTGAATTATTTAGATTCATAGCCATTTTGTTGACATCAGTGTGTACAAAAAATCCTTGAAATTAAGGTTGTATATATACATGTAGTAATGAATGAAGCTTGTTCTGTGCAGAAAAAAGATGTTTTACTTTCATTTTGACTTTTCTATTTTGATCCATCATGGTAAAAAAAAAGTGAGAAAAAAAAATAACTTTCCCCATTAATTTAATTATTAAAAATGTTAAATCTGTTTAAATGATTTTATTGATACAACATCAAAAGTTATCACTTTTATCAGCAATAATGGTAAAAAATAATAATAATAGTAAAAATATCAAACTAACACTTTTATGTACATTAGTTCATGGATTAGTTTATTCTATAATCATTTTTTTTTATTATAGGCTTAAAATTTATATAAATTCATTATTAAAATGGATATTTCACTAATTCCCTGTTTACAAACTGCATCGCCAGTACCTTTAAAATATCCCTGTTTTTCATTTTTTATAAGTAATGTTTTATTTCAAAGCTAACTAAACCATAACTTCTGAGGTGCACTCCATGTAATAAAAGTCAGACTGTGTTGCTTTGACTCCTTACTGACCTATATTGAACCCAAAATTTTAATTGTTGTATGACATATTTTATTTTCATACCTTGAAATATTTCACTTGGGCTTTATCTGCTGCACAAGGAATTGTTTTTGGACTTTTAGGTGTAAACAAATAAACACCCGATGGTCTGGGGGAATCCTGCTCAGCTTCATAGTAACGGAATTCTTGTTT
The DNA here is from genome assembly GCA_021962125.1 of Bulinus truncatus. NCBI lineage: Eukaryota > Metazoa > Mollusca > Gastropoda > Planorbidae > Bulinus > Bulinus truncatus. Next base: position 555,259 of record JAGDYQ010000080.1, read on the forward strand.
CAACTTCTCTGTAACTGAACTGTCTTTATTGGTGATGGATTCTAATAAGCCGGTTTCTAGATCAAACACCAAAGATAGATGCTAATACAACAAAAAGAAAAAAAAATGAAGAATTCAGTAAAAATTTTATTGAAGGTATCTGAAATAAAGGAATTAATTTATATTACATAACTTAAATTTATTTTTTTTATTCTTATAACATAATGAAATTTACTAAATGTGAATCTGTCTTTCTTGTTGAATAATAAAATTGTGTATTCAACAACTGACCTCGTTTGAAATTGTTTTGGGTAAATCCTCAAATTCTGGCTGTGACTCCTGATCTGTAATATAACAAAATATTTTTTTACAAAAATACATTTTCTAAAGAGAGGTTACAGGTTTTCATGGAATTTCATAAACATATTACATTTATACAATTAAGGAAGTATATTTGAACATCCTATGAAAAGTAATTAAAGTGTCATGAAGTGAAGAACAAATTATGAACAATGATGTGAGCATTCTTTGTTTTTTTTCTTTAGATTTTCTAGATTATTCTGTATGACAGTAACATTGGATTTGCATGTCCCTATGAAGTAATTTGCTGGCTCACCTTTATTTGACTGGACAATGAATGTAGTGACTGACATGGGTGGTAAGTGGGTCAATAGGACAGCCTCGGAGACAGCGGTCGATGGGGCTCTCTCAGGAATTCTAACGATATGATCATGTATGGGAACAACCTGCAATGAGCTATTGTTTAAAAACAGCATACACACAATACTAATGTATTATTTATGAGTGTATGCCTGTCATTACCTAAAAAGTCGAGGGACTGTCATAATGCATGTACATTACCTGGAACTCAACATGATCACCTTGGTCATCTGTTATGGTCATTGACGAATACTTGACAGGAAATCTGACACCAAAGTCAAACGACCAAGATAGTGGATTGTAAACTGTAACTAGGAACTAAAAAAAAAATATTTACATACATTTAGATCAATATTTACTTATATATAGATACATATTTACATAAATATAGGTCAATATTAACTTATATATATAGATAAATATTTACATAAATATAGGTAAATATTTACATAAATATAGATCAATATTTACTTATATATAGATAAATATTTACATAAAAATAATCTGAAATGAATGAATGAGAAACTCATCCATGCTGAAGTTTTTGACAACTTATAAGATCAAAACATAGCCTAACGTAACACCTATGTAAAAAAATTTGTTTCCTTATTTATATTCATTGGCTGCAAAGTAAGTCGGTAGAGTCCCAATCAAAAGTACCTTCACTTACAGTGTGATATTTCTGGGGGTGTTAAGCAAATGTATTTGTTGGAGGGCTCTGAAAAGTTCAAATTTAAAATGAATTATTTCTGTAAAAGGGGGTCCTTGGTTCAGGGATGCTGCCAGAAAAATTGGGGTCCCTCTCCTTCCAAAAAAAAAGGATTACTAATTAAAAATAATAAATTTTGAAAGCCATAGGGACCCTCAAAGTCCAGGGCCCTCTGAGTCTCAGGGCCCCATAACTGTGTTTGGGTAGCCGCAGCAGTGATGATCTATATGGTTGTCTAGTTTCCCTGTTTGTAAGAATGGCTCTAGTCCCTGAAAATCTCTTATGTTTGGAGTTACTTTTCCATTAGATTAGTCATTTTTAAACACACATTGGAGAGTTTTCGTTTTGACCCACATACACAAACAGACACCATCCTCAGTGCAGAAGGCTTATTGATATTTTACTTCAATTAAAACTTTTAAAACTTTACCTCACTTTCTCCTTCTGTCACCTGACAGGAGCTTATGTTGAGACCATAACAAAATTGTGGTGTCACTTGCTTAGATTCAGACTCTGATCGTTGCCAGAGTTTTCTGTAGGCCTTGGCCATAACTTGCTAAAACAAAAGAAGTAAACCAAATTAGTTCTAATTGTAGCAGCCATTAATGCATTCAGTTTATATTAAGATAATTTAAAAAAGAAATGTGATTAGAAAATATTACTGATCAAGTAAGAACTCCAATATAATCAAAGTATATTTATAGTCAAACTACTTATCTCTACCCAAATTCACTGCCTTATTATCTCTTTGTAGCCTACACATATTTTGGAGTCATTTAATTTATTTATACACCAACCTGACACACATCAGTGGCCTCACTTAGTATTCGGTTATAGTCTAACAGCACGTGATGTCTTTGTGTTCCTCTAGGGAAATACAACATAAAACAACCTGATATATTTGTTTCATGTCAGAAAAAATATTTAAAATTTAAACAAAAAAGAGAAAGAATCTTTTCAAAAATGCAAAAAATGTTAACCTTTACAAAGAATCCCTAAAACCATTTCCTTTAAAGACACACATTCTAGAGACATTTTTTAATCAACCAGGAAAGATATTTTAAAAGAGGGGTTCTGTAATGAATTGAACATAAGGAAATGTTTGGTATTTCCTCTTCAGTTTTTATGTTGCTAACAAAACAAGTAAACAAACTTACGTTACCGCATCATGATGCTGCATTACACCAAGGGCGTCACCTGATGATTGGTCAGAATATAAGCAGATGTACATTTTATCATCAATAGGAAATTAAAAACTTAGAATATTGCTTGGCACAGGGCCATTCTTATGTATATGCCGACTAGGCAGCCTACTCTAAGGCAGCCTCTTATAGAGATTTTTTATTTGCCGTCCACAAAGAAGGGTTTCATGAGCTCCCGCTGTTAGACCCCCAGATCAGCCCCGTAGCCAAGGGGGGGGGGGGGGCAATGGGGGGGGGAGGCCGTGCCCCCCCCTCTAGATGTGGAGTGCCCCCCCCCCCCCGCTAAAAAAGAAGAAAAAGAGGAAAAAATAAAGAAAAAGTAAAGGTGCCACCCTTGCTGGGTATTGGTGCCCCCCTGCTAACTTTGACCTGGCTATGGGCCTGCCCCAGATGCACATTGGCTGGTTCCCTTAGAAATGTAAGAAACAGATATGACTATGTATAAACTTTTTTTATTATTTCTCCCATCCCTTCTTAAAGTTTATGAATTGCTGGTGTCATGATATTACTCACGTAAAGCATTGACTTCATCATATGAGTCTGACAGGTCAGTGAATATAGACAGCTGCTTGCAGCTCTGAAAATAAAGAAAACAATATAAGTGAATCTAAATTTAAAAAAAAAAAAGAATAACCACAATAGCTGACAACATGCTAGGTAAAGGGTAAAAAAAGATTAATAAATGACCGGTCAATCAAGTGACCATAGAGAAATATTCTGAGTACATTTTTTTTTATAATCACAACTTTCATCGTTCTATGTTCTCCAGTGCTTATTGTTTGTCAAGTATTCTCACACACTTAGCATTTTAAATTTGTTTGATAACAGACATTATCCGAAAATTCTGGCCCAACAGACAGGGAATGTTTGATGGCCGGAGGCAGAGACTAATTGATATGCATGGGTCCCTAGATGGAGACTTTAAGAGATGTATGGGGGGGGGGGTAGAGACCGGGCAAAAAGTACGTGTAATGGTACACAGGCTCAAGTAGCGCTAGCTTTTCAAACTGTTCAAAGAGAGTAGTTGTTTGATATTTTCTGGGACATGAGATTTAAAAGAAGCAGCCCTGCTGTGGACCGGCACTATGATTTACCTGCAGAATCTGCCCAGCGTGTTTGATGTGCCATTTGAATCCGCCCCTGGAGGTAAAGAAACCCGTCCAAAACGCTGCCGGTGGAATAGAATATGGCTGGAAATCATCTTTCTTGACCTCTAAAGTTAACTTCTCTTTGTTTACGTGGTAGGCGTAACAGGAAGGGGTGGAGTACATGAGGTTAACATCCGGGTACTGAGGAAGTAAAAATTGTAACTATTTTTACGTTTGAATACAGTCCTTATTGTTAAAACGCACAAAAAGTAAATATCACATTTGCATTATACCGTATAATACTTATTAAACTAAATGTGATATAATGACTCATTATGGAAACCGACATCTCAATGAAATGATAACAATTTGCGAAATAAAAATAAATGAGTTCGTGTATAGATTTTTTTGTATAGTTTCTCGCTTTAACCTCTCGCTATGGGGACATCACGGAAAACATGGTTATCAGTACAACCTCTGTCCGTCTTGTGTTCAGTGAATGATGTTGTGTGTGTGTGTGTTGAGGTGAATGGTGTTGTGTGTTTTGGTTGAGGTGAATGGTGTTGTGTGTTTTGGTTGAGGTGAATGGTGTAGTATGTATGTATATATGTTAAGGTGAATGGTGTAGTGTGTGTATATTGTGTGTGTGTGTTGAGGTGAATGGTGTAGTGTGTGTGTGTGTGTTGAGGTGAATGGTGTGGTGTGTGTATATTGTGTGTGTGTTGAAGTGAATGGTGTAGTGTGTGTGTGTTGAGGTGAATGGTGTGGTGTGTGTATATTGTGTGTGTGTTGAAGTGAATGTTGTAGTGTGTGTGTGTTGAGGTGAATGGTGTGGTGTGTGTATGTTGTGTGTGTTGAGGTGAATGGTGTGGTGTGTGTATATTGTGTGTGTGTGTTGAGATGAATGGTGTGTGTGTTGAGGTGAATGGTGTAGTGTGCGTATGTTGTGTGTGTGTTGAGGTGAATGGTGTTGATCAAGGAGCGTTCTAGATGTAGTTTTTGTATGTGAGCTGTGTCAGGAGAAATGTGCTCACCAAGTAATGCGTTGGGTGCAGGGCCGCAGCTGGCTATCGTGGCGCCCTTCTCCCCAAAAAATGCAAAAAAAAAATATTTAACAGCGCTCTTTCGGCGCCCCTTCCAAGTTCGAAGCTGTACCCTGTCAACTGACCATGGGAACTGGGCAGAGGTCAAAAGTGGAAAGAGTAGTCAGTAGGATATGAGCTGGAGGACATTGAGCTGATGGCCGTTATGAGAGAAAGAATACCAGAAGTTTAGAGAGTTCAGTAGGATCATAATTGCATGATATTTTTTTTTGAAAGAAGTAAGGGAGATAAGTATTTGGAGTGATATAGGAAGTGTAGCAAGTGATAGTGTTTTATTTTAATCTAGTTTTGAGAATTTCCCCATGGATTATATTATGTGTTTATGTTATATTATCATCTTGTTAATAAATGTAATGATGAATCATGCTTGGGACTTGGAATATTATTTTTGTCATGCGATCAGTGACAATAATGTTATATCCATTTTTTAAGCTGGGTGGAATTCGATATTTTACAAGGACTTGGAAACAAAATCTTGCTTCTCTCAATAGAATATCGAATCTGGGTTTTTTCAGGCCAACAGTCGCGCATGACAGTCTACAACACGTGACCATCCGTCCCCGGAAAAAAAAAGTTTTGAAAAGAATGACCTTCAAGTCCGTGTAAATTTAAACCTTCAGCCCTCGCCAAGCTAACCGAGCTCACAACACAGTGCACTGTTCCCTTCCAGGCTAGCCCGAGCATGGGCTAAATACGTACGACCCACGGGCCGAATGTGGCCCGCTTGCTGTCTAATCCCGGAGTGAAGCACAGCACCAGCATTTTATGTGATGACGTTTACAATAATGTATGTTTCAAACTTGGGCTATTCTCATTTTATGTAGGCTATAATCGGGATATTTTTTTTTTGTTATCTTCATATCCTCTTCTTACTATAAGATTCATTGAACAGTTAGAAAACAATAAGCAGAACATCGGCCTTAATTCCTACAGCCCTCTTTATATATTAGTCAAACAATCTAATATAAATAAAAGCGATTTGGGCTCTGCGTTAAATCGAAAGTAAAGAATTAATACAATAGTATTCCAGTTTTAAAATACAATCATGAAAAAATCGGATCTGCCCGAAACCAACAAATAACCTCGCCTACCGATCAAGCCTAAGGGGATATAACTATATGCAAAGGTTTTGCAGGGTACAGCTAGTAAGTTTAATAAAAGAATTAGTTGTTTTATAATGAGCAGTTAAAAAAAAAAGAATTCACCAGCTCGTTTGACTTCTTGATGAGTGGATCATAGAAGTTGAACCAGGTCTCAGCATTTCTGTAGGCAAAGTCTGCACCCATGGGGACAATAATATGGTTGCTCTTGGCGCTTTGAGACTTTGTACAGGAAAGAAAATTAAAAGAGAAGAAATAGAAAAAGGTTCACACAAAACACAAGTCATTTCGTGTTTTTTTTTTTTTAAATGATACTTTTTTATTTATGCGACTATTTACGTTATGATACGATTTAAAATTATTTTTTTAATGTGTAGATTAGGTAAATAAAAACGTCTTACCCATTGCTTCATTAGATTGACAAATTTGTCAACTATTGGCTGGGTGACCTTTTTAGAAGATATGAAACAAATATTAAATATTTAAGAAACAATATACAGTTAAAAAAAAAACAACTTCCGACATATAACAAAATATTGAAAGTTATCATTTTTCGTGTGAGCATTAAGGGATATATGAAGTTATTTGCTTGTATAGATTATATAGACGGACCTTCTGACAGACAGTTTAAAGGACAGATAGACATTTTAATGTGCCAGAGGCCTGATAAAAACGGTGCAGAGGTGTAGCGAGGGGTGGGCAAGAGGAAGGGCATCATGCACCGGGCGCTACTCACAAAGGGGCGCCAAATGATATATTTTACATATAATATTAGATGGTTTTCGAATGTGGGTGGGGGGCGCTTAAAAATATATTAAAAGGTATTGAGCCCCGGGCGCGAGTTTAGCTCGCTATGGCACTGATAATGAGATGAACGGATTACTTAAATTTATATATATATATATATATATATATATATATATATATATATATGTATATATATATATTGATAGACAGATGAATCAGAAAACTAAGAGATTGAAACTTTGATTGGCTGAAGGTTTGATTGACTGCCACATAAATCGATAAGTAAATGGTCAGAAAAATAAATTGTCTTAGTAAAAAAGACATATATACTGATAGACAGAATAAGAAACAGACACCACATAACAGACAGACAGACGAGATAACTAATTCTTTGTAAAATAAATTCTGAGACAGCATAAAAATATCAATCAATATGAATATGTTTTTGTCAGACAATTCTTTTAATAATTTCTACCAAGCTAGTTTAAGCTTTTTTTTTCCTTATATTTTTTTTTTACGTTCTTGGAGGCACAATATAAAGTTAAACAAAGTATTATATCACCGGTGTACCTCAGGGGCGACTACTGCCTTGTCCATGGTGTATCCTTCAGGCGCGTAGTAACCTTCATAAAGTAGGGATGTAAACAGCGCCGACCTGTTTTCTGTTAGATGACGTAATCTATACTATACTGGGAATTAAACTTTAATAATACATAATTTAAAATCTGTAAGTTATTTGAAAATAGCAATGCTGCAGAAGTAATTTTGTTTTAAATGTATAAAAATTAAAATAAGCTGAAAAAAAATAGAATTAAAACTGTTTATTTTTTAAGGGAAAATTTTGAAATTGTATTAAATAACATTTTAAACTAGGGATAAGATGTTTACACCTTAGTGGCTGAACACTTATCAGCCCTCATTTATAACTTTATTTCATGTGTGTAATATGTTGTATCATTTTGATCGCATTATTAGGCCCACAGTAACCTTCAAACCGGCCTTGTGAATATTACGTTTTTTTTAATAGCCTGTCTATTTTGTAATTTCTTAAAAAAAAAGTAATTATCTTCAAATGAAATTACAGGTCGATAATCAAGATCACCAGGGCATGAATCAAACAGCAACAAAGTTTTCTACCTACTCAGATTCAAGGGACTGGTCAACCATAGAAAGTCCATGTTTTTCGTCTTTTTCCTTTCTTCCAGGTCTTGAAAATCAATCCGATTGAGGGTCAGTGAGTCGTAGCCCATCTGTAAATCATGTAACGCATTGATGAAACTCAAAATGAGAAGAAAAAAATTGTCTATAAAGGTTAACACAAGAGATGGCAAACATCCGGTCCACGGGCCGCGTACGTTCCGTTATCAAGGACCTTCATAAACCTTAAACTTTAAGAAGAATGCATTTAGTCTATGATATTACGTTGACTTTTGACCCTTGCCCACTGTTAGATCTAGGAAGCGACTGTTGACCTACAAGTATACAAGTATCATAGTATTTGTAAACCCCATATTCGGTTAGTTTTTAAAGGTGGTCGTCATAGACACCAGCAAATTGGTTTGCACTCGCGATCCCAAAATTGTTAAAACGACTTTGCCTTAAAGTGGCCACTGTAATGATACAGGGGGCAACAACAGAGATGATTGATAGACATTGAGATCAAACGGACTTCATTTCTGACAATGATTTCTGCCATTTAGAGTTATGGGCCATTCATTGCTTGACGCATGTCCGTTTAAATTTGTGATATATTAATTTCCTTTCAAAATCAAGAAATTAAACAAATCAATAAAGAGAACTAGATAAGGCAGTACTCTTAAAAAAAACAACAACAAAAACACAGCAACAAAACGATTTTCTTATCAAAATACAAGTGTATATATAGATATAGATATATAGATATAGATATATAGATATAGATATATAGATATAGATATATAGATATAGATATATAGATATAGATATATAGATATAGATATATAGATAGAGATATATAGATATAGATATATAGATATAGATATATAGATAGAGATATATAGATAGAGATATATAGATATAGATATATAGATATAGATATATAGATAGAGATATATAGATAGAGATATATAGATATATAGATATAGATATATATATATAGATAGAGATATATAGATAGAGATATATAGATATAGATATATAGATATAGATATATAGATATAGATATATAGATATAGATATATAGATATATAGATATAGATATAGATATATAGATATAGATATATAGATATATAGATATAGATATATAGATATATAGATATATAGATATATAGATATATAGATATATAGATATATAGATATAGATATATAGATATAGATATATAGATATAGATATATAGATATAGATATATAGATATAGATATATAGATATAGATATATAGATAGAGATATATAGATAGAGATATATAGATATAGATATATAGATAGAGATATATAGATAGAGATATATAGATAGAGATATATAGATAGAGATATATAGATATAGATATATAGATATAGATATATAGATATAGATATATAGATAGAGATATATAGATATAGATATATAGATATAGATATATAGATATAGATATATAGATATAGATATATAGATATAGATATATAGATATAGATATATAGATATAGATATAGATATAGATATATAGATATAGATATATAGATATAGATATATAGATATAGATATATAGAGATATAGATATATAGAGATATAGATATATAGAGATATAGATATATAGATATAGATATAGATATATAGAGATAGATATAGAACATTTTGTTCCTTAATCTATGCTGATTCAACTATTGACAACTTAGCGTTTGTTGTCATGGAGATGAAACTTTGAAATCCTAGCACATAGTTGTAATCTGTATCAAACAAAATGTTTTAAGAGAAAAAAAAGTCAAATGATACCTGCATTTTGCAGTAAAACAACCATGATGAAATACTTTACCTGGGATAGAATAGATGCATGCTCTCTGGAGTAGCCGAACAGGTCAACATGCCAAGCCGCTCTGGGCTGGGCGCAGGGCCCGAATGTGTCGGTGATAAAATCAAACCCGAGGGTATGCTGGTCAATGATGTCATTGTACATGGTGACCGCAGCGTCAGACATCACCCATCCCCCACCCACCAGCTCTAGCCGACCTGAGGGGGTCAACAAAAATATCAGCGTCATAAGATAGACTTAACAATTGTCACATATAGAGTTTATATAGACATTACATATATATCAAATTGCCACATATATAGTATTAACATATTAACTTAGCTGCAGTTTTTGAAAAAAAGTTATAACAAATCTTTGTAAGGTAATGTGTTATTCACAGCTGTTAGTGCATTCGTAAATAAATAATGCTGCAAGCTAGACTGCTAGTAAGAGAGAAAAAGCACTGTCGCACGTAAGTACTTGAAAATTAGGTTAGGGTAAGTAATACAAAGAATTGACTTTGTTTCAATTAGGATTTGTTTTTTCAAGTTTCTGAAAATATTTTATCTTTATACGTGTTTGCTTTCTTTAAAAAAAAAATTTTTAAACCAAGTCTACAAACTTTATGCATCTGCATCCACATTTAAAATAGCTACGAGCCGTCATTAGTATATAGGCCAAGGCCGAGGCGTTGAGAGCAGTAGGGTAGGTAGATTCTAGGCTGATTGCAGATTATGTTGAATAGAAAAAATGGTGGATGGAACATATTAGATTACGGTTAGGACCTGCGCAAAAGGGCTTAGGGCTGGCGCAAAGGATTAGGACCGGCGCAACGAGGGTGCAGACCGAACACATACAAAAGTCTTTAAGGTACAGGCTTCATCGGGTAGGGGGCTATACACGACTGGTGAACACGTGATCAGAGGCTGATAAAAAAATTGTCTGGAGCCCATCAATAGCTGGCGAGAACTCAAGTGGATTAGAAATAAAAGAGGCTAGTACAGTGAAACTAGCGAATGCATCACTTTGTGTGGTGGTCCCCAACACTCGGACCGCGGACCGATACAGGTCCGTAGATCGAATGGATCTGGGGGGCCACCCAAGAAACATTATATTATTTCCGTTTTTATTTACTGTGGTGTATTTCTCTCGTGATTGTAAGACTTTCCATGGACGAGAAATAATCAACGTCCTTCTCCTTCCCCCCCCCTTTTTTTTTCCCCAGCGGGCCACGGTGAAATTAATCAAACGCTGACCGGTCCCTTGCAAGAAAAAGGTTGGGGACCATTGACTTAGTGGAATGAAAACATGTGTGGCATTTAGAAGTAAGATGGAACAAAACGTGTCAATTATTGAGACATTCATTACAATTTTTTGGTTGTTACCTAATAAGATAATTAGATAATGTAATTATACCAATATGCAACGATTTTGGACTAGATGTATTATATTTTTAAGACTACCAAATAGCACAATAATATTAAGACTAAATGGTATGTAAACAAATGGTTATGACTTACGTTCTCTGATGAGTTGACGGATGAAGTTCCTCTCCGTTTCATTGATCTCATTCCAGTACCTATAGAAGTATTTCATCTCTATAAATATGTACCTTCTGTCTGGATTCTTGGCCAGCTCTCGTATGGTCAACTGAAGAATGCACTGGACACAACTAGTCGCTGACAACATTCAGAAACAAAATAAAAAAAAAAACAACGTAGAGAATTTAATCATCCAAGAAAAGAAATAAAATTTTACTGTAAAATAGAATGATACGCCGATAGTTGTTGTTGTTGTATATATAATTAAGAAAGTGGAGGACACTAATTTTAATGCATGTACAGTAATGACACTCCACATCCAGGGCTTGCCTCATTCAGTGGCGTAGCTAGCTAAACTCGCGCCTGAGGTAAAATACCTTTTTAGCTCCCCGATTCGAAAACCGTATAATATTATATGTAAAACATACCATTTGGCGCCCCCTTTGTGAGTAGCGCCCGGGGCATGATGCCCCCCTTGACCCCCCTACTCACTACGCCACTTTCCTCATTACGATTATCTCACACTCCCGACTGTCAGATCCCTGGCAGATTTTTTTTATACTCAATTCTTCCCCCCCTCCCCCCCCCCCCCAATTTACGACTTCCCGCGTCTTTTTTTTTTTCAAAATGTCACGTGCTTCCAATGGGGGAGTGTACCACTGTATCTTCTGCATGCGGACTCACTTGAAGAATCTTTTCATGTGACATGGTTACTCTGCATTAAGCCTACAGCTTCTCAATGTGATACGACCTTTGACCCCCCCTCCCATTATCAGGCCGGCTTAGAGTCATTGCAGAAAAGCCTCCACCCCCATTTATTCCTTCCCCCGCCCTTCCCAGGGCCATAAACAAATAAGCGTCAGTGTTTTGGCTCAAGTGTCTTGAAGCCAACAACTTACTGTAGGACGGTCTATTAAAAAAAAATATTTTACTACACCCGCAGAGATAAAAAGATAAACTGTCAACAGGCGAACTTGAATAGCCTCGAGGTAGAAATCTGACCTACTAACCAGATTAAACTGTTTATAATACGGTCACATTCATTCGTAACCTGGTGAAATAGTTGTACCAACAAGGTCTACTGTTATAACGGTTAAGTGCTCGACTGTCAAGGTGAGGATCCGGGTTCGATCTCCGTTGAGGAGCAATGGATATTTCAGGTCGTGGTAAAAATCTCAGCAATATCTCCCGTTGTGCCTCCATGGCCATTGCACTATCGGATTATGGTGGATGAAAGGAAAGCACAATTAAAATCAGCGTAAGAATCGGGGGTTTCCACGGTGCGCATATTGAATGCATCAGTGTTGAACAACAGAATGTGTTTTGGTGGATTCGTACATGACGGTTGTTGTGTTGGTATTTGTATTTTTTAAGGTTATTTGTAATTGTATTTCCTCTATTATCGTATCAATCTCTTTATTCATTTAATACATTCTTTTAAAATCCGGCAGTAAATAAATCTTTTGAAATGACGCCATCAACAGAAAAGTAGAAGTCTCATACTGAACTGAACACACAGTCAACAAAATAATAAATATTCATGACTGTGTCCTATGAACGATGTGTACTTATTGGATGTGTCCAATTATAATTAGTGTCGAAATGCTTATAGTCTTTATATATAATCAGATTTGGTCAAATCAACACTAGTAGAGGGGTGGGTGTGCCTTCTTCCCCACTGGGGGAAGGGGGGGGAACTACGTTGTAGTCTAGTTAGCTGATGCCTAAGAATAGCCATGGGCGTCGCTAGGAATTTTTCAGGGGGGGGGGGCAAAAAATTTCCGGGTGGGGGGGGGGGGCAAATAACAACTTTATGACATTTTTTTTAAATGTAAGGGGGGGGAGCAAATGCCCCCCCTTGCCTCCCCATGAATACGCCCATGAGAGTAGCCCTGGTTGTTATAAATGAAAAAAAAAATCTCATTAGTTAGGGCTCGTTCGCATATGACGTAACGCTTAGGGGTGGGGGTGGGTCTAGGATTTTGTGACGGGGAGCGGGGGGGGTGGGGGTGGGTCTGTGAAATTGTGACGTCACAAAAAATAATAATTATCTATGAGGGAATGCACAATTTGGTTGAATTTTCTGCCAAAATTACAATTCTTCTCAGCTCGAAATTTTGAAAATTGGCCGTTATGAAAATTTTGTACTTTAAAAATTTCGATAGTTATTACTTTTTTTGATTAGGTTTGACGCTAAAAGTTCATTATTTTTCTCCAAAAATAACGAAAGAAAAATAAATCAGTAATTTGAGGTATTTTAATTTATTTTAACTTGTGACGTGACATAGGGGGGGGGTGGGGGTGAAAAATTTGTGACAAGGGGGGGGGAGGGGTGGGTCTAAAATGTCGTTTATTTGCGTTACGTCATTTGCGAACGAGCCCTATAGTAGCCTTCAAATATTGATCTTATTGTTCTTCATTTTTTTTTGTCTTCTGGCGTATATCTCTTCCTAAACATACTGGAAGCTCCACATAAAGACATTGCAATAAATGAATGATCTCCCTTGTCTGGCTGTGAGGTAATCATCAATAGTCGTGGAATTTGGAATAATACAAAAGAAACCCCCAGGTGCTCTCAAACTAAATTTTCGCTAAGTACCCTATATTGATTTCCTTCCCATTCTATTTATCAAAATATAAATCGCCACCCTGGCTTAATAAATTAGTTGGATAAATTGAATTTTTGATAAACTAGTTTAATCCATTTTTTACCTCATCCAGTTCTCTTCTAAAGCGTACGGATAAAGGAATTTGAGAAGCCTTTGAGAAAACTTAAAATAAATACAGATGATTGATTAAAAAACAATAGTTATTGACACAATGGGATCACTGTACTACAACTGGCGGTAGGTCTGAATGTATTGAGAGTGACACAAAGGGATCAATGTATTGTGATCTACACTGTCGGATCAATACGTTGAGAGCTACACACTTTCAACTCACCCACTGCGGCCCCCGTGTAGAACTCATCCACTGTGTGTGTCCAGCCGACATCTATGTGACTGTGTGGTATCAGGTGGACGTTCAGTTTTCCTTCCGCCACTTTAGGACACAACTGTAGGACAGTAAAATGTTATAATCATAAATGTTTTTTTTTATTTCTATCTATCGTTCGATTTCTGTCATTTTTTTTTAAATTTTTGCTTATGTCGTACTGCAACGGGTAAATATGTCCTACAAATAGGCAATGCTATCATACCGTATTTTGGGTTTCTTTGGCTAAGATACATGGAGATGTAATTAGGGTCTATCATACCATATTTTGGGTTTCTTTGGCTAAGATACATGGAGATGTAATTAGGGTCTATCATACCATATTTTGGGTTTCTTTGGCTAAGATACATGGAGATGTAATTAGGGTCTATCATACCATATTTTGGGTTTCTTTGGCTAAGATACATGGAGATGTAATTAGGGTCTATCATACCATATTTTGGGTTTCTTTGGCTAAGATACATGGAGATGTAATTAGGGTCTTTCATACCATATTTTGGGTTTCTTTGGCTAAGATACATGGAGATGTAATTAGGGTCTATACCATATTTTGGGTTTCTTTGGCTAAGATACATGGTGATGTAATTAGGGTCTATCATACCATATTTTGGGTTTCTTTGGCTAAGATACATGGAGATGTAATTAGGGTCTATCATACCATATTTTGGGTTTCTTTGGCTAAGATACATGGAGATGTAATTAGGGTCTATCATACCATATTTTGGGTTTCTTTGGCTAAGATACATGGAGATGAAATTAGGGTCTATCATACCATATTTTGGGTTTCTTTGGCTAATATACATGGAGATGTAATTAGGGTATCCTGGGGAGAAACTAGGCCACTATCTTTGACAACTGGTACCTTTCTGACCCCCTCCCCCCTCCACGTCATTTAAACTATTTTAAATTTTAGTCTACATCAAATACAGGTCCTTACAGGGAGGCCCCAGTAGATAGTTAGGTAGATATACGTTCTATGGTTATATGTATGATTCAGTTTATATATTGATGTAACTATGGATATGTGCTTCATTTTTTGAATACAAAGAATTACTTAAGCATAAAGCTTTTAAGATATGTCCATCAGAGCAAGTAATGGGTCAATAGGTCATGGGTCAATGGGTCAAATGGGTCGCAAAATTGGATGGGTTACATGGGTCATGGGTCAATGTTCCCTGACCCATCCTTAGTCTCCGCCCCACCCTAAAAAAAAACCCGTCGTCGCGCGATTTTTTTTATTTTTATGTCTATCTATCTATCTATCTATCTATCTATCTATCTATCTATCTATCTATCTATCTATCTATCTATCTATCTATCTATCTATCTATCTATCTATCTATCTATCTATCTATCTATCTATCTATCTATCTATCTATCTATCTATCTATCTATCTATCTATCTATATCTATCTATCTATCTATCTATCTATCTATCTATCTATCTATCTATCTATCTATCTATCTATCTATCTATCTATCTATCTATCTATCTATCTATCTATCTATCTATCTATCTATCTATCTATCTATCTATCTATCTATCTATCTATCTATCTATCTATCTATCTATCTATCTATCTATCTATCTATCTATCTATCTATCTATCTATCTATCTATCTATCTATCTATCTATCTATCTATCTATCTATCTATCTATCTATCTATCTATCTATCTATCTATCTATCTATCTATCTATCTATCTATCTATCTATCTATCTATCTATCTATCTATCTATCTATCTATCTATCTATCTATCTATCTATCTATCTATCTATCTATCTATCTATCTATCTATCTATCTATCTATCTATCTATCTATCTATCTATCTATCTATCTATCTATCTATCTATCTATCTATCTATCTATCTATCTATCTATCTATCTATCTATCTATCTATCTATCTATCTATCTATCTATCTATCTATCTATCTATCTATCTATCTATCTATCTATCTATCTATCTATCTATCTATCTATCTATCTATCTATCTATCTATCTATCTATCTATCTATCTATCTATCTATCTATCTATCTATCTATCTATCTATCTATCTATCTAACTATCTATCTATCTATCTATCTATCTATCTATCAATCTATTAGCATGTCTGTAATCTATGTAACGAAATACAAAAAAAAAAAAACGCTACTAACCTCGTAAGAGCATGTCCCCTCTAGTGCCTCCGGAGTCTGGACACGTTTGTTCAAGGCTATCAACGGAACCACACTCTTGGCGTGCCTTTGCAACGACCAGATGTAAATGACCAGTTGAACGACGGTGATTGTAATGACCAGATGGATCAGGCGCCTCAGTGATACCCTCATGGTCCAGCACGATCTGGAAAAAATAACGCAGTACAACAGTTTAGATTGGGTTCTTTTTTGTGGACCTAATTCTTTCAACCTCAACGACTAGATCAAAGGGTTTTCGCTTTATAAGACTGTTTGGCGCAGTGATTAGCAAGGACCAGTCTAAGTTGGTAACTAAGTGAGTCGACTGCGATTTTGCTGTGCGCCACAACTGTCTGGCGATGGTAAAAGACTATAGTTACCTATCCTGTCTCTTTTACTAATGTCTTCATCGGTTGCTGCAATTTCGACCATGGGGTGGATATAAGAACAAAAAAAAAACGAAGTAAAGTTTAGTGTTGTTTTAGTCCCAGGTCCTATTTTAGTTTCAGTTTTTATTTCGTTTTTTCTGTAATAATTTTAGTTTTAGTCTAGTTTTAGTTTTAGGCCTAATTTTAGTTTTCGTCGACTAAAACTAAAACACCAGAGTTTTAGTTTTCGTCTTATTTATTTTAGTTTCACTTTAAGTTTTAGTCTTGTATACACCAATAATAAGTAACATCATTGTTCATGACCAATTGTTGAAACAGATTAGATATGTCCTAGGTCATAATAATTTCGTAGAATAGATGGTTCGCCCGCAGACCGCAGTACCGGAAAAGAACGATAAATGGAGGATTTTAGTTTTTATTTCGTTTGGGAGTTTTAGTTTCAATTTTTATTCAGCCTTTTGTCTACCAGATTTAGTTTTCTTCTAGTTTTAGTCTTGCTGCTAATTTTAGTTTTAGTTTTAGTTCTCGTTAACGAAAAGTCAACATTTTCGTTGACGAAGGTTTTAGTTTTAGTTTTCGTCGACGAAAACAACACTAGTAAAGTTCCCCATTGCCCTTTGATGGGACAGATGAAGTGTTGATGATGGGACAGATGAAGTGTTCATGATGGGACAGATGAAGTGTTCATGATGGGACAGATGAAGCGTTGATGATGGGACCGATGAAGAGTTGAATTCATCTGTTTCTTTAACCACGTCATAAAAAGGGATTGTGTGGTTTACACAACGCCCCAAACGCCTTTATTTCCCTAACTAAAGTCATGTACCCATTTAAAGCCTGATGGACCTGCAGGGCTTTCATAGGACCTTGATTTTCACTGAGGATCGAACTCGAGACTCTCATGTCGACAGTCAAGGGCACTACACAGCTCGTCACCCCCAGAGGACATAGAAAAGCTGTTACATAAAGTTTCCATGATAGGGGATATAGCTTAGGAAGATAAACAACATTGGGCCACCAAATAGCCCCGCCCCCTCCCCCCCCCCAGAAAAAAACAACAACCTAAGAACTGCTCGGCATACAAACATATGTTATGCTGTGAGTGCTCAACAATTTAAACTGCTCATTGAAGAAGTATTTTTCAGCTATGCACCCCCCCCCCCCCCCAAGTTCTCGTTTTCTGAGCTGAATATAAAATGCGGAAACGTTTTGTTGCTAATACACTTATATAAACGGAGAAATATTGATTACAGCCGACATTGATTACAGCCGACATTGATTACAGCCGACATTGATTACAACCGACATTGATTACAGCCGACATTGAATACAGCCGACATTGATTACAGCAGACATTGAATACAGCCGACATTGATTACAGCAGACATTGATTACAGCCGACATTGATTACAGCCGACATTGAATACAGCCGACATTGATTACAGCCGACATTGAATACAGCCGACATTGATTACAGCCGACATTGATTACAGCCGACATTGATTACAGCCGACATTGACTACAGCAGACATTGAATACAGCAGACATTGATTACAGCAGACATTGATTACAGCAGACATTGATTACAGCAGACATTGATTAATCTTCACGAATAAAGTCAGAAGATTTGCCCTGTAAAAATGTAAATTGTGACAGTTGAAATGTAGAGTGTTGCCAGACACTTGATGTGGCGTGAATTGTGACAGTTGAAATGTAGAGTGTTGCCAGACACTTGATGTGGCGTGAATTGTGACAGTTGAAATGTAGAGTGTTGCCAGACACTTGATGTGGCGTGAATTGTGACAGTTGAAATGTAGAGTGTTGCCAGACACTGATGTGGCGTGAATTGTGACAGTTGAAATGTAGAGGCTGCTGACACTTGGATGTGGCGTGAATTGTGACAGTTGAAATGTAGAGTGTTGCAGACACTTGATGTGGCGTGAATTGTGACAGTTGAAATGTAGAGTGTTGCCAGACACTTGATGTGGCGTGAATTGTGACAGTTGAAATGTAGAGTGTTGCCAGACACTTGATGTGGCGTGAATTGTGACAGTTGAAATGTAGAGTGTTGCCAGACACTTGATGTGGCGTGAATTGTGACAGTTGAAATGTAGAGTGTTGCCAGACACTTGATGTGGCGTGAATTGTGACAGTTGAAATGTAGAGTGTTGCCAGACACTTGATGTGGCGTGAATTGTGACAGTTGAAATGTAGAGTGTTGCCAGACACTTGATGTGGCGTGAATTGTGACAGTTGAAATGTAGAGTGTTGCCAGACACTTGATGTGGCGTGAATTAGCCCCCAAATTTAATTCACTAACGATCCTCCCCCCTCCCCCATTCCCCATCTCTGATAGTAAGTAGTAAGTAAAGTTCCCTTAACCCTAAGGGCCATCGGGGCAGATGAAGTGTAGAATTCATCTGTTTCTATTACCTCGGCATATGAAGGGATTGTGTGGTTAGCACAACGCCCAGCCGCCTTTACTCCCCCCCCCCCCACAACTTAAAGTAAGGTACCCATTTAAAGCTGGGTGGGCTTGGGGGACTATATTTACATACACCGCACGACCACCCGTCCCCCCCCTTCCCTCCCATCTCTGATGATATCAATAAATGTTTCAGGTGTGCGGTGGTAAACGCTCTTCCACCGTAACACCGAACACACTGCTAGTACAGTGCCAGTCATGCTGTGAATACTATTATAAAAACATAAGGTATAGCTATAACTATAAGCCGTAGGCGGTAAAAAAAAATCAAATTTCCATCTGCTTTATATTTGACACGCCTAATCTTTTTTTGTTATTGTTGTTGTTCCTTGATGTCTTTTTTCTTTCTTCTTTGACACTTCAATAAAAATCCAATTTGCCATGCATGAATTAGAACAATGTAACAGCACACCCAGACCTGTTCTATTGTCTGCGTAAACTAGTTGGACGGGGTGAAACGCAGGGCGGAACAATAACAATAATTATGAAAGAAATAATAATAATATAAAAAAAGGTATAGCTAAAACCTATTCAAAGTATACCATAGTGCAGCGGCGTAGCGTGGGTATCGGCCGCCCAGGGCGGAAGACGATTTTGCCGCCCTCTCATTTAGGTATTTCAATTTAATCTATACATTTTTGCCGCCCCCCCCCCTAAAAAGTAATAAAAAGTGCCGCCCGGTGCGGACCGCACCCACCGCCCCCCCCCTCAGGTACGCCACTGCCATAGTGGTTCTCAGAGAGTTGATTTCTACCCAGTGTCGGATCTCGAATAAGTTTAATGTGGGCCCAATTTAAAAAAAAAAAAATTGGCTTATTTTTCTAAATATAGAAAAAAGCTCTGTGTATAGTTTGAATAATTCTATTTGTGTACTCGTGTCACACACGCACACATACACAAACACAAAACGTTCTTATACACAGGCGAATTAGGCTTATGTCTATGGACGCCAATACCTAAAGAAACCTCTTACAGTACGAATCCCTTAATATAAAAGATGCCAAATTGGCCTGACGTACTTTTAATTATGTGCCCCGAAACCCTACGAAAGGAACAGTGCAAACACACACACACGCACCGATTCAACAGAGTCAATTTTTTTTATCTCACATGAAGTGAAGTCAATCTATTTTAGTCCTTTCTTAATTCATTGGTCGTGAAAACTGAAATATCCCGTTAGTGGATAGTGAATCGTGGAAATCAATAAATAAATATGGAAGCCCTTGGTCTAGGGAGGGGGTGGGGTATGTAAGATTTTATCAAAGTTTTGATAATTATCCGTAATATCTTGATATTTTAGTTGTTGTGCCATCCCTGGACTGGAGCATTTAAAAAAAAAAACGAAAAAGCTAGCATCAACGACTGGTCTTTCTCATTCCACCATCATACCATCACAATGGAAGGACTGGTTGATTTTTGACTGCTAGTGCTGGCGACTTGTTATATCTATGGTTTATTCATAAATTTATTTCTGTGTTTAGTTTTATTCAAAGATTTAAACCTAAATAAATTTATATCTGTGGTTTTTGTTCACAGATTTATATTATTGTGATTTATTCATAGATTTATATCTGAAGTTTTATTTATACATTTATATTTACGGTTTTATTTAAAGATTTAAACCCATCCCTTTATACATAGACGTGTATCTCTGGTTTATTCTAATATTTACATCTATACTTTCATTGGCTGTGTTACGAATGTTGATTTTATGACATTTTTTTTTCCTAAATACTCATTTATCCGCCTGATCATGGAATGTAAAACTTATCAGACAGACATAACTAAATTGTTTTAACAATATTAATTGCATAAAAAAAAATTCACGATACATTTAAATGACATAATTATGGCCGTAGAAAAGAAAAAATTACCATAAAAGATTTCATTTTCATTTCAATCATGGACTTCTCATTTCACTAGTGCATATTAATATTAGAAGGACCTTTTTTTAGGTGCACACTCAAGATAGTGCGCAAATACACTGGTGCACAAAATGACAACATTTAATACACTGTAGTACATACATAGATATACTAGCAACTATCGACTCACACTGATTTATGTCTAGTTAAATTGAATCTAGTTACATTGAGTCTAGTTACATTGAATCTAGTTACATTGACTCTAGTTACATTAAATCTAGTTACATTGAATCTAGTTACATTGACTCTAGTTACATTGAATCTAGTTACATTGCCTCTAGTTACATTGACTCTAGTTACATTGACTCTAGTTACACTGAATCTAGTTACATTGACTCTAGTTACATTGACTCTAGTTACATTAAATCTAGTTACATTGAATCTAGTTACATTGAATCTAGTTACATTGACTCTAGTTACATTGACTCTAGTTACATTGAATCTAGTTACATTGAATCTAGTTACATTAACTCTTGTTACATTAACTCTAGTTACATTGAATCTAGTTACATTGACTCTAGTTACATTGACTCTAGTTACATTGAATCTAGTTACATTGACTCTAGTTACATTGAATCTAGTTACATTGACTCTAGTTACATTGACTCTACATATTATTCTCACTTTGTTTTGAATTATTCACTGGTTACATTATTAATACATTTGGGGTAAAGAAAGAATAGAATCGTGTATTCACCTATTCTGAAAAAGTCAAATCAATATTTTTTTTTTATGGTTTTCAGTATCCCAGGTTTCTTTACAGTTCTCCTGGAGTTAAATCCACAATGTTTTCTATTTCAGTGTTCCAGATGAATGGACGCAATGTTACTCTTTGAATCGACTTGCGTTAATTTCTGAGAAGAGATAAAAAAAAAACAACAATGAACATTTCAGTAGAGTAAACAATGTCCTACACCACAGAATATACATTAAAAAAAGATGCGCATCGTCAGTTTAAACCGATATTTCCGCAAGCCGCCATATTTGTTATTGTGCTGTCGGGTATCAATCAATATTTAGGTGCTACACAAGTAAATAGGAAAACAGACACAAAAGGCGCCAATTAGTTTAGTCCTTTTTTTAGTGGGATTCAGAAAATGGCGATACAATCACAGTATGATATCAATATTTGGGTTATACACCTGGTAGTTTCATGTGCTATCGTTACTGTCGATGTGTATGTTTCATTTTGTACCCAGCCAATCAATTTATTTTTCAAACTCGAATTTTTAACTATCACTTCGTATGCCTACAAAAAATAAGAACAGTCACCAGTGTTATATTAGCGGCGTTCTTGGATTTTTTTGAGGGCCCTTGACAGGTGGAGATTTATTTCAGGGCCATAGACAGGTACATGTTCATTTCAGGGCCCTAGACAGGTACATAATTATTTCAGGGCCCTAGACAGGTACATATTTGTTTCAGGGCCCTATGGTAAAGAACATGCTGCTCTCTTGTCTATATAGGATCAAAAATGAATTTCTATGGAAAGGAGACCCCATAGCTGAAGTTAGAGGTAGCGACTGCCTTGTGCCCTACGCTTTATGGGGCCTCGCGGAAGAACCGTATCGGTACGATAGTTTGCCTACAGCTATGACCCCGCGTCGCAATTTTTGACACACGCCATAGTCTGCTCTGGCGGTAGGGGTATCATCTGGCTGTAGGGGTGTCATCTGGCTGTAGGGGGTGTCATCTGGCTGTAGGGGTGTCATCTGGCTGTAGGGGTGTCATCTGGCTGTAGGGGTGTCATCTGGCTGTAGGGGGTGTCATCATGCTGCAGGGATGTCATCATGCTGTAGGGGTGTCATCTGGCTGTAGGGGTGTCAACTGGCTGTAGGGGTGGCATCTGGCTGTAGGGGGTGTCATCATGCTGTAGGGGGTGTCATCTGGCTGTAGGGGTGTCATCTGGCTGTAGGGGTGTCATCTGGCTGTAGGGGGTGTCATCATGCTGCAGGGGTGTCATCATGCTGTAGGGGGTGTCATCATGCTGTAGGGGGTGTCATCTGGCTATAGGGGTGTCATCTGGCTGTAAGGGGTGTCATCTGGCTGTAAGGGGTGTCATCTGGCTGTAGGAGTGGCATCTGGGTGTAGGGGTGTCCTCTGGCTGTAGGGGTACTAGGCTGCTTTTGTAGTTATCAGAGAATTAATTATTTTATGTTTATTATTTGTATGTTTATCATGAACACAGCGAGAGATGTAATACAGAAATAGTAATGGGCCCTAGATTGCATTCTTTTTGTGACACTGACTTAAAGTCTTTTGTTCATTTTGGCGGGACTGAAATTAAAAAAAAAAACCCAAAAAAAAAAAACAAAACAAAACAAAACAACTTGATTTAGAAGCAGACGTTCATTTATAGCTGCAATAAAAGCAATATGAAGTAAACCCCCCCTCTCCACCCCACATCACACAATGTCATTTATATATATATATATATTTCCAGGCAGGTCAAATTCTTGCTTAAGGTGGATGTAAATCTATACCAACCTCCCTTCCCTCCACCCTCTACACATAACACACACCCATACACGCTAATACAAACACATACATAGGCACGAATACAAAAAACACACACCAATACACACCGAGCCCGTTCTCCGAGGGGAAAAAAAATTAGAACATTTGCCTTAAATAAGTATTACCAAGGTACAATGTTTTCATGGGCTAAAGAAACAAATTATAAATCATTCTCTGAATGTTAAAGAGGGTTAAGTTACTTTATTAAGGACAGATGGTAATCCACAACAGATGTATGCTTTATTGGCAGCTAATTTTAACTACTTGGAAAAAATAATGAATCAAAATTATGAAAAATGAAATACAACTTTAAAAATTTTTGCTAAGGACCTAACGCAATAAATTTCTAAGAAAAAAAAATGCTGTAAATGTCGCCTGTATTCTTAAACTTCACAAAGTAATCCCCAACCCCCTGACCCACCGACTCCCAAATAAGACAGGTTACAGTACAACACATACATCTCCGGTAGTAAGTACTACGTCACTCTGTGCGATATGACCCGTCTGTCTTTCTGGCTACACTGATACAATAAAATAATTCTTAAAAATATAATAAATAAATATAATATAACAAAAGAACCGACACAGCCTGCTAATTTGTTAAGCTAAATGCTGTTCGCACATAAATTCGGAACTTTGTCAAATCGTATGAAATAAAATAAATTCTCGAACACCAGTGTACTTAATATTACCAAGACTTGTAAGAACTTAGTAATTTAATATCCCTCCCCCTCTAATTCTAGAAATATTAGCGCTAAGAGCAAGGACCTTCTTAAATGACCTCTATAACAGTTGAACAAAGGGAGATAAGCGCCGCCGGTGTAGTTTGTATTGCCATTCGCACTCTAGCGATAGGTCTTGGGTTCTCTCCCATATAACGCCATGAATGGCTTTTTTAGTTACCGTATTTATAACTCACTGGGATTTAACTTTTATAAAACTTGTTTCCACTTCACTGAACTAAATATCAGCCATGAAAAAAGGATACAATGGTGCTACTAAAAAGTAAACAGTATTGTATGTGTGTACAGTTCAAGTACGGGGATAAGGCGAGAAAAAAACGGATAGACAGATGAATATATATATGTATATATTTGGAGATAATAAATTCACCGATTTATGTATACATGTATATACATATATCATTGTGGCCGAGTGGTGTAGACACACGACTGTCGACCTGAGAGTCCTGGGTTCGATCCTCGTTGAGGCCCATGGAAATTTTCCCAGGTGAAATTTGGTACAAAGTCGTCCCACAAGTTCGCCCAGCTTTAAATGGGTACCTGACTTTAAGTTGGGGTAGTAAAGGCGGCTGGGCGTTGTGCTAACCACACAATCCCTTCATATGCCGAGGTTATAGAAACAGATGAATTCTACACTTCATCTGCCCCGATGGCCCGTTAGGGCTAAGGGAACTTTACTTTACTTACATATATTATTAGAATCTTAGCTAGATACGTATTGAGACATACACATACAGATAGAAACAAAGATAGAAAAATAAATAGATGGTTAGAAATATACAAAGATAGAACAATAAGCAGATGGTTAGAAATATACAAAGATAGAACAATACAAATGAAAAAAAAAACTTACTATCGGATCCCTCTTAGCACCAGATTCAATATAAATCAACGCAGTAAGGGGGGGGGGGGCTGTAGAGACCTAGTCAGTCGCATAGTTTGCCCCACCCCCTCCCTTTCCCCCTCACCCATAGTAATGGCTCGAGTGCGATGGTAGCTTTATGTGAAGTTGGCTTTATTGAAATTTTAAAATATTTTCATCATTTTATTTTTGCATTAAATATTGTTAAACAGACAAACAGACCATTGTGTGAAATGTTTACAGTTTATACAAAATCAGAATGTGGGACTTTATTGAAATACTGGTTAGCAACTGTGACGTAGCGAGCGTCACTCGCGTCCGGGGGCACAATATATTTTTAATAACTTTTAAGCCCTCCCCCCCCCCCCCCCCCGATTAGAAAACCATATAATATTTTATGTAAAATATACCGTTTGGCGCCCCTTTATGAGTAGCGCCCGGGGCATGATGCCTCCCTTCCCCCCCTTCCCCACCTCTCGCTACGCCTCTGCGTGGCAAATGAGGCACCCAGAGAGGTTTCTCGGATCGTCGTGGGCCCGAGCGACTTCCAGCTCAAAGGGCTATCGGGGGCGATAAAGAGTTATTACGGCACATTCATTTTTTTTTATAATTGCGTAGAACCCATGCAGGTATGAGAACCCTTGGCTAAAATCCTACTGTACCTGCTGGGTCAAGACAGCCATGATTAGATACTGCAGACAATTAGTCCAATAAAAGTTTTACGAGCTACATAAGGGCGGGGAGGTGGGTGGGTTTTATCTTGGGGGGTTGCTGACTGTAATAAATAATTGTATTTATAGATATAACTGTTTGACGTGTTCGGCAATAGAAAAAAAACACTGATCCTGGGTTATTGTGTGTGGGGATATATTGGAAAATTGGCGGAGGAAGTGGGGAAGAGGTGTGTGACCTTCTTTCTGTCCACACCTGTTCTCAATGTTATTGCCTTTATTGCCTCACATTCTTTTGATGTATAAACATACCGTTTCCAGCTGAAACGTTTCAAAGCCAATCGATAATATATAATCGAATTAAAAGAGCCGTAGCTAGCTTACGTTGCACACTGTGCCAGTTAAATATCCCTATGCCTATCTGAAAAAGGCAAACGAAATTTAACAACTCTCTTTCGGGACCCCTTCCTAATTCGGCGCCCTATGCAGCCGAACAACTCTCAGCGCCTTTCCTACGCCACTGCAAAGTAGAAGTAGTATCTCCTCACCTCTTAATGTGTGTGTGTGTGCAGATGTGTTTATGTGTTTGTACAGGTGTTTATGTACTAGTTTATGTACTAGTTTATGTACGGGTGTTTATGTACGGTTGTTTATGTACGAGTGTTTATGTACGGGTGTTTATGTGCGGTTGTTTATGTGCAGTTGTTTATGTACGGGTGTTTGTGTACGGGTGTTTATGTACGGGTGTTTATGTACGGGAGTTTGTGTTTATGTACGGGTGTCTATGTACGGGTGTTTAAATACGGGTGTTTATGTGCAGTTGTTTATGTACGGGTGTTTATGTACGGGTGTTTATGTGCAGTTGTTTATGTACGGGTGTTTGTGTACGGGTGCTTATGTACGGGTGTTTATGTACGGGAGTTTATGTTAATGTAGGGTGTTTGTGTCTATGTACGGATGTTTTTGTACGGGGGTTTGTGTTTATGTACGGGTGTCTATGTACGGGTGTTTAAATACGGGTTTTTATGTGCAGTTGTTTATGTACGGGTGTTTGTGTACGGGTGCTTATGTACGGGTGTTTATGTACGGGAGTTTATGTTAATGTAGGGTGTTTGTGTCTATGTACGGATGTTTTTGTACGGGGGTTTGTGTTTATGTACGGGTGTCTATGTACGGGTGTTTAAATACGGGTTTTTATGTGCAGTTGTTTATGTACGGGTGTTTATGTACGGGTGTTTATGTTTATGTTCGGGTGTTTGTGTTTATGTGCGGGTGTTTATTTACCGGTTTTTGTGTACGGGTGTTTGTGTTTATGTACGGGTGTTTAAATACGGGTGTTTATGTGCAGTTGTTTATGTACGGGTGTTTATGTACGGGTGTTTACGTACGGGTGTTTATGCACGCTTGTCAACCCCAGCTGTTTGCTGGTGTTAATATTCATTAAAACCGCCACGGCCACGTATGCTATCGAAGAATGCCACATATACTGTTGTTTTGTTTTGTTTAGTTTTGTTCAGTTTTGTACAATTTATGAAAAGCCGTGACATATTTGTTTAAAACGTAATCCTATGAAAATAAACAAGACATGAAATCATAATATTAAAAAGAAAAACGATAACCATTCTACCGGGGCTTGCTATACTGAAAGAAGATCTGAATGTAGCTATACGGTGACCATTTTGGGACCGTTGGTATATGAGAAGTGAAACAAAGCACCACTCTCGCCACAAGAATGTGGGGCCCGTTGAGTTATTTGCCAATAAATAAAAGTCCTTATTGTAAAGTGGCCCCCTTTTGTTCTTTGCAAAGTTCTTAATATTTCTAACACCCAGACAAGATGTCTTGATTGTCTTTTTCCACACTTCGTTATACCGAATAAAACGACAGAAATCAAAACAGACTCTTGGTTGGGGATTATGAGGTCTATGTAAAATAATAATTGATGTATGATGGAAAATAACTTTAAAAAATCACTTTTAATTGTATGGGTAGCGCAGAATGTACAATTAGAATATTTCCCGGACTTTGCTGATCGAAATTGTTAACGAAACAGTAAAGAGAATTCCCCAGATTTCGATGTTATCAATAAAAATTCATCAATTAATCATCATTTTTTTTATTAATTATTTTTGTTTCCTACTCGGCTGTAATAATTTGTCTGCCACAGGTTCAATAACGGATCGGGTATGAGCTTAGTGAAGTCTTAACATAAATGAAATCATGTTTCCAATGAATTAATTATTTACAAGTTACGTCGGTGTATCTGTGATGTTGATGTTTAGTAATCACACATTAATCCAAAACATCTCTACAGTTCCCCTGTACCTGGGGGAAACACCATTGGCCTAGAGGGGGAGGTGGCATCATGCCCCGGGCGCTACTATCAAATAGGCGCCAAATGGTATATTTTACATTTAATTATATATGGTTTTCAAATGGCAGGAGGTGGGGGGGGGGCGCAAAAAAAGGTATTGTGCCCCGGGCGCGAGTTAAGCTGGCTACGGCACTGGGAAAAAACATCACGATGACCAATGGTACGTCGGTCAGTCCAAAAGGTGAATCATTCTCTGGTATCTCTGTCAACTGTACAGATAACCTGAACTCAACACTGTGGCATCTCTGTCAACTGTATAGATAACCTGAACTCAACACTGTGGCATCTCTGTCAACTGTATAGATAACCTGAGCTCGACACTATGGCATCTCTGTCAACTGTACAGATAACCTGAACTCAACACTGTGGCATCTCTGTCAACTGTACAGATAACCTGAACTCAACACTGTGGCATCTCTGTCAACTGTACAGATAAACTGAGCTCAACACTATGGTATCTCTGTCAACTGTACAGATAACCTGAGCTCAACACTATGGTATCAAACTATTTATAATCACGAAGAAATGTCCCCCAAATAAGAAATTACTCCAATAACATATTTGCAGAGTTGATTTACGTAAACACAACCCACAGTCATATGACGCAAACTCAACACAATTATTTGAAAAAAAAATACTTCTAATTCTAGCATAGTCTAAAATATGTATTCTTACATATCGGAAACAAAATAATAAAAAAAAGAAAATTGCAACTTACTCGATTACTGGCGCTCACCGGGAAATCATGCAGAGATAATGTGATCAATGAATGCCGAGTCTTGATTAATATTCGAACAGCAATAATCGATTACCTGCAGGCACACTTTCCCTATCGATACCTTATGGATAGAAAGAAAGAAAAAAAAAACCCACACCATATTGTTTGATACAGGAAAAAAAATCAATGATTCTTTCAAGAGCATGGGGACGTAACCAGGTGATTTCTTCCCATACACATTGAAATGAAAACTAAATATAACTGAATGCATGTCTTCTTTCATTGAACATTACAGGCTCGTGTATATATATATATATATATATATATATATATATATATATATAAAGACACGAGTGTTTATTTATTATATTCTGCAGGTGGTGGTTAACAGAGACAAAAAATAAATAAATTCCTAAACCATAAACGTTTTTGAGAACCACATGAATAGATGAAATACGGGCTAATTGTTTTAAGTGTATGAGTAAGAAGAAGCACGAAGGGGAGACAATATTGTATACCAGTAGGATGGGTTGCCTATCTTTACAATTTAAAATAAAGAGGCGTCGATAACATCGTGTAACGGAGCTTGTATTCTTTTCCATCAAATGTTATTTCCTAACAGTACATAGGTCGGCATTACAGAAAATGCCAATTATTATTATTTTTGCTTTTATAATCAAGACATCGAGATATTTTTAAAATGTCTGATGTTAGTAAAAAATAATCAGCGTGAAGAATTTACTGTCAAGTACATGTTGGTGCGCATTTTTTATTTTCGTATTTCTCTCTTTGGAAGAACCCAATGAATATGGGGGGGGGGGGCGTGTGGCGAGGAGGGGAGGGGGGGTCTTCAGGCCAACGTATATTGTTTTCAAATTTTTAACTTCCGGTTTCTCTGTGAGTAGCTGAGGAAATTCTAGAGATTCCATCACACTACCTATCTGAGGACAGACTAAATTGCCAGCTTTGATTTTGGTCACATATAACTTTGGAAAGATATTTCAAATGTATGTGAAGGCGGTCTCCCCCCCTCCCCCCTTCCCCGGTCCGAAACTGGAACACTTTCGTCCAGAAGGTTCAACTGCTTCAGTCTAGATTCACAGGTTATTCTCCAATTTTATGAGGATATTTGTTTCAGAGAATGGAAAAAAAAACACATGCATAGTTTTACTTATTAGTGTTAAAGACGCACATAAAGAAAATGGTTTGTATTTTTTTAGAATAATTCAGGGGTGGGCCAACGACTGCCCGCTGTCCAAAAATGATTATTGCACTCGAACCGCGCTTTGCTCCCTCTGATAAGCAAGGGAGCTTCACCGCTGTCGATACAATTCGTTTTTACATAAACACCACACCCAACAGTCCATGATGTGTCCCCTTTTTAATCAATCAAGAACATTACGTGGGCCACGATTCAAAATGTTTGTCCACCCCAAGGAAAAGATGCAATGAGACTCATAATGAAAAAAAAATTAAGAAAGAAAGTATGAGTGTGATACAAATTAATATAAAGATGTTGTTTATGTTGATGACAGAAAGAAAGACATACTCGAAAGTTCACACTGAAAAAATTCTATTATAAAAACACTTTAATATACATATATATATATATATATATATATATATATATATATATATATATATATTAGGGTGGTGCTTAGAAATGAACTTTCAAAAATCTCTGCTCTCACCTTCTATTTTTGTTCGTTTATATATAGAAACTCTTAAAATAAAATATTAAGGTATTCAGTTCATGTTTACTGGTAGCTCAATGACGTCAAAGTTTAGGAGTATTGGACCGTGATGAAAATACACTGTTGTTGTGTGTATAACACTGTATAATATTAATTCAAGTTATGTGGATTGTCCTACACTGCTGTACTAAGCATATAAAACATGTAAATAGGCCCGGAAGTGGTAATTTGATACATAGCAGGCCTAGTAGGCCTAGACAAAGAAACTATTAGCAACACAGTATAGGCCTACCTACACCACCTAGAAACTATTGGCAACGTGCCAGTTTGGCAATTTGCCAGCAAACAAATAGTTAAGAGATACATTTTATAACAATGGCTGGGGTAGACCGGACATTATCTGACAAGGAAAGACGTTCAGCAGACAGAAAGCAGCGGATGATGTTAAGACACCAAAAGATGAAAGAGCAGGAAAAGAGGCTTCTGGAGTCAGCAGTCCTTGTATCCTCGTCATGTAGCAGTAGCTCAGCTGAGGAGAATGACAGCGCAGAGCAGAGTACAACAGAATGTGAAGAACCTGTTGCAAGCTGCTGATCTCAAACACCTGCTAAGAAAAGGAGAGGCAAAAAGCCAATTCTAACACCTCGATTAACAGCTGCACTGGATCGAACAAAAATGTCAAGCAATTCAGCAACACTTGTCATTGCTGAGACAGCCACTTCCCTTGGTCACGATGTTCTAGATCTGGCTCTGAACTGTTGGACAGTTCGCCGTCAAAGAATGCTACACAGATTCCAGTACGCAGAACATCTCAAAGCCAAGTCCCAAGCTAATTATCCTATGGTTGTGCATTGGGATGGAAAGTTGATTCCGGATCTCACAAATAAAGAATGCATCGACAGACTTCCTGTAATTGTTTCTGGGAAAGGAGCATCCCAATTGTTAACTGTTGCGAAACTGCCTTCCAGAACTGGTGCTGCACAGGCCGGAGCTGTCTTTCAAGTTCTGCAAGACTGGGGTGTTAGTGACAAGATCAGAGGCATGTGCTTTGATACTACTAGTTCCAACACTGGTCGGATTAGTGTACCTGCATCCTGCTGGAGCAAAAATTTTAGCGAGGTCTTCTATCACTTGCTTGCTGACAACACATTATGGAACTGATTCTGGGCGCAGTCTTCCAAGTCTGTCTAGGTGCCACTTCATCTCCTGAGGTTCTGCTATTCAAACGCTTCAAGGATCATTGGCAGTTCATTGACAGAGCAAACTATGAAACATCTCTGACAAATTCAGACGTGTCTACTTCGCTAGAAGATGTGCGCAACTCTCTGATTGAATTTGCTCAGAAGCATATTCAAGAGCAGCAGCCCAGAGATGATTATCGAGAGTTCCTGGAACTTGCTCTGCTATTTCTTGGGGTTGTGCCTGACAGAGGAGTGCACTTCATTGCTCCTGGAGCAATGCAACATGCTGGCTGGATGTCGAAGGTTCTGGACAGCCTGAAGATATGGGTGTTCAAAGGGCAATTCAGACTGACAACCAAGGAAGAAAGAGGTCTTCAAGAGATGTGCATCTTTATTGTACGTGTCTACATGAGAGCCTGGTTCACTGCTAATCTGGCAGCCGCTGCTCCATACAATGATATGCTGTTGATCCAATCAATTCTCAGCTACTCCGGAATCAACAGAGCTGTTTCCAGTGCTGCATCCAACAAGTTTTCAAAGCACCTCTGGTACCTGTCCCCTGAATAGTTTGGGTTGGCATTCTTCGATGATCAGGCATCGGCGGAAACAAAAAGACGCATGGTAAATTACATGAATGAAAGCGGTAATGAGGAGCCAGAGGACATCAAGCTAATGTCTGTTGATTTGGAATCTTTCAACAACAGGAGGCTCGAGGACTTCGTGTCGCCAAAGTCTAAGAGATTCTTTGACATGATGGAACTTCAGACTGGATTCCTGGATGCTGACCCAGATGAGTGGACCAACCATGAAGATTATCGGCGATCTTTGGAGACCGTTAGGCAGATTCAGGTTGTCAACGACCATGCAGAGAGGGGTGTAGCATTGATTCAAGAGTACAGTGGAATCCTCACCAGAGATGAGGAGCAACTTCAGTTCCTGCTGCAGACTGTTCAACAGCATCGATAATCCTATCCAGACACTAAGAAACAGACATTGTCAAAATGACTTCTTATCGGACTGATAACATTGAACTATAATTACAGGTAGAATATTGTAGATGTAGGATTGCTTGTGCTTATTTAATAATTCATTCTACTATTTAATGTTGTGTTTGAGAAACTATCTTTGATTAAAAAAGCCAAAAATTCCAAAAGCTTGATCTGATTACTTGTTGAACGTGGCCTACCTAAACTTTGGCTTCATTGAGCTACCTCTAAATATTAAGATATCAGCACCAATTTTTTTTCTAGATGTTTCTACATCCAAAGGAACAATTTAAAGGGGTGAGACCTAAAGAAATCAAGTTTTTAATTTTTAGTGGTTCCTAAGCACCACCCTAATATATATATATATATATATATATATATATATATATATATATATATATATATATACATATCAGCCAATCAAGTGCTTCAGTAATATCAACACGCACAGATAAGACAATAATATCCTGTCTGAACACAACACTTTAAAAGCACCAATCATGTTTACACAGAGTAGCGCTTTACCTACCAAAGTACTGCCCTAATGAAAGGACAGCGCACAGATCTTGGCAGAAGCAGTGCACCATACATAACCCAAAGAATGAACTGATATTGTTTCTATAGTGCAGCCAGGTTGGCGACGGGTGTGTCAGTATGGAAGGGGTGTGGGGTGGGGTGGGGGGAGATAATTTAACTACTACACAGCGTGTTGTGTTGGTAATTCTTCCATTGAAAGAACCCATTATACGTTTGAATAGAATAATTGTTAGTTCTGTGTTCTGATATGTCCTCCAATGAGATGAAAGAATTAGGATGACTTGGATAATTGTGTAACGTCATTAGTTTTAGTGTAGAGAGCAGTTGAGGCTTGTAGGTTAGAGATAGATAGTGCAGTGTTGACAATCATAGTAGTTAGATATAGATCAGGGGTGGGCAAACTTTTTCTACTGAGGGCCACATTGAAAACTTGACTGTTGTCAGCGGGCCACATATATATTTAGTCTTATTAATTACAATTTACAAGGTATGAAAAAATGAATTAAAGATAATTTGTCATTTTATTTCACATTCACACTCAATTACACATGCATATTACATTTTAAAATACGAACTTAATCAGTTGTTAATTTTGTAATAAGACTCTACTATTCATAATTATTTTAACAAAAGTTTATTGTTACCTGTCGTTATAATTATGAAGACGAAGGAACTTAATTTACATACAACCTGACCAAAGAGTACAATTAAAATTAATGAAAAGTATGTAAACATTCACAATTTTGGATAATGTTATTGAACTGTGGAACCAGTTAACTAGTTGCGATTGGCATGACTGCAATTTAAATTGCAGTCAGTCAACATCGATATGTTTTTAGACTTCTTTATTTTCATAGATGAAAACGCTTGCTTACAAATGTAAGTGGACCCAAATAGTGACAAAAGCTTGGCAGCAAAGATTTTTAGGTGTGGAAATGCCAGTGCTGGCAAACATCCTGAAAACCAACAAAATAACTGACTTGAACTCCTTTAGGTCATAATTTGCTGCTCTAACCAATATTCTGGAGCCATAAAACCGATTTAATATCACTAGATTCAAATCAAATAGTCGGAATAAAACTCCAAAAAAGGGAATTAGAATCGACATAGGATCGTAACTTGTACATGCAAACGGGCCGCATAATATTCTCTGACGTGCCGTAGTTTGCCTACCCCTGTTATAGATAGTGTAGTATTGACAATCATAGTAGTTAGATTTAGTAGACTTATTTATAGTTTTAGAATATCTCTAGTCTTTAAATAAATGCAATTTTATGAAAACCTTTTTTTGTTGTTGTTGTGAACTGCACAGAGTTTGTTGTTACGTGTCATTGTTTTAGTAAAGTTGAATTAAAACGTAAGATAAGAACATTGATATCATTGTATTTCCTATATCATTATTGTACATTACTGTAAGACTAGTAAGAGTCAAGATGTTAAAATTAAAAGAGCATTTGCTTTCTACATTTCTGATTATATTTTATGTCGCTTTCTCGAACAAGTCACCAAATGTAGTCTACCAGCATGTTTTCACTTGGTTATTTTTACAGGAGTATATTTTGATGAATGCGTTACCTTTGCTCCTCAGATAATGTCCTCCTAATTTCTTTAAACATGAACCTTAAGTGACCCCATATCCGGCACCCCATCCATTTCGTGGTGCTTGCGCACATAAGCTTGGACCAGTTATACATGATCGGTTACCAAGTAACCTCGCAACCCTTCAAGGAAACTATGCTAAGCCGCTTTCTCTTTCTCTGGAAGTAGCTGAGGAAATTCTAGAGATACTTATTTATCTGAGGTCAGACTAAATTGCCAGCTTTGATTTTGGCCACTTATAGCTTTGAAAACATATTTCAAATTATGTGTAAGCGGTTTTCCACTGGTCCGAAAACTGGAACACTTTCGTCCTGAAAGTTTCCAATGCTTCAGTCTAGATCCAGAAGCTTCCACTGCTTCAGTCTAGATCGAGAAGGTTCCACTGCTTCAACCTAGATCCAGAATGCTCCACTGCTTCAACCTAGATCCAGAATGTTCCACTGCTTCAACCTAGATCCAGAATGTTCCACTGCTTCAGTCTAGATCCAGAAGTTTCCACTGCTTCAACCTAGATCCAGAATGTTCCACTGTTTCAACCTAGATCGAGAAGGTTCCATTGCTTCAACCTAGATCCAGAATGTTCCACTGCTTCAACCTAGATCCAGAATGTTCCACTGCTTCAGCCTAGATCCAGAAGTTTCCACTGCTTCAGTCTAGATCCAGAAGTTTCCACTGCTTCATTCTAGATGTGAGTTACTTAGCAGTGGACTTTGTGAGGTCCATATCCCATATCAAGTCGTTGTGGTTGGATTAATATCATTCCATTTGTTCCTTACTTACTCTAAAGACTGGATCTGATAAAGTGCACTAATTATATATGTATACTGTATAAGCAGAACATACGTCTAGAATATTCCACATATATCTTGACACGTCTACAATGATCAATACGTTTAGAGTTTCTTGAACAGGGGTGGGCACACATTTTGGGTTTGCGGGCCACATCGGGTTCTAAAATTTTGGAAGGCGGGCCGGACCAAGAGCAGATATCTCGAGTGTTGA
The DNA here is from genome assembly GCA_021962125.1 of Bulinus truncatus. Taxonomy (NCBI): domain Eukaryota; kingdom Metazoa; phylum Mollusca; class Gastropoda; family Planorbidae; genus Bulinus; species Bulinus truncatus. Next base: position 591,209 of record JAGDYQ010000080.1, read on the forward strand.
TATGAACTGATATAAATTGAATGTAAATGTAATAACATAAAAGACTGCACCCTGAAACAAGTGGCGGGCCGGAGGAAAAAGTCCATCTTGCCCGATGTGGCCCGCGAGCAGTAGTTTGCCCATGGCTGGTCAAGAAAATATACAACGGACAAAATATTTTTTTTTATTATCTTTAGATCTCATACACTTCATTAAACACGTACTATGTATTTTATCTGTGCATCCGATGGTAGAATTATTTTCACTTTCTTTAAAGTGATATATCCTAAGCCAGATACAGAGAGGTTATCGATCGATGAGCCGATCAGTATTCACAATCAAAGTCAAAGTACTCGATAACGACCCCGATGACCTGATAAGGAGACGTTGAAGAGATTGTGTTTACCTGCGGAGTGAATGGTCCAGAGACGGCTCTGAAAGGTCCCCCGTACCAGAAGATCGTTTTTAGGTGTCCTTTTCATTCGATGCCCTCTCTGTGCAACACACGCACACACACAACACACAGGCATAAACAACACACACATACACACACACACAACACGCAGACACAAATACGTCTTCATTTACTCTTATAAGTAAACATCATCTTCACTCAAACAGCAGAAACTGAAAAAAAACAAAACAAACAGCGATATAGGTCAGCTAAGCTAGAGACTTAACAGTCTGCTGCTTTCAATTCCGACAGAATAAAAGATTTCATAAGTATATATTCACCCAAACCTTCTTACAGCCACATCTTTGAATTAATGCAACTTTTTATATAAACAAAACAAACAAACAAACAATCAAGGCCCAACCCCTCCCCCCACCCCAAGTCCTCAACAAACCATGAGACAGCAGTTGATGTACAAACGGTTGATACAAATTCGGCTGAAGCGAGAAACATCAGAAGCTAGCAGTTTTAAAAATATATAACTAAATTCCATAAACAATATCAACGCTAACTGCTCGTTACGCTCCGTGTACATCACGGCCGTCTTAAAAAAAAACAAACAATTCACCTAAAGTGTATTGCACTTAAGTTTTAACGAACACTATGCACTACCACTACCACTACTTCTACGCAATCAAGCATATTAATAATAATAAATAAATTGCCGTCGAGACAAGTAACTCTTAAAGTTATGATTCACCGAACACGAAAGACATGAATGGGGAAACAAAAAAAAAAAAAGAAATATAACTTAACAAGCCATTTATTAAAAGTTTTGAAAAGATCACTAGCCAGAAATAATGTTGACATATTATTAAACAAAAAAAAGGAAGATACATTTAATATTCTAAAATCTAAAATATTTAGACAAATTTTGAAATCGCTAAAATAAAGTAAACACTATATCATGTAGTGCTTTGGTTCTTAAACCTATACCCCCACTATGACAACAGTTTTACATTCGTGACCTGCCATAAAAAAAAAGCAAAACTATTTTGTTTTTTCTAAACCTACCGGCAGAGATAATGAGCGGTTAAATAGAGGTAAAAGATTGTAAAAGCGCCGTTAGTTTTAAATAAAATAGATATTCATATTATAGATGTTCATATTATAGTATATCCTAGTTTAGTTACAAACGTTAAGTTTTGTACCATATATAGAAATAGTTATAATAATGATTTTATAGACAATTATCGATCTTTAAATTATTATTTAATAATAACGTTTTCCCGACCCCCCCCCCCTCAAAAATTCGTCCTCGACCCACCAGTTATTCGCTTTAAGACGACAACTGGTTATAGGGAGTGGTGAAAAAAAGAGTGTCATATTTGACTAATTAGTGTTGTATGACTTACGTTAAAATATTCACGTAAATAGAGGGAGAAGGACGCATACATAAAATGATTTATCTCTTAAGAATAGTTCATTCAGGAGTGGGGCTAACCACAGCCCGCGGGGCAAATACGACCCATGGGACTGTTAGACCCTACCCGTGCTTTGCTCCCTCATACAAGAAAAGTGACTTCCCCGCTGTCAGTTCTATTTGTTTTGCTTAAACACCACACCCATCAGCCCTTGATGCGGCCCTTTTATTCAGTCAAGAACCTGATGTGGCCCACGATTCCAAATGCTTTACTACCCCGGGAAGAAATGCACGGAGATTTTTAAGAAAAAAATAAAAAGAAGAAAGAAAGGATGAGGGTGATAAAAAAATATTATAAAGATGTTGTCTATGTTGAAGACAGACAGACAAACACATAGTTATATATAAAGATGTTGTCTATGTTGAAGACAGAAAGACAAACGCATAGTTATATATAAAGATGTTGTCTATGTTGAAGACAAACAGACAAACACATAGTTATATATAAAGATGTTGTCTATGTTGAAGACAGAAAGACAAACACATAGTTATACTAAAAAGTTCGCACTGAAAAATTTCTGCTTAATAAACATAAGTAAATCCTCATTAATGCATGTATCAGCCAATCGAATGCTTCAGTAATATCGACACGACACAGATAAGACCTAATAATAATCTATATCCACTTTGAGCACAACATTAAAAAAAAAAAACACACACGTGCCCTTTACCTGTGTAAGTACAGTCCTCGTGAAATGACAGCGTGCAGATCTGGCAGTAGCAGTACACCATAGCCCGTAGAGAGTAACATATTGTTTCTTAGGTGGGTAGCCTGTAGTGTTGGCGACGGGGTGACTGTAGAATGTAGTGGCAGTGATGGTGTGGGGTGGGGGTGGCGGGATAGTCAACATTTAGAATTGGTTGCTTCGTTAGTCTAAGTATCGGGAAACAAGAAAAATGTAGAATGAAAGGGAAAGTAATAGAATTTTTTTTTTAATTACTGAGGTAAATGAGAATTAAGTAAAATTGTATGGTAACATTTACGAGAAGTTTGTTTCTTTTTAAAACAGAGCACAGCGGCACATGCTAGCACGCACTCACTCACTCACACACACACACACTCACACACACACACGCACGCACTCACACACACATATTTTTTTTTCAGTAGCGGATATATGTAATAGAAAGAATTTTAAAATGTTATTTTAATGAGGTTAAAAAAAAATTCCCAGCTGTTCTATCAAATTGCTAATAAATGACAGTTAGTCCCTGTGCGAATGAGATGCAATCTCTTAGATCCTTTAAACCATTGGTTCCCCCCCCCCCCAACCTTTTTCTCGCCACAAACCGGTCAGAGTTTGATAATTTCACTGCGGCCCGCTGGAAGGAAAGGTGAGAAAGTTGCTTATTTCTCGTCTCCATGGAATCTCGCAGTATCCCGAGAGAACGTAAGTAAATAGGAAATAATTGAATGTTTCTTGGGCGGCCCATTCGATCCACGGAACGGTACCTGTCCGCGGCCCGGCGTTTGGCGAGCACAACATTATGGGATGGTTTTTATGGTACCCTTCTTTCATCCCCCCAACCACAACCTGACCACCTGTCCCCCCCCCCCCCCAATAAATGGTAGTAGCGGGAAAGAATTTTGCAACGACTCTTGACTGAATGAAAGTTAAACTTTACCGAGAATGTGTGACAAGTTCTGTGCTAAGCTGCATGCGGGTATCACAGTGGTCCTCAAAATTTTGCGGTTGCGACACACCTCGGTGAGTCTCGAGTTAATTTTAAATTGGCCGCGAAACATTATCTCATGTCATGGTGTCGAATGTCAAAATGCAGCGACCCCCCCCCTCCCAAAGAGGCCAAGCCCCCCCCCCCGGGCCCCCAAATCCCAGGTTCGGCACTGCTAGAAACCTTTCATGGGGGCGGTTTTACTATGGTTTAATAAAAAAACAACAACTATGAATGTATGTGCGTATGTACGTTTGTATGTATGTATGTATGTATGTATGTATGTATGTATGTATGTATGTGTGTACGTATGTATGTATGTATGTATTTATGTATGTATGTATGTATGTGTGTATGTAGGTATGTATGTATGTAGGTATGTATGTATGTAGGTATGTATGTGCGTATGAATCAACTTCGTCCATTTAAATACATACTCAATGATAAAACAGACAGATTGCACTTTAGTTACTAAAGACTTTCTGCTGATCCAATAGAGTGTGTGAAGTCCCTGTAAGGATGAGATGAAATCTCTTAGATCATATAAACCACTAATGGGACGGTTTTTATGGTGCCATAGCCGATAGTGCAATGGCCGTGGAGGCACCACGGGAGATATATCGGGATCTTGAGCCAAGACCTGAAATTTCCTTGGTCCTCACCTGGGATCGAACTAGGTACCTTCAGGTCGACAGTCGAGCGCCCTACAGACCCCCAAAAAAATCGCCCACCTAAATCGGACAATTTTTAGGTTTTGTAGTGCCCTTCTTTCATCCCCACAACAGCCGGGAGTGTAATGGCCATGGAGGCACCACGGGAGACAGCGGGGACTTAAGCCATGACCTGTAAAATGCCCTAGGTCCTCACCGGAGATCGAACCAGGTACCTTCAGGTTGACAATCGAGCGCTTTACCACACGACAATCCGTCCAATAACACATACCATTTACAAAGAACTATTCTTTAGTTCTATTTGATCTAGTTATGTAAATAAAAGTCTCAATTCGTCAAGACCGTGCAGTGACTAACCTGGCCACCCGACACAAGCCGACCACACCTGCAGTTTGTATATATTGATTTTCAGTGACACATCAGCCTTGGTGATACCAACATTCTGGTCTGATCTCGTCTCAATTATTTCATCTCGACCACACAGATGTTCTGTGTTCACTTGTTACTACATGTATTCATGTTTTGTTTTAAAATTTTCGGTAAGGGAAGGAGTAAAAATTGCAATGTCTGTTTTTTTTTGTTTCACTTATGAACTTTACTATTTCTATCTTTTTTTTTTTTAACATTTTATTGCCTCCCATAGTATTTAACAAATCCGCAATTGAGGTCTGTGATTGGTTCAATGAACGCATGAGCACTGTTAATAAGTGTCAAAGAGATCTCAAGATTGAGCAAATAACCAAACCTCACTGTGGAGAAATAGTATAGTCTAAGTTTGATGACGCACCTCGGTAGGGCCTCCGCCCACCGACAGTAGCCTGGTGGCGTCATTCCGACATCTTGTGTTATAGCTTATTGTAGATTTATAGTGTATGACGCAGTGGCGCCGCGAGCCAACACGGAGCCCCAGGGCAGGATATCATTGTGGCCCTTTAACAAACAATAAATCAGCAGAATTGACATTAGAGCATAGTCCGGGGCGGCAGGGCCCCCTTACAGATGCGGGCCCCCTGGCAATGACCCTCCCTGCCCACCCCTCTCGGCGTGCCTGTGTATACGTCATTTTGGTAGAAATGACCTATACTAAACCGACAGTGGGGAGCATGAGCTTGATATATATAAATAATTATTATCAGAAAGTCGAACTTAGAGCTCATAGGATGCAGATGCATGTTCTAAGAAGGGAGTCTAGCTCTCAAGCATCAAGATATATGGATGCATGCGAATGATAGTTTTATATTGAACTCCTCTAAATTTCATCATATGTCAGTTCCTACGTTCAAGAATTAAATACTATTATTATTGTTACTTCGAACTGAGTATGACTTCATTTATTAGTGTTGATTGGAAATTCTTACATCTACTCACACGTTGATTAACGCATACTCCTTAAAGTTATTTCAAGAAGAGACCCGTAACACTCACATACAATTACAAGCCTATGTATGTACGTATGTATGTATGTATGTATGTATGTATGTATGTATGTACGTACGTACGTATGTATGTATGAGTAGCGTATATGAGGTATGTTTTATGGGCTGCGCATGGTATGTACGTATGTATGCATGGGTATGTATGCATATATGTATATGTATGTATGTACATATGTGTTGTGGTGTATGTATGTATATGTATGTATGTATGAGTGTATGTACGTATGTATGTATGTGTATGTATGTATGTATGTACGTTATTGGTAGATGTGATATATATGTATGTATGTATGTATGTATGTTTGCATGTATGTTTGTATGTATGTTTCTGTGTATGTGTGTATATGTATGTATGCATGTATGTGTATGTATGTATGTATGCATATATGTATCACTGCTACTGTAGTATGTATGTATGTATGTGATGTGGTTGGTGTGTATGTATGTGATGTATGCGGTGTGTGAAGGTATGTATAAAAGTTGCTCACGTATGTATGTATGTATGTATGTATGTATGTATATATGTATGTATGAATGTATGTATGTATTTACGTGGTGTATGTATGTATGTATGTATGTATGTATTTATGTATGTATGTATGTATGTATGTGTGTATATATGTATGTATGTATGTATGTATGTATGCATGTATGTATTTATGTATGTATGTATGTATGTATGAATGTATGTATGTATTTACGTATGTATGTATGTATGTTTGTATGTATGTATGTATGTATGTATGATGTATGTATATATGTATGAATGTACGTATGCATGTATTTGTGTAATTATGTGTGCGTATGTGTATATTTATGTATGCCTGTATGTATGTATGTATATATTATGTATGTATGTGTGTAAGCATGTATGCATGTATGCATACACCGTAGGCCCTAGGCACTTTTAAAGTCGTAGGCCTTCCGCGTCATCATTTTTTATATTTTTCAAGAATGCACCCCGGGCCAGGAAAGGGGGGGGGCACGAAATTTACATGATCTTATAAATAGTAATAGTTGTTGAAAAAAAAAATAAAAGAAGGGGCCTCGCAAGGCTCCGTTAAATTAAGCCCCCTAGTTCGTAAGGCCGGTCCTGTTTCGCTAGATCGTATCACACATGCAAAGTTCACAATGAACGGTTGAGACGTTTAACATCTTATAACATATTGTACACATTTTAAAATTTAATTATTTCATTTTTCAAAATTGTAATGGCTAAAAATAGTTCCAAGGGAGTTAATTTATTTATACATATACTAGTACACTGTATATTAAAATGTATATAAAATGCGTCATATTCATATTTTAGACACCAGTAATTTATTTCATTGATTTGAAAATTAAAAGTCTCGCAATTCGTAATTTATTAACATTGTCTTTTAGCTGGTTAAAATGACTTGTATAGTTAATAAGTCATTCAAATTAATTGTATTCGAATGATTTAGTCCGCGTTAGGGCCGTAATAAGGGTCACCGTAAGCTTTCCCCGACTTCATTTTCAAGAATGTCTCCTCACTTCTTTGAGAATTGAAATCTAAATAAACTTTCCGCATTGTTAATTATTCCCTGCAGCGATGACTTTGTAATTCCGGTGTTACATCATGAGCATCACATTCGTTGTTAATCGTGTGCTTTTTTTTTCTTACAAAATTTTAAAAAGTAACGAAAGCTCTTTTAAATAACCATGTCTGATGGCTACAAGAGGAGGAAACACGAGAGTGGATTTGAGAAGCGGAAGAATAATGGGGAGAAAGAAAAAAGCATTGAGTACAAGCTAGATTTAGAAAGATTATTAAATTAGCTGAGTGGGTACCATGCGCTGCCCACGGCTTTAATTTGTTAGTCTCATCTGCTGTGGAGAGCTGTTCAGCTGCAGTCAACTACTTTGCTTTTGTTCAGTCAGTCTACACGGTTTTTTTTTCGCTTTCACTGTAGCGATGGTTAAAATTGACAGAGTGCCTGAAAGAATAAAATCTTTATGTTCCAAGGGCTATCAGCAACAAGGTGGTCAGCACTAATTGACGCTACTGGAGCATTTTATGCAAATTATAAGGAAATTCGACAAGCATTGTCTGATGTTGCTTCAAGCGAACGTCAACCACCACAATGAAGCCAAATCACTCATAAAGAAGTTGGACCATTTCGAGATAGCGTTAATGTGTGTTATCTGGAAAGACTTGTTCCAAAACATTGATATTGTCAACAAAGCTCTACATGAGCCTGTAATTGAGTTAACGACCATCATCAACTTGTATGACAGTCTTGTTCTTATCTTTCATGATACACGCGATCAATTTGAAATGTACGAAGGTATAACAAAACAACTCTCACAAACAGACTATAAACAATGTACACAACGCAAACGACAGCGACACCAATTTCATGATGAAGTTGTCGTTGATAATGACCTGGTTTTAGGTATGAGTCCTAGTGAAAATATCCGTACTCAGTCTTTTTATGTTATCATAGATAGACTTATTACTGAGATGGGAAAACGGCGAGCAGCCTACACAGCACTACATGAAAGGTTCAACTTTCTTCTGGACAGATCTCTGTCAACTGATTAAACAGTTTTGAAAGCCAAGTCACTAATCGAGATGTACCATTCAGATCTGGAGGAGGCATTTACTAATGAATTTCTTTTGTTCTCACGGATGTTTGCTGACAAGAAAACTGTGGCTGAAATGCTTACATCACAAATACAGAATAGGTTGGTGTCGTGGCACAACTCTTGAGGAAAAAAGACAATATAAAAATATAGAGTTGTTCCCCGTGTCAGGGGGGGGGGGAAAGGACAGAAAGGAGATAATCAAGAGGGCAGTATGTCGGAAGAAATGAAGATGATGTACAGACCAATAGTGAATGAGAAAATATTGAACATTAAGTACTAAGCATTGTTAGAGACACATATGAACGGTTAAAGAACCAGTCGTTTATTCTTTATATATACGTTTGTAAATAAACAACTTCTACTACCAAGCCCGATTGGTTATTGTCGAATATGCCTGTGTTATGTTACTTTACATACATATACGCTACTTGAACATACAGTCACGGCAGTTGGTGACAGGTTTTCCAAATGTAAATATTGCTTTCCGGATCTATCTTTTAATTTTCGGAACAAATGCTGAAGGGGAACGTTCCTTTTCTAAACTCAAATTGATAAAAACGTATCTTCCGTCAACGATGGGACAAACACGACTATCCTCCCTTGCATTACTTTCAATTGAAAGGATTTTATGAGGGAAATGACATTTGAGGACGTCATATGTGACTTTGCTAAGACAAAGAGCCGAAAAGTTATCATACATTAATTTACAGATCTACAGTACTGCAGCTTGACTTGCTCAGGTGCTCATCTTACACGGTTATATATGATTACTGTAAATTTAATACACACATTAATACATTTTACTGGCATTCTGAACTTGTTTTCAAATTATGTTATGGCTTGAAAAGGCCCTTGAAAGTGCCTACTGTGTCTAGTTGATAAAGCGGCCCTGTATGTATGCATGCATGTATGTATGTATGTGTGTGTATGCATGTATGTATGTATGTTTTTCAAACATTTGGCATGTATTGTGCACATTCAGCAAATAGTGTGCACAGTTATTATAAAGTATGCACATTTAGCATTCAATATGTACAATCAGCACATACACAAACACACACACACACGCAAATGGATAAGTTAAAATAAACCAATGAAATAAATCTAGAACTTAATGTAACCAAATAAATTTAATAAAACATATGTTTAGGTTATTGTGTCGTATCTGAAATATATAATCACAGATGTGTAACTCGGCTTACTGGTAATCAGTTGTAATAGCACCCCCCTGTTATATCAACACTAATACGTCATACGTCATCAACAGTAAAAATGTCAAGGGAAATTTGGAAATCCATGCATCGAGAAAAATGGACTCATTCAAGTTATACCTATTCGAGAAATCGAACAAGTCTGATCGATGAGTATCATTGACTAACTGATTCAATAACCACATTTAATATTGACTTGTTATTGGCACTCATCATTTATTGTGTTTACTAAAGTATGTTTCATATTATCTCGCTGGTGCATCCAGACCAGTAAATTTTATTTCAAGTTTTTAATAAACTTGTTGTTGTATATTTCTCGTTATTGTTCGTTCGGCTAGAATCAAGGACATAACTAACGGGTTCTTTTAATATATTCCTTGATTATTGCTAAATTTCCAAGCACACAGTCATATTATGACTGAGTCATATACACAGATAAGTCAAAACTTAATAATGTAAGATACCAAAAAGTTTTATCATCAACATTAAAATAGAAGATGTTTAAGACCAACATATTGCCAAACCCTTTCTAATCGTAGTGTGACGGATGGCCGAGTGGTGTAGATACTCGACTGTCGACCTGAGAGTTCTGGGTTCGATCCTCGGTGAGGCCCATGGAATTTTTCCAGGTGAAGTTTGATGAAAAGTCGTCCTACAAGTCCACCCATCTTTAAATAGGCACCTGACTTTATAGTTGGGGAAGTAAAGGCGGCTGGGCGTTGTGCTAACCACACAATCCCTCCATATGCCGAGGTTATAGAAACAGATGAATTCTACACTTCATCTGCCCCGAAGGCCCGTTAGGGCTAAGAAGGGAACTTTACTTTTTCTAATCGTATAATGAAGATTATATTTTTGATGACAGATTTCTAATACAAATATACTTTCTTAGTCACACCATTAAACCATCTAGTAGGATGCAATGACGATTTCACCCACGCATGAAGAATTGATGTAGCCAGTTATAATAAGAAACACACTCTTTTTTTAAAAAAAAAAAAATCCCCCCCCCATCTATTCCTTGTTAAATTAAAGCTAATTTTTTTTAAATCCATAGGCCGTATAGTGCAGAAATCAGATGATTGCGAGGTCTGCTGTTAAGTGTCTCCTCTGTGTTCGTTAAAATTTGTAATGAATACAAAAAAGAAAAAGCGCTGAAAAAATATCTTGTAATATTTTGTGAGATCATCGATGTTTATTAAACTTGTTCGATGTTAAACTTATTATATAGGCCAGTTTCTTTAACGTTTTACATAAACAGCAATACCAGATGAAACACACTCATAGACACACACACACACACACAAACTTTTCTCTAGATCTTATGAGAATATATTATTATAACATGAAACTTAATTATATTTAAATTCGCTCAAACAGATTAAGTTTTGAAAATTAGATAAACAATGTATGAATACCTAATTGTGACAAGTCGTCGTATTGGTAGTGAGATTGAACAGCATGTTGAAGGTTGCGTTGTCGAACCGAAAGAAACCCCAATTAGCTATGGCGAATGGATCGAAAATGCAGTGGCTCCTTCCTAGTTCGGCGCACTGTGCGGCCGCACTACCCGCGGTATACTTCCTAGTTCGGCGCATTGTGCGGCCGCACTACCCGCGTTATACTTCCTAGTTCGGCGCACTGTGCGACCGCACAAGCCACGGTATACTTCCTACGCTACTGTCAGTGCCCTGTTATCATTAAATGCAGGGCCGGCCTTACGAATTGCGGGGCCCAATGGAACGGATGCTTGTGAGGCCCCCCTCTTCTGTTTTTTTTACAGTAACAAATGTTACTGTTATTTAAATGTAAATTGAAATCTAAATAAACTTTTGAAGTCGTCATATGTGACTTTGCTAAGAGCAAAGAGCCGGAAAGTTCACATACTGTAATTTACAGATCTACAGCACTGCAGCATGACGTGCTCATCTCACACGGTTATATACAGTTACTTTTATACGAACATTATTACATTTTACTGGCATCCTGAACTTGTTGTCACTTTATGTTCTGGCGTTCGTAGGCCCTTGAAAAGTCTGTAGGCCCTAGACACAGTGCCTACTGTGCCTAGTTGATAAAGCGGCCCTGTATATATATATATATATATATACACCCATACCTCGTTTTACGGCCTAGATACGTTCCACGAAATTTGGCCGCTAAGTGAAAAGCCGTATAGGGAATCAATTGTTCTAGTACAAATCCATACAAATTCAATGAGATCGGTTCCAAGTTTTTAAATATGTAACATGGTTTATCATTCAAAATGTATTTTCTCTTTTTATTTCATTTAAATTAAAGCTACATACATTTGTACATAAAATAATAACAAACTCCAACAATCAACACTAGTCTATAAACAAAAATGAAACAATTTCATGTTACATAAAATATGAATATGTATAATTTTTTTTTAAAGAAGACAATGAAGAAATAGTAGCCTGCGGATCAATGACGTCATCATTTTACGCTGGTAAGGATGGGCCTGGCTTACAGCCATTGTCCAACGTTTTTTGGCTTCTTGTCTAGTTCATTCTTCAGTGAGTTATAACTGCTAATGACTGAGTTAATTCCTTGAGAAATTGAGCGCTACGTCTGACGTCAGGATCGTTTTCAAGGAGGAGGTTCCCTATCAGCTTCAAGTAGATCAAGCACATCACGTTCGTTCAAACCTGCCAAGCTGAGATCTTCTACTAGATCCAAAATATTTTGCCTAATTTCAGGAAGGAAATTAACTTCTGTATGCAGTGCCGAACCTAGGGATTTTAGGGCCCCTCATTGGAGGTCCCTGCATTTTGACATTCGACAACATGACATGAGATAATGTACTTTATATTTAATAAAAAAAATATTTGGGGGCCCCTCAAGCTAAGACCGGGGGGACTTTTGAATTTGGACCTCCTCCCTAGGTACGCTTCTGTCTGCATCAGTATTTTTTTTACACATTCTGGCCATATTTTTTTCCATATATGGTTCATTGTTGTCAATTTTAATTCCTTCCATCATTCACTGATGCTGTCAACAGTATCCTTATTGATATAGTTTTTCCAAAATGTTTTAATTGAAGATTCACCATTGGTTTCCCTTATGCTGAGTTGTCGGAAAGTTCGGTGTAGGTAATGTGCCTTAAAAGTGCCTATTGCACCCTTATCCATTGGTTGGATTAGTGCTGTTGTATTTTTCGGAAGGTACTCAATCATGACATCTACAGTTAGTTCGGATAAATTAGGTAGGATGCCCTGGTGCATTATACAAAATTAGCAATATTTTTTCACTTTTGTACAAAAGTGTTGTTTTTTTTGGCCTTTATAGCGAAACATTTTAGGCCGTAAATCGAAAACGTGCCATAAATGATGAAGGCCGTTATAGCGAAATGCCGTATAAAGAGCGGCCGTATAGCGAGGTATGAGTGTATATGGCTTGTAATATCGAAGCCCTTAGATATCGCAACAAAACGTATCTCAATAGTATTCACCATTCAGACATTTCATGTAATAAAAAGAGACTGTATCATCCGTAAGCTAGAAGCCGTAGTCGTCCTCAGAAGTACATTTGGTGAAAGTTTTCTCTCTGTCTCTCTTGGTGCCTCCATGACCATTTGGGCTCTCGGCTATGGTGAGAATGAATGTTACTTATTTATAGGACCCAAGAGACAATCATCTCATCCTTACAGGGACTTCACAGATCCAAGAGATTATTTATTACAACTTCCGGTTTGACTGCGTTTTCCCCATTAGAAGTTGATCGTTTTGTGCGGGGGGGGGGGGGGAGCATTGTACAAGTTTATACGAAGATTGGATTATTATTTATTTCAGTTGAACCAATTCAGTTCTTTATTACTTTTGTCTTGACCTATTTCATTACTAATATGCCTGCTGCACAGTGTACAGGTTGTTCGACTAGTAACTAACATATATTACAACAAAAAAAACAACAACAAAAAAACTGTTTAGATTCTTTTCATTTTTTTTTATTCTTATCACTGACCAATTAGTTTTCATACGTTTGATTACTTTTACGTTTTACAAGATTTCAACTTTTTTTTAAAAAAATGTATATAATGGACTGGTTACAACAAAATATTTACATTTCTAAAGTAGAAGCTCACTTTTTGGCTGGCTTTGTGTAAATATTGCTGAGGATAGTGTTGACGTAGCCATGGTCACCAACCATTCGGTAATTGGTAGGGTAATTGTAGACACTGGGGTAGCTGCTGTAGACACTGGGGTAGCTGTTGGCAGCGGGGTAGTTGCTGTAGGCAGTGGGGTAGCTGCTGGCAGCGGGGTAGCTGTAGGTACTGGGGTAGCTGCTGTCGGCAGTGGGGTAGTTGTTGTAGCCAGTGTTATACGGGATCATCGGGTAGCCAGAGCTCAACAGGTAGTACAAGCGGACAGTCGGATACCTGTTGTAGGTTGCCGGGTAACCCTTGCTGCTGGGGCTCTCTTCTGTTTCCTTTTGAATTAAAGAATTAAGTTTAATGATAGAAGTAAACAAGGAAAGTGCCCTTAACATTAGCGACTGATGGATTCAAACATTTCAAATGCTATCTATCTATCTAATCTATCTATCTATCTATCTATCTATCTATCTATCTATCTATCTATCTATCTATCTATCTATCTATCTATCTATCTATCTATCTATCTATCTATCTATCTATCTATCTATCTATCTATCTATCTATCTATCTATCTATCTATCTATCTATCTATCTATCTATCTATCTATCTATCTATCTATCTATCTATCTATCTATCTATCTATCTATCTATCTATCTGTCTGTTTGTCTGTCTGTCTGTCTGTCTATCTGTATATCTATTATTCTCTCTATTTCTCTCTCTCTCTCTCTCTCTCTCTCTTATATATATATATATATATATATATATATATATATATATATAAATATACATATATATATATATATATGTACATAGCGTCAAATTTTAGGGGAAAACAAAAAATAAGATGTTTCATAAACATTGGCGAATTACCTTCACGAGAATGAGATTTTATTCTAAACAATATTTTCTTGCTTTTTTTTTATAATATTTTTTTTCTACATCACTAGTGTTTACACTTTAATATTATGGATTGTTTTACTCTCACACGAGATGCAGAAATACACAAGTTTAATAAAAGTTCTAAACCTTTTCCATAAAGGTGTTGCATATATTGTTTTTTTTTGATTTTGTGAATCAATCCCTCGCTATTCTGAAGAGCTCTGGTAAATGAAATGAGATAATGTGGCAGTAGAACTAGCACGGACAAAATTAGAATTATTTTAAAACCAAATAAAAAAAAATAGTTTCTGCCAACTAAAAAGAAAAAAAAATGATAATGTAAAAATTAAAACAAAAACCATCATTAAATACGATTAGTAATTTAAGTTCTAGAAAATAATATCTTTGATCCAAATTTACATTTTCTAGCAGTTTTAACAGTAGTGTCTAAGAGTAACTGATGTATCATACATTAACATTGCTGTGAAATAAAGGGAAATTTAATTAATGATAGTACTATAACAGGTCATACAGCATAATATAATATAGAAACTCCACATAGGGGAGATAACACAAAGAGAAATATACCTATCGTGGAAACCAGCGTATAAGTCAAGAAATTTATGCCTTAAAATTCAGTAAAAAAAAAAACATGGTCGACTTATCATCGGACTACACACTATTCCATAGAATTTGGGAAACGACATTGTACACTCAACACCGCAATGGCGGAAACCGGAAACATAGACTCAACATTTGTTTGGCGCAGCATTTTTCGGCTGTTTATTTACTTTTCATTTTAATTGTTTCCGTACACACGGCATATCTAATTTTACTAATAGCATCTAGACTTTTAATGTAAATGAGGCGAAGAGGCTGGATAGTTCAGTTGGTAGCAGGGTTGTTAACAATACTCTTAAAATGTATCGCCAATACCAACATCGATACTTCATGAAAAGAGTATCGCCAACATCAATACTTCATGAAAAGAGTATCGCCAATACCAATACAAATACTCAAGTAAAAATGTATTGCCAAAATCGATACCAATACAATACCAATACTTTTCAGAACAAAAAAAAATTATTATTGATACTAACAACCCTGGTCGGTAGAGTGCCTGCAATGTGATAGTGAGGGTAGGAATCCACCCCCACCCCTTCCCCCCCCCCAGACCGTGCTTATCGGTTGGTGCCTAGTGCATGATGATAAAGCGCGTTAACAAATACAAATTTAATTAAATTTACTGTAAAAGTCCAGCGGTATAATTATGAACTTTAAAGAATACGATAGTTGTCAAGTTTTACCCTCGCCTTATGCGCGGGTCATAACAAATTTCGTAATTTTCGGCTTACAAATGTTCTTGTCTTATCTGCTAAAGCGACTGATTGGCGAGTTTCTACGGTAAGTAATGTGATAAGCTATATTGTGTATTATTTAACTATTTCAGCATTATTTATATTGAGAGAAGTAATGTGATAAGCTATATTGTGTATTATTTAACTATTTCAGCATTATTTATATTGAGAGAAGTAATGTGATAAGCTATATTGTGTATTATTTAACTATTTCAGCATTATTTATATTGAGAGAAGTAATGTGATAAGCTATATTGTGTATTATTTAACTATTTCAGCATTATTTATATTGAGAGAAATCTAATGATGCTACTAATTTCTCCATAGTGGGACAGGTGGTCGTGTGGTAAGCGCTCTGGTTCGATCTCCGGTGAGCACCAATTTTTCAAGATATGGTTTAAGTCCTCGCTTAATCTTCCGTGGTTCCTCCATGGCTATATCACTATCGGCTATCTTTCTATATATGTATATCGGATGAAAGAAGAGTTATTGCGAAAACCGAACCATTAGTGTTTTATAGGATGTAGAAGATTTCATAACAGGGACTGCACACTACAATCTCGATTGAAAAATGCGATTATTTTATTTCACCATGTTTTTATAAAGAGAATAGTTTAATTAAACAGGATTGTTTAAGAAGTGAATACAACTTTATTTCTAAGAAAGTTGAAAACTATTTTTATATGACATACATTATTAAACAGAGTGTTGTCTGTTTTTTGTTTGTTTGTTTGTAATACAGTAACTTCCTTGACATATTTATCACTGTGTAAGTACTGCTACTATGTTACTGATATATCTAGGCTCCCATAGCGCATTTCTGTACATCAGACTTTACGTAAGTCAACTTAAGCCAAATAGAACACTTACCTCGTAGTAGCTACCAGCAGCGCTAACAGCCACAACCAACACACAGAGTAGTATCACTGCAGACTTCATGGTTGACTGATACAGGTGATACGGGTAGACAATATGTTGCTGGCTGGTGAGTCTAAAAATCGGATGTCTCATACTGAGTGTGTCCCTACACTTTATATACAGGCACAGGTTGTGGGATTAGTTTTCAAGTCCCCCCCCCGCCCCGCCCTCCAGATTCCCCCCCCCCCCACCTGCAGATTTCCCTCCTTGATAAACACCAACATGAAAGGAGACTGAACTTATCATTAATTTGAATGAATTAAGGGATGTTTTTATTATGTGTATAGTAACGTTTCTCTTACCACGTGCTGAGGAGATAAAATAATGAAGACTCTCGGCCATCCGGACTAAATTTGGTGGAAGTTCATGCTGGATAGTGCAAAAGTCGAAGGGATAGTTTTATAAATATTCATGTCCTAGACGGCCGGAATACACACAAACTATATTTGTTTTAACCAGAACCAACACAAACAACATTTGGAGTTGTACTAACCAAAGACAACACAAACTACATTTGTTCAACCAAAACCAAAACAAACATTTGTTTTAACCAAAACATTCATTTATTCATCATTTTATTAAACGAAAATTATTTCATTTTATCTTTTATTGAGGCCTATTAACGTCAGACTATAAAGTGGAGAGTTAAATTCATTCAAATTAAAACTATAGATTGAAATAATCAACAATAGAACTCAAAGTTTTAAATAATACACGATGAGGTATTCGTTATGACCTTGATATTTTTGTTGTTGTTGACAACTAATAATACGGAAATAATACTATTTCTCCCTTAGGCTGAATTGTTTCGTAATCGTCAGGTATTTCTTGGCTAATCCCATACAGTAAGGAGAAAGTTAATCTCTTACTTTGGAGTTCCAAGTTTTTTTGTTTTTTTTTTTAAATTTCCTTGCATTGTGATGCACTGACAGATAGTGTTACAATTGGAGGGGGAAAAAAAGAATACATAATTAATTGAACGAAGTGAAGGTTAACTTGTTGACCGATATTTGTTTGTGGGGGTGGGGGGGGGGGTATTCACTTTAAATTTTAAAAAATGAACCCCGTGACATAGAAGTAAGGGGACGGATGGTCGTGTGGTAAAGCTCTCGGCCTGTCGACCTGGTAGGCCTACCTGGTTCGATCTCCGGTGTTGACCAAGGAAATTTTTTAGGTCATGGATAAAGTCCTCGCTATATCTCCCGTGGTGCCTCCATGGCCATTGCACTATCGGCTATGGTGGGGATGAAAGAAGGACACCATAAAAACCGTCCCATTAGTGGTTTATAGGATCTAAGAGATTTCATCTCATCCTTACAAGGACTTCACACACATAGAAGTAAAGCAGTTTTTCAATATTTGTTTGTTGTGCATTTCAATATTCAAGGATCTATTTGGATAGACGGATCTTTTAGAGATTACTTTCAACACATTTGTTTTAACTTTGCTTGTCCATATGTTATGAAATCATTTTCTTTTATTGTTCTGTTAGATTTGATTTTTTTTTCTTATAGTAGCCGCGACTGACAATCTTCACGTCTTCGAAATGTATAAAGCATAGGATTTGCAAAACTTACTTGTCAACTGAAAAAAAAAATACCGTATTAAAAGCTGGATGGTTAATAATTGATGTGGTTGTATGTCCAGCCTAAAGAGAACAATAATTGGTATTTTTAAATAATGTGTGTCCAGATTAAAGAGAATTAGGCTACTGGAAAAAAAAAAACAATCTGATTTCATTTGCCCTCAGGCGTGGTCAACATTCATCTATTGAAGTCGAACTATTCAAATGTATTCACCATCCAGGTATTTCATTTAAATACCGACAACATCACCTGTCTGCCGTATAATTTTTTTTTAATAAAAAGGGGACAAAAGTTCAGACTGAACCGAATCAACCATTAGGGTCAGCAGGGGACATAAGAACCAGGAAACAAACTTTAACTCAGTGAATCCCCTCCCCTTGTACCACAATTCAGTGTTGACTTTTGTTTGTGTCATAATCAGCCAATCGTCTTCCTTATTCCCGCTAAGTATCAGAAAATGAACTGGTGAGTTGGTTGATGAAAAGATACGCTTATATGAATAAGATGTAATGATACGCCGAGATAAGTACATATTAATGATACGCCGAGAAATGTAGATAATAATGATACGCTGAGATAATAAGATATAATGATACGCTGAGATAAGTAGACATAATGATACGCTGAGATAAGTATTTGCAATGATACGCTGAGATAAGTATTTGCAATGATACGCTGAGATAAGTAGATATTAATGATACTCTGAGATAAGAAGATATAATGATACGCAGGGATAATTAGAATTAATGAATAGTCCTCAGGTGGTTGTAAGATACAAGACTGGGAAAGGAGGGGGGGGGGAGGCGAAATGGGCCTGATTTTTTTATGGCTCAAAATTTGTTTCTGTTATTCCCCATTGTTATTTCATTTTTACCATCCATCAAAACAGGGCTTTCAGCTGGAGAGCCTCTTGCCACGTAAGGCGCTGGTGATATACGGCACTGGTGAAATAAGGTCCTGATAAGATAAGGCCCTAGTGTGATAAGGTCCTGGTGTGATAAGGTCCTGGTGTGATAAGGTCCTGGTGTGATAAGGTCCTGGTGAGATAAGGTCCTGGTGAGATAAGGTCCTGGTATGATAAGGTCCTGGTGAGATAAGGTCCTGGTGTGATAAGGCCCTAGTGTAATAAGGTCCTGGTGAGATAAGGTCCTGGTGTGATAAGGCCCTAGTGTAATAAGGTCCTGGTGTGATAAGGTCCTGGTGAGATAAGGTCCTGGTGTGATAAGGCCCTAGTGAAATAAGGTCCTGGTGTGATAAGGTCCTGGTGAGATAAGGTCCTGGTGTGATAAGGTCCTGGCGAGATAAGGTCCTGGCGTGATAAGGCCCTAGTGTAATAAGGTCCTGGTGAGATAAGGTCCTGGTGAGAAAAGGCCCTGGTGAGATAAAACCCTGGTGAGATACTGGTGAAAAAAGGTCCTGCTGAGATACTGGTGAGATAAGGCCCTGGTGAGATAAGGCTCTAGTGCGATAAGATCCTGGTGAGATAAGGTCCTGGTGAGATAAGGCCCTGGTGAGATAAGGCCCTGGTGAGATAAAACCCTGGTGAGATACTGGTGAAATAAGGTCCTGCTGAGATACTGGTGAGATAAGGCCCTGGTGTGATTCGGCCCTGGTGAGATAAGGCTCTAGTGCGATAAGGTCCTGGTGAGATAAGGCCGAGGTGAGATAAGGCCCTGGTGAGATAATGGTGAGATAAGGTCCTTGTGAGATACTGGTGAGATGAGACCCTGATGAGATAAAGGTCATGGTGACAAAGGACCTGATGCGATGGGGCCCTGGTGAGATAAGGCCCAGGTGAGATAAGGCCCTGGTGAGATAAGGCCCTGGTGAGATAAGGTCCTGGTGAGAAAAGGCCCTGATGAGATAAGGCCCTGATAAGATAAGGCCCTGGTGAGATAAGGTCCTGGTGAGATACTGGTGAGATAAGTCCCTGATGAGCTAAAGTCCAGGTGAAAAAGGCCCTGATGCGATAGGGCCCTGGTGCGTTACGCCCCTGGTGAGATAAGGCCCTGGTGAGATAAGGCCCAGGTGAGATAAGGCCCAGGTGAGATAAGGCCCTGGTGAGATAAGGTCCTGGTGAGATAAGGTCCTGGTGAGAAAAGGCCCCGATGAGATAAGGCCCTGATGAGATAAGGTCCTGGTGAGATACTGGTGGGATAAGCCCTGATGAGCTTAAGTCCTGGTGAGATAATGCCCTGATGAGATAAGGCCCTGGTGAGAAAAGGTCCTGGTGAGATACTGGTGAGATAATGCCCTGGTGAGATAATGCCCTGGTGAGATAAGGCCCTAGTGAGATAAGGCCCTGGTGAGATAAGGTCCTGGTGAGATAAGGCCCAGGTGAGATAAGGTCCTGGTGAGATAAGGCCCTGGTGAGATAAGGTCCTGGTGAGATAAGGCCCTGGTGAGATAAGGTCCTGGTGATATAGGCCGTAATAAAAAAAGGCCTTGGTGATAGAAGAAGGTGTTTTTGTGAGAGAATCCCCGACTAAAAAGAAAGTCTACACTGAGTGAGCCATTTTCAGATTAATTGGTAGGTAGAAGCCTATATATAGACAGAATAAGTATAGATAGGCACAAAAAATGAAGAGATAGCCTTCAATACATACAATGTAGGTAAGTAGATAAATGGCCAGAGACAACTAACGGTTCATCTCAATAACTGTTAATCACTGTTCTCAGTGGGATCAGGGGAAACTACTCATGTTAATTTGTTTTGTTTTTTTAAATCTTTTATCGACGCCACGGGCAGACGACAGATTAATGACAGGCCTGGAAAAACAAAGACGCTCCGTATCTAATGTAAAAAAAAAGATCACACCAGGTTTGAGATTTTATTTATTTTATGAAGTAAAAGACTAAAATACTTAAAGTATGTTTTTTTTTTAAACTTTTGATATCTCGACTTTTTAAAAAAAGTAAAGTTCCCTTCTTAGCCGTAACGGGCCATCGGGGCAAATGAAGTGTAGAATCCATCTGTTTTTATAACCTCGGCATATGAAGGGATTGTGTGGTTAGCACAACGCCCAGCCGCCTTTACTTCCCCAACTTAAGTCAGGTACCCATTTAAAGCTGGGTGGACTTGTGGGACGACTTTGTACCAAATTTCACCGGGAAAAATTCCATAGGCCTCAACGAGGATCGAACCCACGACTCTCAGGTCGACAGTCGAGTATCTACACCACTCGGCCATCCGTCCCACAAACTCTGCACATTTTGTTGTAAAGTTGACACCGAGTATTCTAATTCTGGAATAATCCTAGATGAAAACGCGACCTATATTTCTTTAACTGTTAAAATGAAAGTTAAAATTTCAATTATTTAGGGCAATATTTTTACAAATTAACCCAGATAACACAAATAGAGTTGGAACAATTAGAATTATACTAGACTTAAACAACAAAAAAAAAAGTAAATTTTGAAGAACATTCTCGAAGTCGAGCTACATTGCATCCAAACACTAATTGTAATAACCTTTCGGCTCGGAATAAGATCTTTGTTTCATACAACATTTTTTTATCAGTGAGATTGTGTACTGATTGTCTTTAAGTTTGTTCAGTGCTCTGAACATTTATTTTTCAAACAATATCTTTGCCCTAATAATTTATTGTTTTTTTTTTTTTGATGTTTTTTTTTTCTAAATTTAATAACATCTAAGTGCATTTTCAGTTCAACTATTCATGAATTCGCCCTCAAGTCATGCTTTTTGTATTTACTGTAAAAATAATTTAGGAGCAAAAAAAAAAATTAAGCTGCACTCTTTGACCTTCCTACAAAATTTTTGTATTCAATACCTCCCTCCCCCCACCCCACTCCTCCACCCAGATGAAAAATTAAATTGTTACGTAGTCATAATTTTACCATTTCGTTGGAGTGTACATATTTCTCCAAAAGCAAAATGTAATGTGTTTTAATAAGAAGTATCAAGGGCCTGCATTGGGGTATGTGAAGCCCTGTCGCAAGTAGGTTAATTCCAGATGTTGTTAATGCACTAGTTTGGTGCACCATTGGGAGAGATTGATCCAGTGGGTTTAAGCCCGGCACCGGATCTATTACACTGACATCTTGTTTGGGAAATTTTTCTGATTGTTGCATTGTTGGAAAGATTCAAGCTACTATATTGTTTGGAATACATGTTTTCAGTTTAAAATTTTATTGCGTCGAAACATGCTAACATTGCTGGGTATAAGTATAAGCAATCTAGAACATTGGATACAATAACATACAACAATAATATTACCAATTAAGGCCTAAAATAATAACAACCTGTAAATAAAATGAAATAATAAAAAAAAACAGCTTTTGTAATTTTGGAACTATAAACGTGTTGGTGTTTATACTTTTGCATTTGCCAATACATCATCATCAGCTCCTATTGATGTGAGTTATTGTTCAGTAACTTGACCATCATCACATCAATGAATTACCCAGGCATGCGTGAGGTATTTTAAACACGGACTCCTCTACGACCTCAGAGATGTTGGTAAACAGAACTAATGTATCTGTGGTCCCTGCAAGTGAAGTAGAGAAACAGGTATGAAGCAAACAATCTATTGATTTAAATTGCGTCTTCCCTGATTCGTGTTTCTTGAAGTATTTATTATCAAAGTCAACATGTGAAGGGTGAATATTATATTAGATGGTAATTGTAAATAAAGAACAACAAAACAATCCTATAAAAACTAATCATGTAAACGAATATAGTTCATTGTTGCTGTACATCACACCTCATAGTCTAAACAGTTTCTAAGTTGTTTATTTATATGAGGGGAGTGGAGTATTGACCCTGACTCTGATAAAATAGAATTTTCTAAAAAAAGTAATGTGATAGATTGAGAGCTGCTTCGCGTGACATTTGGCTCCTCTAGAAGTTCAAGGACGTTGGTCAAGTTCACATAATGCAGTGCCTATATTTTGTTAGTATCTTTTTATATAGGTATATTTATGAAATGAGGAAATATAATAAAGTGCTCTAGTGGATCCATTTTTGTCAGGGCTGCCCCAAGCTAATTTCGAGGGGGCTCTGACAGTGTGGGGCTTCTTCAGATCACACACTCCCACCACAATGTTAGGTCATGGCATAGCAGATGGCTGTAACAGACGGGGATCCTTCACCATACCTTGAACCGGTCCCCACATTTTTTGACCCGGTTACTAGTCGGTGGCCAGCTTTCACCAAGAACGGCCAATGCTTCACTTTCATAGCTATAATATCTGCATCACTATCATGGCTACTATTTCTCTTCACTATCATGGCTACGTTATCTGCTTCACTAACATGGCTACGTTGTCTGCTTCACTAACATGGCTACGTTGTCTGCTTCACCATCATGACTACTCTTTCTGCTGCACTATCATGGCTAAAATATCTATTTTACTATCATGGCTACTATTTCTCTTCACTATCATGGCTACGTTATCTGCTTCACTAACATGGCTACGTTGTCTGCTTCACTAACATGGCTACGTTGTCTGCTTCACCATCATGACTACTCTTTCTGCTGCACTATCATGGCTAAAATATCTATTTTACTATCATGGATACGTTATCTGCTTCACTATCACGGCTTCTCTTTCTGCTTCACTATCATGGCTACTCTTTCTGCTGCACTATCATGGCTAAAATATCTATTTTACTATCATGGCTACGTTATCTACCTCCTTATAACGGCTACAATTTGATGTAGGCCTATATAAATAGAAATGATAGTAATAAAATACAAATATAACAGAGTGTTACGGGCTTAAACTGCAAAGATATAGTGTGTGTGTCGATCGTCACCCTTAGTTCGACCAGTTAAAAAATAAGTATTTGATACTTATTAAGGAAAGTAAAAGACGGCTGAATATTGCACTATCTACTGAATGTTGCACTATCTACTGAAGATTGCACTATCTACGGAATAATGCACTATCTACGGAATATTGCACTATCTACTGAATATTGCACTATCTACTGAATACTGCACTATCTACGGAATATTGCACTATCTACTGAATAATGCACTATCTACGGAATATTGCACTATCTACTGAATATTTCACTATCTACTGAATATTGCACTATCTACTGAATATTGCACTATCTACTGAATACTGCACTATCTACTGAATATTGCATTATCTACTGAATATTGCACTATCTACTGAATATTGCACTATCTACTGAATACTGCACTAACTACTGAATATTGCACTATCTACTGAATATTGCACTATCTACTGAATAATGCACTGTCTACGGAATATTGCACTATCTACTGAATACTGCACCATCTAAGCGTTAACGAAGAGAGCCTCGGACACAGAGACAGATATTTAGAGGCTTCATACTGGGGTCATTTACATTGATCCAAAATTTCTCTACAGATTCATTGGTCATTTGAAGGACCACATTTACATGTTATCGTGTGTGTGTATGTAGGTGTGTGTTTGTGTGTAGGTGTGTGTGTATCAACGTGTGTGGGTGTGGTAATGTTGCTAAATAAATACCTTAAGTGTTGTTGTTGTTTTTTTCTTAAATATAATTTTATAATTGGAAGTATGCCTTCAGTAAAGGGATAAAACTTTGATATGACCTTCTCTTACACACACATAATCTATTACTTCCCTTGCAGTGATCTTTGTTCCAGCCACTGTCAGCAGCCTTCTTTCTATCTTATAATTCTAAACATAAAATATATATCTTTCTCTAGAAAATTTAACTCCGTTTCGTTTAACTGAATAATTCTATCTGCCCATTAATCGATCACAAGTTCAGTACATGAAAGACTTGATGGATCCACGTCCGGCATAATACTTTAGAAAATAAACACACTTTTAATATAAAGAGACCGAGCAGTGGGAAAGAGTGGAAGCGTGACGCATTAAAATTATGTGGTAGGCCATTTTTTTTCTCCCGTGGGTAATTATTATCGTTCCCTTGTTTTTCCAATTTAATGGCCAAATATAATTTTATTTTCAAAACGATAAATACATTTCATGTTTTAGTTAAAGTACAGAGTAAAACTAGTAAAATAAAAAAAAAAAATAAAAGTTTAAATGTTGATTCTAAAAAACATTCTAACATTATGAAATGTCTTTTAAAATTAAAATCATTTCAGACATTTCTGCCGTCTCTCCATAAAACGCAATAAATTTTATGACAGACCCCCCCCCCCCTCCCCCAGAATTCTGAGCCATAAAATCTACTGAAAAAGAAATTGTTAAGTTCATGTTGATTTTTTAAATGAATAAAACAAAAATCAACGTCAAGTTGTTTACCAGCCTTTGAGAGACCACTGACCTTTGTAACCGTATTTTAATAGATAGCCAAAAACTAGGCAACCGTCGTGGGGCCCTGACTGGAAAAAGGGCCCCTTCAAATATTACTTCATTTAGAATATTAAACAAAAATAGCTCCCCTCCCCCGGCAAATGTATGGGCACTAAATATCAACAAACGGCCTTGCATTCAGTTATTACATTTTGCCAATGTATCTAATAAAATAATATCGATTTGGGTTCTGCGTTAAATCGAAAGTAAAGAATTAATTCAACAGTATTCCAGTTTATAATACAATCATGTAAAAATCAGCCCGAAACCAAAAAACAATCTAGCCTAACGATCAAGCAAGCCTAAGGGGATATAACTCTATGCAAATGTTTTGCAGGGTACAGTTAGTATGTCATGAAGCAGAATAAAAGCTGTCCAATTAATGTCAGTCTTATATTAACATCCGTTGACTCTTTAAACGTTCAAAAACAACAACAAACACACACAATGACTGTGGATAGATATGGCACCAGTTTCTGATAGGATGCAATCGTCATAAGCTTGGAATATATCCTTGAAGTTCAAACTCTTAAAAAAAGGGGGGTTAGCCTGATTGGCGCCCAGTGAAAATATGCTGCCCCCATCACAGTGTTAATAGTGAAGAACTATCAGATGCCGCCCCTGGTTGGTGGATAATTACCTACAGCCAAGGGCGGATGTCCACCCACCCACCCCTCATCCTATGGTGTTTATGCTAATGAATATGGGCAATCATTTTTGTGTGTGTCAACGTATTATTATTTCTTCGTTTCTAATAATTTTTGATTGGTGTATTCTTATCAGCTGGTTCAAAATCTGCAGCCTATTGGACGAGCCCACACATGTACTGAAGGAATTAAAATGTAAGAGCCACGTGACTACTAGATAGCATTGAAGTCAATGACGTCATCATGATTCAAAAAGCACCATGAACTCATTTGTATCTCATCGGAGTACAGAGAACTTATTTAAACTTTAAAATAAATATAAAATAAAATGTTACCTTCGCCCATCCTTCCTGTGATGTGTTCCATGATAGGCACACAACGGTCACTGGTCACCGCGATGGTCATCTCGATGTCCCTGTTTTGGTCAGTGCGTTTAAAGTACCAGGCGTCAAAGTTGGCAGTGTTCTCCAGCAGACCGATGTAAGACTTGCCCAGGTACACGGAGTTATCTTCAACGGGGGACAACAAAAGGAAACAACAAAGGGAAATAAACCAGTCAATAAAAAAACTCATTACAATTGAAAAGGCTACCAGTGTTATACCTTTCTCTCTCTCTCTCATTCTCTCTCTCTCTCTTTCTCTCTCTCTCTCTATATCTATCTATCATCTATCTATCTATCTATCTATCTATCTATCTATCTATCTATCTATCTATCTATCTATCTATCTATCTATCTATCTATCTATCTATCTATCTATCTATCTATCTATCTATCTATCTATCTATCTATCTATCTATCTATCTATATTTATGTTTATATATTTGGCTAACTTTGCAACATTTACCTGGCATACAAGGTTCCAACATGCCACTAGTTATTGGACTTTCAGAACACGTGGCACTGTTTACAAAATATTGTTTCTTCTGTGGAAGAGAAAGTGTTTACATATATCTATATAAACAATGCCGCGGCTGTAACCCAACTTGACCGATTGAAACTACACTGGGCCCCGAACAGAATGGGACCCCGCGCGAGAGCTGTTAATTATCAGCAATACATTTCAACAATGGCTGCACAGCTAAACTATTCCCAGGATGGCGGCTGGGTGGCGCGTTGGTCGCGAGCCGGATATCCATGCTGCAGCACGACCGAGCAACCGGCTATTGTCAGGGACCCAAGATTAGCTGAAGGTACCAAACATCATAGGTGTTTATTGTAGCCGACTATTTTTTGAAATTGTATGGTTCCCTTTTTTTTTATGACAATTATAACATGTCGAAAATTTCGGAACAGTATTTCTCAAAATCTTTACTAAGTAAGCAAAGTTATAAAAAGGTAAGGATGGAGATTTGAATTATAAGAAAGACGTGCAGATTTTATTTATCTTTTGTTGGGATAACTTCGAATAATAAGTAAAAGATGGAAAAGGAAATATGATTAAATGTTGAATACAAGTCAGCCATAGCTAGCAGGTGTATCAGATCGTCTACTACAAGATTGTATAAACAAGCACATATTTAGGGCCTATAGGTATGTTAGCTGTTCTATTTATACTCTTTAGGGTGTTGAGCGACAATCTGTCTATCTATCTATCTATCTATCTATCTATCTATCTATCTATCTATCTATCTATCTATCTATCTATCTATCTATCTATCTATCTATCTATCTTTTTCTGTCTATCTATCTATCTATCTATCTATCTATCTATCTATCTATCTATCTATCTATCTATCTATCTATCTATCTATCTATCTATCTATCTATCTATCTATCTATCTATCTATCTATCTATCTATCTATCTATCTATCTGTCTGTCTATCTATCTATCTATCTATCAATCTATCTATCTATCTATCTATCTATCTATCTATCTATCTATCTATCTATCTATCTATCTATCTATCTTTTTCTGTCTATCTATCTATCTATCTATCTATCAATCTATCTATCTATCTATCTATCTATCTATCTATCTATCTATCTATCTATCTATCTGTCTGTCTATCTATCTATCTATCTATCAATCTATCTATCTATCTATCTATCTATCTATCTATCTATCTATCTATCTATCTATCTATCTATCTATCTATCTGTCTATCTATCTATCTGTCTGTCTATCTATCTATCTATCTATCTATCTATCTATCTATCTATCTATCTATCTATCTATCTGTCTGTCTATCTATCTATCTATCTATCTATCTATCTATCTATCTATCTATCTATCTATCTATCTATCTATCTATCTATCTATCTATCTATCTACCTATCTATCTATCTATCTATCTATCTATCTATCTATATATATATATATATATACATAAATGTGTTTCATGAAACTGATTATTCAGACATCCAACTGTATAAATTATTCAGTCACATCATGTCTGATTCCTGGGAATAAAAAATGCCACTCTGTGACATTCTCTTTCCCCCCCCCCCTCCCCAAACCTCTTTTCAATCCAAACTTCTGTTCTATCAAATAAACTGTGTAATTTATCATTCATTATATGGTTCCATACAAGCTCTCTCTCTCTCTCTCTCTCTCTCTCTCTCTCTAACAGAGATCATATGAATAAATACAATTACATAACATATCTCACAGAAGTTAATCGTCTATCGATCTAACAGTTCTTGATGGAAAGAAGACAAAATTATACTTGTATTGAATTTGAAAAAAACAAAAAAAACCACAAAAACAAGTGCTAAGAAATTGATGATATAATCAAATTATAAATGAGTTCCTTGTCTTCAGAAAATCAGGAGACATTTCTGTTTGATTAAAAATAATCCGTCAAATAAGTTTTAATATAAGCAATTAATACAATAAAAACAACTTGAAAAAGATTGCAATCAATCAGAAATTGCCGAGTTCTGTCCCTAGAGACCAAGTAAAAGGAAACAGTTAAAGAAACAGATCATCGATCCTATCAAAACTTTTATTTTTAAATGGCGCTTGTCTGATTTTATTTTTTTTTAAATAAATAAATACATAAAAGAAAACAAGAAATACAACATCTAAATCTATTTCTAAATTTAGAAACATTCGATTTTTGTTGTTTTTTAAACATTTGACAGTTAGAGACACATATCGTTTGTTGTCATAGTGGAAGCTGAAGGCCAGAGATTTTTCTGGTGTTGTGTAAATTAAAGGTTTCAGCTCTGGGGGGGGGAGGGACCGTTCACCTCCTTGTGGGGTGGGGCGGGGGGGGGGAGGGGCTGAAGTAGGACACACAATATATAAAGAATGGTAAGTAAAATAAGCAGCAAGTCGTGGGGGGGGGGGGAATTTATGAAATAGAAATACTGTTTCAACATTACAAGTTTATCAAGAGATACGAGAGATGTTGAAGACATGCATTCAACATTGAAATTTAAACAGAAGATATGTCTTCAACATTCAAAGTTAAACAAGAGATACGTCCTGAACATTGAAAGTTAAACAAGAGAACGACCTGAACATGGAAAGTTAAACAAGAGATACGTCCTGAACATTGAAAGTTAAACAAGATATACGTCCTGAACATTGAAAGTTAAACAAGAGATACGTCCTGAACATTGAAAGTTAAACAAGAGAACATTGAAAGTTAAACAAGAGATACGTCCTGAACATGGAAAGTTAAACAAGAGAACATTGAAAGTTAAACAAGAGATACGTCCTGAACATTGAAAGATAAACAAGAGAACATGGAAAGTTAAACAAGAGATACGTCCTGAACATGGAAAGTTAAACAAGAAATACGTCCTCAACATTGTAATTTTAACAAAAGCCCTTTGTTTGTGCTTGGTTGTTCAACTCTACTATGGTAATGTTGACATTCCACTGTTAAACTGATTGCCAGTGTAACAATAGAAGGAGATGTCCGCCCCGGGTGGCATTAACTTCGAATCTTATAACAAATGTTTTACATTTTTATTTCTGCTGGTTATCTGCATTAGACATACCGTGTGGTATAAAATACCTACTTACATTTTTATAGTCCAGTATAAATTTAGACAAAGACGTCTCCAGTCCATCTGGTGTAAAAGTGACTTGCTCGTGAACTTGAATTCTGGACTCCCAGTTTCTGTATAGTCTGGACACTACCTATTGAAAAGAATATTTACAATACTTAATAACTCTATTATCAGGGTGATAGCAGTATACTGAACTTAATAAGTCTGTAGTGACGTCCCATAAGTAGACTTAGTGACGTCCATTAAGTAGACTTAGTGACGTCCATTAAGTAGACGTAGTGACGTCCATTTAGTAGACTTAGTGACGTTCATTAAGTAGACTGAGTGACGTCCCTTACGTAGACTTAGTGACGTCCCTTAAGTAGACTTAGTGACGTCCCTTAAGTAGACTTAGTGACGTCCCTTAAGTAGACTTAGTGACGTCCATTAAGTAGACTTAGTGACGTCCTTTAAGTTGACGTACTGACGTCCCTTAAGTAGACTTAGTGACGTCCTTTAAGTAGACGTAGTGACGTCCTTAAGTAGACTTAGTGACGTCCTTAAGTAGACTTAGTGACGTCCCTTAAGTAGACGTAGTGACGTCCTTAAGTAGACTTAGTGACGTCCTTTAAGTAGACGTAGTGACGTCCCTTAAGTAGACTTAGTGACGTCCCTTAAGTAGACTTAGTGACGTCCTTTAAGTAGACGTAGTGACGTCCCTTAAGTAGACTTAGTGACGTCCTTTAAGTAGACATAGTGACGTCCCTTAAGTAGACTTAGTGACGTCCTTAAGTAGACTTAGTGACGTCCCTTAAGTAGACTTAGTGACGTCCTTAAGTAGACTTAGTGACGTCCTTTAAGTAGACGTAGTGACGTCCTTAAGTAGACTTAGTGACGTCCTTTAAGTAGACGTAGTGACGTCCATTAAGTAGACTTAGTCACGTCCTTTAAGTAGACGTAGTGACGTCCCTTAAGTAAACTTAGTGACGTCCTTTAAGTAGACGTAGTGACGTCCTTAAGTAGACTTAGTGACGTCCATTAAGTAGACGTAGTGACGTCCATTAAGTAGACGTAGTGACGTCCATTAAGTAGACTTAGTGACGTCCTTTAAGTAGACGTAGTGACGTCCTTAAGTAGACTTAGTGACGTCCATTAATATTCAGCCTTGATTGGACGGTTTCGTTATCGTTGTTTTAACGCAGTTATTCTTTTCTGACGTTTTTTTTCCTCAGTGGTCAGAGAAGTGAAACATTGTTGGAACCACTTGTCTAATAAGTTATATCAAATCTAATAAAATAATAGCGATTTGTGTTCTGCGTTAAATCGAAAATAAAGAATTCCAGTTTAAAATACAATCAAGAAAAAAATCGGATCTGCCCGAAACCAAAAATAACCTAGCCTACCGATCAAGCCGAAGGGGATATAGCTCTATGCAAAGGTTTTTTTTGCAGTGTACAGCTAGTTATTAAATAAATTCCATTGTTAGCAGAGAAACAGGTTAACATTTAATGTAATATATTTAAAAAAAAATATTATAGAGAAACTAATATCGTTCATGGTGTCATGAGAAATGAGTTTGTTTATGTACTTTATACAAATGTAGGCCATATTTCGCATTACAAATGTGGGACTTTTGAAAGAATTATACAAATACAGAAGTAATTATATGTTAAAGAAAAAGAAAAAAAAAACAGCTGTCTTTCATATGGTCACTTGGCTCCAGCACTCACCTTGTTCTCGACACTGAATGTCGCTAAAGGTGTGATGATAGCTTGAAATCTGTAAGGTAAAC
The DNA here is from genome assembly GCA_021962125.1 of Bulinus truncatus. Taxonomy (NCBI): domain Eukaryota; kingdom Metazoa; phylum Mollusca; class Gastropoda; family Planorbidae; genus Bulinus; species Bulinus truncatus. Next base: position 623,225 of record JAGDYQ010000080.1, read on the forward strand.
AACATGGCTTGGGGGACGCGTGGATCCCTTTACCCCTGTTTAGGGCCACATCCTCATCTGCAGGTGTCTCACTCTGGACGGTGACGAGCGTAATTAGACACAGCCACCAGACAGACGTGGCTGGAGGTTTTGGTGTCAACATTGGTAGCTGGGACTGTAGGAACTGATTTATTTGATATCTGATAGTTAAAGAGTTACAGAGTGTAGTAGGCATCGTAAAATGAGTAGAGAGTTACAGAGTGTAGTAGACATCGTAAAATGAGCAGAGAGTTACAGAGTGTAGTAGACATCGTAAAATGAGTAGAGAGTTACAGAGTGTAGTAGGCATCGTAAAATGAGTAAAGAGTTACAGAGTGTAGTAGACATCGTAAAATGATCAGAGAGTTACAGAGTGTAGTAGACATCGTAAAATGAGTAAATAGTTACAGAGTGTAGTAGACATCGTAAAATGATCAGAGTTACAGAGTGTAGTAGACATCGTAAAATGATCAGAGAGTGACAGAGTGTAGTAGACATCGTAAAATGATCAGAGTTACAGAGTGTAGTAGACATCGTAAAATGAGTAAAGAGTTACAGAGTGTAGTAGACATCGTAAAATGAGCAGACAGTTACAGAGTGTAGTAGACATCGTAAAATGATCAGAATTACAGAGTGTAGTAGACATCGTAAAATGAGCAGAGAGTTACAGAGTGTAGTAGACATCGTAAAATGAGAAAATAGTTACAGAGTGTAGTAAAGTTCCCTTCTTAGCCCTAAAGAGCCATCGGGGCAGATGAAGTGTAGAATTCATCTGTTTCTATAACCTCGGCATATGAAGGGATTGTGTGGTTAGCACAACGCCCAGCCGCCTTTACTTCCCCAACTTAAAGTCAGGTACCCATTTAAAGCTGGGTGGACTTGTGCATGGATATCTAGATATAACACCAGGATAGACAACCAAACAAAATTTCATTCTAGCCGTGTACGGTTTAGGCTGACGGAAGGGTTAAACAAAGTTGCACTATTATATACATGCTTGCTTGTTTTCGTTCGTCCATTGTTTATTCGGGTTTTATTTTGTGTTATTACTGTTGTTTTTCTAAAATTTCTCTTTTTCTCGGTAAAATTTACGTATAATAATTGTTTTGGTTTATAAATCTAATTTTAAATATAATAAATAACTAAGAAAATGGTCAATAAGTGTTCTGCATACGGAAGCAAAAGTGGATATGACAGTGTTGAAAAAGCGGAAAGTAAAGGAGTTTCTTTTCATTCGTATCCATTAAACAATGTGGAATTATGTGAAAAATGGATTAGAGCTAATCCTCGCCAAAATTTTCAGCCTGGGAAATATTCAAAAATGTGTTCGCTCCATTTCTTGCCAAGTGATTTTGTTAGTGATGTAAAAGATACAAACATGTCTCGGTCAAAGAAAAGATGTGAATCCAATAAACCTGTTAGACCAAAAATTAAATTAAAAGAGGATGCAGTGCCAAGTATTTTTCAGAATGCACCATCATACTTATCAACTCAAAAGTACCGTAGAACAACAATGAAGTCTTCGTCATCAGCTCGACAAGAAGTTGTTGAAAATCAAATGATGGAGTTGGAAAACTTGTTTAATGAAAATGATGTCATAAACAAGTTATCTTTAGTTGATCTAAAAGAAAAATTAAGTAAAGAGAAAATACCTTCTGGATATCAACTCCATATTCAAAATGAACATTTATATATTTATTTGTTGGAATTTCAGAATAACATTTTGTTTATTAAATCATCAATTTCAATTTCAAAATCATTCGACATATCACTACATCACAAAGGAAAACAATTATCTAAATCATTTTCAAACGATATTTGTTCTCCCTTTTTGGAAACAATGAGTCAGTTGTTGAATTTGCTTGCTCGTTTAAAATGTTTTGATGAAACTCCATTTCATGAAACCTTTGATGAGATCAAGCAAGAAGCAAAATCAAATTTGAAAAAAATGATGACTTTTTATGAAGATTCAAATCCTGTTTTTCAACAAATACAATTTCTTGTCATCAGTTGAAATTGGTGGGGGTGAACAAACATGCGAGAACATACACACCACAAACCATTATTTGGTCATATCTGGTATATGCATCAGGCACTGCATCTTACTCTAAAATATTGGAAAGTGAAGTTTTGAACCTGCCTTCAATAAACACTGTAAAAAAAACTAACAAGACGAGTAAATGAAAAAACAGGGCTTGATAACACAAGTTACCTCACACTTCGTGTTAGCACATTAAACCAGCTGGAAAGAATGTGCACAATCATAATCGATGAAATATATGTGGCCAAGCGTGTTGAATACTTTTCCGGCAAGTTTCATGGATTGACAGCTGTAGGCGAACAAGCTTCTACTCTTCTGTGTTTTATGGTTAAATCTCTTTGTCATAAATTTAGAGATATAGTAGCTCTCTACCCTATCCATAATTTGACTGCTGGCCAAATGCATCAATGTTACACAGAAGTGATGGAAATGGTGCACCGAGCAGGGGTTACTGTAATTGGCATTTCGGTTGACAATGCAGCTGTTAACAGAAAGTTTTATATTCAAGAACTTTGTGGAGGCACGATTAAACCATCTATTGAAAACAAATGGACTAATCAGCCAATGTTTTTAATTTTCGATGCAGTCCACAATTTAAAAAATATATACAATAACTTTTTGAATCGACGATCCTTTGTCTTTCCGAAATTTTGCAACAATAACATTGCAGCACCTGATTCATCAGCCGATTTTCAGCACATTGAGGATCTTTACAACTTGGAGCTGAACATGGTTGTTAAAAAAGCATACAAGCTGAATGCGAAAGTACTGAATCCTACAAATATTGAGAAAATGTCTGTCAAACTCTCATCGTCAGTGTTTTGCGAATCGACTGTGAATGCTTTAAAATATTATGTGGAGCATGAAAATAAAGTTGAATGGAGTGCAACAGCTTGGTTTTTGGGCATTATCACCAAACTCTGGGAAGTTTTAAATGTAAAAACCTGTTCGAAGGGGAAAAGAAAAAGAAACTACTACATGGATCCAGTAAAATTTTCCTCTGATTGGAAAATAGAATTTCTCTTAGAATTTCGTGATTTCCTACACAGCTGGCAAAACGCAAAAACAAAAGGACTCAGTCGTGAGACTTATTTGGCTGTTGGTCAAACATGTTCTGCTCTTGCTAATTGTTGCAAATATTTGATGAGTGAGACAGACTTGAAATTCATCCTCCTTGGTCATCTGCAGTCGGACCCCATAGAGTTGAGATTTGGATGGTTGCGCCAAATGTCAGGGGGCAATTATTTTGTCTCAGTTCGGCAAGTTGCAGATAGCAACACCAAGATAAAAATGATGTCTCTGTTAAGTCATTCAAAATTGAATATTAGCGAGATCGATGATTTCATTGATGATGTTAAAAGCTTGCCAGCTGGTACGGATGAAAATGTAAATGCAATTTTAGATTGTTTAAAAATTTCGGAAAGCCCTAATGACGATGAAGCATCAACAATATATTATGTTGCAGGAGCAATCGCACATTCCATCATTCATCAGAATAAGTGTACCAGCTGTAGAGAAATATTAGTCGATGAAAAATTTAAAGACATTGACGAATTAAGATTGAAAAAGCTGGATGTTCTTTTGAACGATGTCAACAGAGGAGGGCTATTGAAGCCATCTGAGTACACCTTCTCTACTTGCCTTCAAAATTGGAAAGTATTCAATTCATTGAAAAGATCAGCAAATAGTCTGAAACTATTTCTAGGACAAACAAATGAAAAAAAATTGTTTGTTAAAATTGTTGATAGAGTAACAATTGATGAGTCATTGCTGATTGAAGAAAATGTTTGTAATTTCAATCAAAAATTAAAAGAACTTATTTCTGTTAAATTTTTTAATTGTTCGTCTAAAAATTATGTTAAGCAATTGAATGAAACGGTTCATGAAAAACCAATGGAAAAACGAAAAATAAATAAATTGACAAAATAAAGATTTTAAATTAAAAAATTTGTTATTAAAAGTTTTCAAACTTTAATTGCGTTTGTGTTTATTTCATAAAAACATAAGTACCAAATATACAAAACTGCTATTAAACATGAAGACTAATGCTAAACACTTGATTGTGTGTCAGCCTAAACCGTATTTTTTAAAATATTGGTTGTCCTTCCTGATGCTATATCTAGATTTCCATGACTTGTGGGACGACTTTGCACCCAATTTCACCTGGAAAAATTTCAAGGGCCTCACCGAGGATCGAACCCATGACTCTCAGGTTGACAGTCAAGTATCTACACCACTCGGCCACCCGTCCCACAGACATCGTAAAATGAGCAGAGAGTTACAGAGTGTAGTAGACATCGTAAAATGAGCAGAGAGTTACAGAGTGTAGCAGACATCGTAAAATGAGTAGAGAGTGGCAGAGTGTATTAGACATCGTAAAATGAGTAGAGAGTTACAGAGTGTAGTAGGCATCGTAAAATGAGTAGATCAATGTAGGCCAACTTTTATTGAAGACCTTTGGTGTCTTATTAGGTGTATATATGTGTGGGGTGCAGGTGTGGGGCGGGGCGGAAGAGTAGTGACTTCTTTACATAACAGTAAACAGGAAAATACAAAGTGATAGTATGACTAAATCTCTACTTTCATCTCCAAGTGTTACAGTTCGACGTCTAAAAAATTAGGTCGGCTAAATTTAAATCGGCGATCTTCATGTTAGTATATCTTGTGCCAACCGGTACAACCATGTTAAATACATGAATCCTGATATTTATAAATATTTTTGAGAAAAATGAAAATTTAGAAAAATAAAAGTATCTCATAATACAACATACACACTATATATACTGCAATATACTGTATACAACTGCCAAAAACTGCTATATACTGCAACACTGCTATATATTGCTATTCAGTACAATATTTTGTATATACTGCAATATACTGTTAAACTCTGCGAAATACTGTTATTACTATCTATACCACTTTATACTGCTATAAATTGCAATATACTGTGTTAAACTGCTATACACTGCAAGTCAGTGCACTTTTAACATTTTAAAACATTAAGCGGTCTCTTTTTTTCAAATATCCACTATCGATGCATTAGCAGATGGTGTTAAGTGTTCCATCGGCTTTGGTTTAATAGTGAAGCTATAATGGAAATTTATGAAATAACATTTCCAGTTATTTGTTCATCAAAAAAATCCTTCAACTTTAATGTTTAGTCTGATTGCTATTAAAGAAAAGTCCGATACAACCTGTACTGTTTATTTTTGAAGGATCGGTGAGTTTCTTTTTGCCACGAGTTAATATAATTCTTAGAATGAATCATTCCCTGAGGACAGTGATGCACACATCTTCAGATAGTCTAGACAATATATATATTTATATACTTACAGGATGCAATACTATGGTGCCACTCACTGTCAATTTATATATATGCACTATTATATATTTAGTTCATTGATATCTAACAAAGGGCACAAGTGAATTCCTCAAAGTCTGAAGTGATTTCTAACTATTGAAATAAAATCTAATCAAGTCCAAATATCCACAGGAGTTGGAGGGAGACAGCGAGACAGACAGACAGACAGACCAACAAACAGGGTGAGCTGTTGACACAGAAAACAATAACAATGTCATGTAAGGACTAACATAGATTCAAGTTATATAAAGACATACATACCTACAGAGACACACATACACTCACACACACGATGGACATTGCAGCAGGTGCCAGGTAGAGCACTAGATAAGGTCAGAGCACACATCGGCCTCCATATATGCAAACAATGACACAGATCCAACACACCAGGATTTGATGCACACGGCCGTGAAAACGGCTGTTGTTTCACACCATTCACGAATTCAACAAACCCTGTTTTTTTTCCCCTAACAGTGCAGCCTATAATAATTATAAATATCCTGACTTCTAACCCTGTGATTGAAAGCTGTGGTAACAATTGAGTGGTTCTTAAAATACATATACTTCAATTAGTAGTCGTCCCTATTATTGCTTTGTGCTACTTATTCTTGTTATATGCTGCTATAATCTTCTACATACTCATTTATATATTTCTATACATTACTTTAGCGTGCTATATACTCTGTGTTAATGTTATAACATGCTTGTAAATACTCTTAAATACTGATATACAATGCTATACCCAGTTTACACAGTTACATACTGCTAAATACTGTTTTATACTGTTAAACACAGCTATACATGGCATTTGGATGATTGATATTTATTCATTTAGCATTATTCCTGATTACTTTTTTAACTATTTGACTTTCTGACTGTTTACTTATCGACTTTTTGACTGTTGACGTTTTACCTATTGTCTTTTTTTTTTACCATTCCTTTATTTATCTACCCAGCCTTTTCCAAAGTACGTTTTTTTTCTGTTGACTTTTTTAAAAGCTGGTGGACGTTTATACTGTTGACATTTTTATCCTTACTCTGAGAAATATTGACATTTTTACACAACCTTCCCCTCCCCGCCATTCCGCTTTTTTTTCTGGCGGTATACGATTTAAATAAACAAACTAAAATCACTGCAAAACAGTTACAAATGATTTCAATATTTGACTTCAAGTGTCGACAGAGACTTAGTTGTGTTATATTTTTGTACAAAAAAAAAATTTTTCAGAGAGTAGTTTATTTTTTTTTCCTCATTAAAATCTCGCATCTAAGTTGAGAAACGTCATTTTATATAATGCATTATTTCAATGTACTAGCTGTACCCTGGAAAACCTTTTCATAGAGTTATATCCCCTTAGACCTGATCGGTAGGCTAGGTTATTTTTTGGTTTCGGGTAGATCCGATTTTTTCATGATTGTATTTTAAACTGGAATACTGTTGTATTAATTCTTTACTTTCGATTTAACGCAGAACCCAAATCGCTACTATATATATACTAGCTGTACCCTGCAAAACCTTTGCATAGAGTTATATCCCCTTAGGCTTGATCGGCAGGCGAGGTTATTTTTTGGTTTCGGGCAGATCCGATTTTTTTTCATGGTTGTATTTTAAACTGGAATACTGTTGTATTAATTCTTTATTTTCGATTTAACGCACACTGGAAATGAGTATTATTATATACTAGCTGTACCCTGCAAAACATTTGCATAGAGTTATATCCCCTTAGGCTTGATCGGTAAGCTAGGTTATTTTTGGTTTCGGGCAGATCCGATTTTTTTCATGGTTGTATTTTAAACTGGAATACAGTTGTATTAATTCTTTACTTTCGATTTAACGCACACTGGAAATGAGTATTATTATATATATTATATTATATATATATATATATATATATATATATATATATATATATATATATATATAGAGAGAGAGAGAGAGAGAGAGAGAGATTATTAATTATTTTAACTGTATTGAGATATGTAAAAAAAAATACGATTTATATACAAGAAATTTGTTTTTTTTTATTCTAGAGAAATATTCAAAATCAATTCGAACGTATTAGAAAGTATACATTTTATCTTTCACAATACCCATGCAATATTTTTTTTTTCTCAGGACTCAAAATAAAAAAAAAAGAATCTTTCAACGGTTCCATCTTTCGCTGGCTGTAAGATTTCCCCCCCCCCAACAAAACGTGATGCGGTCTGTAATTTCCAATCGTCAGGACCGTTCCCAGCACTAAATGGAATTATTTATGGGGTTTCATGTGATAAATTAGCCGTTAGCTGGCAAGTTTCGGTGCCCGTTGGCATGAATGTCTCTTCCATAGGGACGTGAAGTTTCATTGCAAGGAATCGGATTGAAACGATCTTTATCTATTGTTACTGTGGATACTTATGTATTTCTGTTATGGGGTAACTTGTAGTTTATGGGAGGCCGGTTTGGTCATCTGTTTTTTTTAGTTAAATTTTTTTGCTATATTTTCTGATTCTTTTTTTTTTTTGGTGGAATATTGTTGTGTCAGAGCTGTTGAGTGCTTAAGGTATTGTATTTAATATTTAACAAACTGAATAATTCTTACTCATTGTTTTCGTCACATTCAATAAAACAGATGTTATGATAACATTTTTTATGGTTCTAATAACTGATGTGAACAACATAACAACATCAAACCTTAATGATGATATGAACATAACAACATCAAATCTTCATTATGATATGAACATAACAACATCAAATCTTCATTATGATATGAACATAACAACATCAAATCTTCATTATGATATGAACATAACAACATCAAATCTTCATTATGATATGAATATAAAAATGTTCAACTGCTTGAAAACCTACGCAAAATAATTGAATGGTTTCATCTATCATAGACTTTCCACTACTGTGGGTGAGAAGAGTATCTAAAACAGGGGGGGGGTATTTTTTGCACAGAGTCATGTGACCAATGTCTCCCCCAAGAGATAATCTACCCACCCACACCCCCCCACCCCCATCCCCACCCCCTGTCTCCTTCTCCTATCAGAGAGAACGTCCACTCCACTTATGTTCAATGTCAGATGTTGGATTAACGTCACGATTTTTTCTATGTTATGAGATTGGGGATGTGGGGGGACGGGGTGGGTGGGGCAGAAAGGGGGGGGGGCTGGTGGAATTTTGTTGACAGAACTTGATGATAGCCATCGATTTAAAAGTTTAAGAAATTTCAACATTTTGGGATTACATGCATTTGTCATCATGATTGTGGCATTTTGCTTGCTAAAGACAAAAACAAGGGGACGAAACTTCTTTTTTTTTTTTAAATTCTCTCTATTCCGTGTAATTTTGTACATTAGTACATGTACATTTGTGATTTCTTCTTAACACCTAGGGTATTTTTTCATTTTTCAAAACCTTGGAAAACGTCCACGTTGACAAACAAATATGAATAATTAAAACCCAAGAATAAACTATCCAGTCTATTGTGTGAGCAGAATCAGAACCCAAGAATAAACTATCCAGTCTATTGTGTGAGCAGAATCAGAACCCAAGAAAAAAACTATCCAGTCTATTGTGTGAGCAGAATTAGACCCCAAGAAAAAACTATGCAGTCTATTATTCCAGTTAACAAAGAGGTAATGTTTCAGAATTTTTACTGGACGAGAACAGCTGAATTAAAATATTGACAAACTGCTTAACTAACCATGAACCAACACCAACAGAAGCTTTCAGCTAAGTCAATAACGTATTGATTCAACTATTTATAAATAATAATAATTAGTTCCAAGGTTATAAAAGTGACATAGACATGGCATGACCATGTCTAAGTTTTTTCTCTCCCCCCCCCCCCAGCATGTTCAACAGACTACGATTAGAATAGTTCTACATCCATTGCTAGCCTAAGGTCAACTTAAAAAAATAATAAAACTAACCCCCTTTTATTTCGCCGAAGTTACTAAGTACTGCACCTTAGTCCATTGGTTACCAGACCGTCATAAAACAAAATGACGCGTACACATAGCGACTACATAGACTGCATCATGCCAGATGACTCGATACTACACGTATACCATGGTTTTGTATTGAAAGCTAAAGAGCGAGGCAGCTAGTTTGGGCTAAAAACATTCATATATAACCTGACAGAGTGATTGATATTCATGTAAAACTTGCATATCCAGTTAAACACAGTGATATCCATGTAACACCTTCATATCCAGCTTGACACGGTGATATCCATGCAACACTTTCATACCCAACTTGACACATTGTTATCCATGTTACACACTCATATCCAGCTAAACACAGTGATACGCAGCTAAACACAGTGATATCCATTTTACACTCTAATGCCAATCAAAACAATCAAAGCAGTACTCAACACTATATATCGGTTAGTTAATGTTTATGATGGTTTCAGAGGCGGCCTCGTCATAACTGTTGAATGACAGGGGCCTTGTGCGACTTGTAGCGACGGGTCCTAGAAACGTATTAGCAATCAATATTTCACGGGCCTCTAAGACGCAGGGTCTTGGGGTGGCCAACCCAGAAAGCCGCCACTGGTTTGGTCCCATTGATATGTGCAGTAAGGCATCAACTTCCGTTCATTTCCTTGTGATATGTACAGTAAGTAGGGGTGTGCCGGAATCCGGTCCGGAATCCGGTTCCGCCGGATTTTGCACTATCCGGTAAAATCCGGTTCTGCCGGATTTCCATGTATCCGGAAAAACCGGATTCCGGAATCCGGAAAATACCGGATTTCTGAATTTGTCAGATTTTGTGACTCACGGACCATAATCTGAAATAAAAGTAATTCTCTTTCCCGAATTCTACACGATCACCATACATTAATCGATTGTTTCGAGCGTTGAGCTTGTTTAATGTTTTGAACATAGAGTCAGCACCGTTAATAGTGGCCAATCGGCCCAATCCCATACATGATAGTGCGGGGATGAGTAATTATTATTAGTGACGTCATCTTAACTGCAATCACCAATGACGTTGTAACAGAAATAATAAGCAACTATACTGCCTAAGCGCCTGGCCGCCAGCCCGCCACAAAATAAATAACAGAAATGAATGGTTTTTGATAAATTCAACATTTAAGTTATTTCGATTTCTCTGAGAGATGGAAAAGATGTCTTCTTTGTTATTAAATTAAAATGCATCACCCACGAGATTTCCTGTTGAAAAAATAGTTCAAATATGAATATTAAATATTGTAAAATGAAAAATAGAATATTTTTCCATTCTGAAATTTCCGTGAAGAAACACTAATTCTATAACACTAATTAATATAACAAGTCACTGAGTTGGTAATCTAACCCTAACCCTAACGTAACGTCTTCCATTAAAAGCAATTCCTTCCCAATTTTTTTTTATTTTATAATTCTATTTTATAATAAAGGTTATTATAAATCTATTTAAACTAGGAATTAAAAGTCAAATATGCTTTAAAAAAAATTTACCGTAATTTTAATTCATATTTTGATTTATATTATCGTTCACTCAATTGTTAAAAATGCGTATCATTTTTGAGTAAAAATTAACATTACGTTAGCGGTCTAGTATTAATTTAAAGGTCTTTGGTGATCTCTATGTCACCAAGCCATCTTCGGCGATTCTCGCTTGCGCTATGATCTGTGCTCTTTGGTTTAAACCAGGCTTGCGAAGCCGGAGCCGGAGCCGAGGAGCAGGGAGCCACTACTTTTGCTGGAGCCGGAGCCGAAAATGCTTTTTTTTTACCGCCGAATTTTTTTTGTTTTTAGCTTTAAAATTACAAATTTGTTTGATTGTTTGCCTCCTACAATTTGAAATGTTGTTATTTTTACGAAGGCCACAACAGTAACAGCGTTAAAATGATAGCGTGCACGCATATCACCACAAGAAATCTTTAATGGGGAATCGTTTTGTGTTCGTTTTAAATCTTGTTTACCCTCCGAAATTTTTTTAAGGGCTTGTTATAGTTTTTTTTCATAGAATAATTGTATCAATCATTTAAAATAAATTTTTACTAAGACGACAAATAGAACGCGTTATTTCGTATTATTATTTGACCGCGAATCAGGCCCGTAGCGTGTGTGGGGGCCAGGGGGGGCTTCGCACCCTTGCGTTTTGTCTGTCCCCCTCTGCTTATATGCTCTACTTAGTAAAATGTATTACCTGCCCCCCCCCTGCTATTGCCTGGCCCCTGTTGTAGAATACCTGGCCCCTACTGTAGAATTTTCACGCTACGGGGCTGCCGCGAATTTGTAATAGACTAAAAACAAAATGATCGCTTTCTGTATTTAACAATTTTATTATAAACAGAATATCTGAAATAGAGTAGATACATTTATAAGGCTGTGGCTATACGGACCCGGGTCCCAATGAAATCCGATTGTTATTCGGACCCGTGGCAAATATGCACTAAGCTTAGCTATATTGAAACTTTATTTGACGGAACCCGAAAAAATAATAATACAGAGTCCTCTTAGTGGAACCCTAAACACTGAGTAACGATTAAATCATACAATTCAAACAATTATATAAAAAAAACATTAAGGAAGTTTATGAATAGCTAAGCTAAGTGCATATTTGCCACGGGCCCGAATAACAATCAGACTTTATTGGGACGGGGTCCGAATAAAAATTGGAGTTTATTGGTACCCGGGTCCGAATAATCACTTCGAATTTATAAATAATAAATATAAATACTGAAGTCTTTAAAATATTTTAAATAATTTATCATTTTACTATTTGCTAATTTGATCATTGAAATAACTTTTTATTACTTATGAAAATGGCGACTAGTGAAACCTCGGTCGAAAATAATGATATGATTCTGGATGCACTGAAACGGTTTGTTTTTAGTAAAACCGACATGCGTATATTTTTCAAGTTCCTGACTATGGGGCAGCCCCGTAGCGTGAAAATTCCACAGCAGGGGTCAGGCATTCTACAGCAGGGGCCAGGCAATAGCAGGGGGGGCAGGTAATACATTTTACTAAGTAGAACAAATAAGCAGAGGGGGCCAGACAAAACGCATGGGGCCCAGGCCCCCTGCCCCCCCCCGCAAGCTACGGGCCTGCTATGGGGGTGAACGCGACAAAATTTGCATATCTTTTTATCAGCGGCATGTTTGCGTGGCGCAATTACACAAATTTTTGTCTCGTGTGATACTATTTTAACAGGGAGCCGGAGCCGTGCCGGAACCGTCAAATTTGTGGGAGCCGGAGCCGGAAAAAAATTTGGCGGCTCCGCAAGCCTGGTTTAAACGACGGTATGACGTAGCCGCGGCCCGCGGCGCTCAGCTGCGATTTTGTGGCATCACTGTAGTGTGTACATTATTTGGCTGTGGACTTGGAGTAACTTAACACTGTTAACAAACTAATAGTCATTAGTTAGTTATCAACATCTTATTCTTACTTCTTTAGGCTTAAATAATGCCTTTGTCAAATGCCAATTGAATTCATTAAAATTTGTATTTCAATTTTCAAACTTGTAAAAGTACAGAAATACAGAATTATTGTTCTCAAATCTCAATTCCATTCAATCTTGTTATTTTATTTTTTTCAATTAAATATCCATTTCAATACACATCATAAACTATGAACATTTGAACAATAACAATAAGCAATAAGCATCCATCATACAATGAGCAAATGACAGGACGAGATGAACTCAGATGATGAGTCTGACTTTCTCTTCAGATTCAAAACAATTAGTGCACTACAATAGTTCTTCACTTCCAACTTCTAATCAGCCAATGTCATTTAACCATTTAGGCCAACTGTTCAGAAGGCATCCAACCCCTCAGATTTACCGGTATCTGCAAGGTACCAAAATCCGGAATCATAATCCGGATCCGGATCCGGTTGAAAAAACGGATCCGGCACACCCCTAACAGTAAGACATCAACTTCCGTTCATTTCCTTGTGATATGTACAGTAAGGCATCAACTTCCGTTCATTTCCTTGTGATATGTACAGTAAGGCATCAACTTCCGTTCATTTCCTTGTGATATGTGCAGTAAGGCATCAACTTCCGTTCATTTTCCTGTGATTGTACTCAATGGCTTCCACCTCTGGTTTATGCCCCTCCCCACGTCTTGAGTTGACTGGACGTCATCCAATACAAGATCCAGTTAGCGAAGCCCCAGTCCGTCACACAACAAAATAACCAGCATTGTTTATTGTTGGGGGAGGGATGTCAAATGTCCATATAAAACATTAAAAAAATAATTATGTTAATCATAATATATCGTTCAGGGGGGATGCAAATTTAAGCACCTACATGTAGAAAGTAATAATAAAATAATGACATCCAATAAAAAAAAAAGGAACTTGATGTTAACAGATCATTCATCAAAATTTGTTAATGTTAACTTCATGGCGCAGTCCTGACGTGTACTTGATTAATCTAACAAAATTTGCCAACAGTTCAAAGTTAAGGTTTTTTTTTATAGTGATTAACTAAAGACGGTGATAAATCAAAGCGATGTCAACATTACACATCTATGTGTTGTATCTGTTTTTGAAGAGTTGTTCTTTGCGTAACTTAATAATGAACCATTAGCTTTGACTGGGACAGTTCTGTAAATTCATTGCTAGATCCCTAACATATCATAATTGTTTAGTTTCATTTTTTTTTTTACTTTTGATGAATTATGTTACAAATGAATTTGTTTTAGTTGAAGACGATAATGAACACAGCTTCACTTTCGTGCTGCCTAGAAGGTTTTGCCTAAATATTTTTTTTTAATTATTATTATCAAAGTTCTTATCAGGATGACATTTTTATAGCTTTTGATTCTACTAACATTTGAGAGGACAGTTTTAGTTGTGTGATTCCTTTATTGCCATCATGGCCAAGTGTTCGATAGACCCGGTGGGGGGGGGATGGACACGTTGGAGATGGAGCCAGTAACTTACAGCAACATGAGTAAGGTAGTGACTGGAGTAAGGTAGTGACTGGAGTAAGGTAGTGACTGGAGTAAGGTAGTGACTGGAGTAAGGTAGTGACTGGAGTAAGAGTAAGCATACCATATGAGAAAAGTATGTCAGTCAGTTACAGGTCAGTGTGCTCACAAGGAGCCTTAAGTCGCCAGACCCGTAGAAGTCAGTCCAGCTCAGTAAGTCAGTCCAGATTAGTAAGTCAGTCCAGATCAGTAAGTCAGTCCACCTCAATAAATCAGTTCAGTAAAGTGTTTATAAGTTGAGAGTCAATATAGTCAGCCATCACATGATTTATTGTTATTTTTTTTTTAAATTGGAGTATGGAAGCATTAAGTGATTAAAGAATATTGTTATCTGTAAAGATGCCAGCAAACCATCACATCATCACCAGACACCCACCCCCCCCCTTTTTTTTCCCACCCCATCCCACCCCTAGCAACAGTAAACGTGACAACAGCTAAACAATATGTGACAGTTTACTATGTTGAAGATTCTTATAGAATTATGTACACACAAGATGAAAAGCCTGAGTGCTTGCTACCTGCGATATAATAAGAAATCCTTGTTGTGTTTAGATTTCCAGTTTTGGAATTCCCCAGACTATTTTTAGCAGAGCTTGTGAGTTAACTCCCCTTGAGTGAGACGAAAATTTTGGAAATCACACTTATTTGCTGATTCCCCAGACTATTTTTAGCAGAGCTTGTGAGTTAACTCCCCTTGAGTGAGACGAAAATTTTGGAATTCACTTATTTGCTGATTCCCCAGACTATTTTTAGCCGGGATCACACGTACGGTCGGTCTACCGCCTAGCTTAGACGATTATGTATTAGATAATGTGCATTGAACAATATTAAAGAGTTCTGTCTAATTAAGAATAATGTATGTCGTAAAAAAATGACACATAAATTTTTCCGTTGCAATCTATAAAAAAAAACAACTAAGCCCTTAAATAATATCAAGTAAATTATATCAAGTCAATTTTATCAAGTCAATTTTATCAAGTAAATTTTATCAAGTAAATTTTATCAAGTAAATTTTATCAAGTAAATTTTATCAAGTTAATTTTATCAAGTAAAGTATACCAAGTCAATTTTATCAAGTAAATTATATCAAGTCAATTTTATCAAGTAAATTATATCAAGTCAATTTTATCAAGTAAATTATATCAAGTCAATTTTATCACGTATACTTTAGTAAACTAAATTTTCCTAAATTAGGTTCTGAAATACAAAGTAAATTTTTGAATTTTATATTAAGTATTAAATTATAAATGCCATGAGAGGTTACTCCCAACCTTACGACAGTCAGGGATTGCGTCCCTTGAATCTGTTATCTCTGTTGCGATAGAGTAAACTCAGTAAATAGTCAAACACAGGTTCCGAGTTTCTCCTGTTTATTTAATTAATGACTCGCAGAAGTAGTCCTAGGTACGGCAGGTGATTGAGACAAGCTATTTGTCTGTCTGTGGACACCCTCTCCACTGTCTGTGTGCCGTGTTAATTTAACTCATATCTGTTTCTGTCTGTCCACTTAAAGATCGGTTTCTACCTTCAGTCCGATGGATGACCTATGTTAGTCTGTCTGGTTGTTTGTTTACTCACATGATCTTTAGCCTCTGTCTGACTGACTCTACCAGGGGTGGCCAATCATGATGACTATCAGAGCCGAATCCCATGTTATAATACAATGTAGAGTAAAACATAAAGCAATGATTCACTGTCAATTTTTCAAGATATTGTGGATAAAACTAAAGAGATAATAGAAAAGAATCGGATTCACTGTACTAATCTCAACAAAGAGACGAATACAACTATTAGAATCGAATACGACCTCCAAGAGCCAGTTTGTCTGTCGATCCATATATCTATCTAACTTTCTCCAACTACATATCTTTACATCTTTACATTTCATTCATATTGACAGCCACTGTGTAAGTATGTCACTCATATTGACAGCCACTGTGTAAGTATGTCACTCATATTGACAGCCACTGTGTAAGTATGTCACTCATATTGACAGCCACTGTGTAAGTATGTCACTCATATTGACAGCCACTGTGTAAGTATGTCACTCATATTGACAGCCACTGTGTAAGTATGTCACTCATATTGACAGCCACTGTGTAAGTATGTCACTCATATTGACAGCCACTGTGTAAGTATGTAACACATATTGACAGCCACTGTGTAAGTATGTCACTCATATTGACAGCCACTGTGTAAGTATGTAACTCATATTGACAGCCACTGTGTAAGTATGTCACTCATATTGACAGCCGCTGTGTAAGTATGTCACCCATATCGACAGCCACTGTGTAAGTATGTCACTCATATCGACAGCCACTGTGTATGTCACTCATATTGACAGCCACTGTGTAAGTATGTCACTCATATTCGATCAATCACCGCCATCATTTATGTATTCCTAATTACACTTCAAACCACGCACCGATGCACACACCCTAATATCAATCCACCCATCAACAGCCAATTATCCATCTTTTATCATCATGGTCAGGTACATATGGTTAAAAAAAAGTAGATTTTTAATTAATGTCTGTCACTGTAATTTCTTATTAAGACATTTGTAAATGTATATTATAGTGAATTATGCTTATTGCAGGCACTCATTTCACCAACCTGTGTTTTTTTTGTGCCCTTTCAGTTGTAATAAAACAATAATTAACTAAACCAGCCAATATTCTATCAGCGTAAGTTCTTTTCGGTCAACATATAAATCATCAATATATATATTTTTCGTAATTGTATGTTTTTAAAATTCTTTTTCAGTTTTTTACTCAAGAACTACATGTCTTGTTGTTTACATAATAAAACTAGGTGGTCGGTTAGGGTCCATCCACACTACCAGCATAAATTCAATTCTTATCTGACGATGTATGTCCTCAAATGGGTACATTAGCCAATGACACCGAGGTCAATAGGGCTCTCATCATCCTAAGAACGGCCCTGCTAGAGGCTAGTGACCCGGACGCCCTATGATACATTCAACCGAAAGAGCAATTAAAGAATATTCATAATCCCATCTCTATGATATGATTTATTGTCCATATGATATGCATTTATATTACAATGTTTTCATGTCTTTTAAGTGTCGATGTACAAGTACTAATCCCCCCTACCCCACCCCACCCACTCCCCTTGCCAAATATCCAACTTATCCCCCTTGCCAAATATCCAACTTATCCCCCTTGCCAAATATCCAACTTATCCCCCTTGCCAAATATCCAACTTATCCCCCCTTGCCAAATATCCAACTTATCCCCCACTTGCCAAATATCCAACTTATCCATCGGATATTTTTGTTTGTCTCGACCAGAAGAAAACTTGATTTCATATCTGATGTCTCCCCCGGCGGTTATTTCCGCCCACCCTCCTTGTAATTCAGTCCAGGGCAACCATTTAACCCAGTCGTTTATTGACCACTTGACTGCGGAATGTATAAAAAAAAAAAAACATTCATGCCAAGGGCGGATAATTGAAGGAAGCGTGTGTGGGGGGTGACTACTGCCAAAAAGAAAAGTGACGTTTGGTAACAGGATTAACTCCCTTTTCTCATCGACCCTTCCCACTATTATTCAAATACCGTGTCCCACAAACAACCTTACAATGAACGAGCTAGAAATGAGACGAAAACCAAACTTTTTGAAGTAATATAGTAACTCAGATTTCTAATTAGATCATATTTTTGTGTATATAGTGTATAGTTTTTGTAACGAAAAAAAAATTTTTTTTTTAAAGTTCACATGCATAAGAGACAGCTAGATGCTAGGCAACCAAAACCTTAAAAGACAAAATGTTATCACGATTCTTATAGATTTTCTACTACTTTGTTTTCGTAGTGCGTCAGATGTCCATTCATTACTGAAGTCCATTTAAGTATGACCCTAACCAAAGCTAATGCGACGGTCTTTTGTGATGCCAGATTTTCTTCATTCACTATAGCCGTGTGTGTAGTGGCGTCATATTTCTAAAAAAAATTTCTTTGATGTCCATTCGTACGATTCTTGTCTTTAAGTGTATTTTAATGTTCAATAACTCGTTGACGATGTCCGAGCCATTAATGACACCAGGTTCCAAGTGTCGGTTTTATATGAGCCCTACACCCCCTTTTTCGTTTTCTGTAATCCATTTCCTATCTATCTATCTATCTATCTATCTATCTATCTATCTATCTATCTATCTATCTATCTATCTATCTATCTATCTATCTATCTATCTATCTATCTATCTATCTATCTATCTATCTATCTATATATCTATCTATCTATCTCTCTATCTCTCTATCTATCTATCTATCTATCTATCTATCTATCTATCTATCTATCTATCTATCTATCTATCTATCTATCTATCTATCTATCTATCTATCTATCTATCTATCTATCTATCTATCTATCTATCTATCTATCTATCTATCTGTCTGTCTGTCTGTCTGTCTGTCTGTCTATCTGTCTGTCTACCTATATACCTATCTATCTGTCTATCCATCTTTCTATATATCTGTCTATCTGTCTGTCTGTTTATTTATCTATCTTTATGTACTATTTCCAAAATTACAATATCTAAACCCTACAAAGTACATTGTTGTCACATTCAAAAACCACCGGATTTGACTAGTACATTAAAAAAAACCAACTCATACATAACATCAAAATAGTGGGTCTAAATAATGTAAATAACAAAAAAATTGAATTGAATAAATTTATATTAAATTCCAAAAAATTCAATTTCAATTTTAAAATAGTATATACAATGTACCGTTAATCAGTATGTGTACTTTAATAGGTGAAACTAACACTAGACAACTTGTTAACATCGATATACTGAAATAGCACTGGACTACTTGTAAACATCGATACCCTGTAATAACATTAGACTACTTGTTAACATCGATACCCTGTAATAACATTAGACTACTTGTTAACATCGATACCCTGTAATAACATTAGACTACTTGTTAACATCGATACCCTGTAATAACATTCGACTACTTGTTAACATCGATACCCTGTAATAACATTAGACTACTTGTTAACATCGATACCCTGTAATAACATTCGACTACTTGTTAACATCGATACCCTGTAATAACATTAGACTACTTGTTAACATCGATACCCTGTTATGTAATCGACCGTGATAATACTCTCTGGCTTCTTAATTACAAAGGGCGCCAGTAGTTTGTTCAGCACCGAAGGGGGTTGGGGTGTGGGGTGGGGAGGTAAGGGATGTCCTCTGGACGAATGGTGACCACACGTCTTTGGGGGGGGGGCACACACATCTCCTGATTCACCCATGAAATTCATGAAACTGTCACCAAGATAGTAACATCCAGGAACTTAAGCGTGAGCCACCCATCCCCCTTTCCCCCTCCCCCCCCAAACCCGCTCCACCTCAGGCGAAGTATGTGTGGAGTGGTGTTGGTGAGAGAGAGAGAGAGAGAGAGAGAGAGAGAGAAAGAGAGAGAGAGAGAGAGATTGAGAGACAGAAGAGCCCCCAACAAATTAGGTGCCAATCAATAGACTCTATAATCTCAAGGACCCAGTGAGAGGAGGACCCGGGGGGGGGGAGGACCCGGGGGTCAGCGGACTGAGAAACTTGATGAGGGATCAGTACGACTGCTGGCTCAACAGGACATCCCTCACATACAAATGAAGGACTTATTATTACAGTGGTTCTAAAAAAAAAACTGTACCTGCCGTACATATGATGGGCCATTACAGTGATGTGTACTCTATCGCCATACGAATGAAAGACATCACAATGGTTCTAAAATGTATACCTATGGTCAAACAAATGAAGTACATTACTGTGGTTATAAAAATGTGTACCAAATCGCCAGGCCAATGAAGGACATGTTAAAGCAGTTTCTAAAAAAATAATTTAAAAAAACTACGAATACTTCCAACATGTATATAATATACATAAAATAATATACATTAGTTCTTATAACAAACACCAAGCAACATAATGATGTATGAAAACAATATGTTGAAAATCAGTTTAAGTAAATTCATTACATTTACATATTATAAAGGTAACTTCTAAGACAATTGCATTTCATTTTCGATTACTTCCCCTTAATCATTTACACACGATAATCATTGAAATGACAGTGTGTAAAATATTTTTGTTTTTAGTTTATTTGTAATGTGAGAAAATTTTACTATTTAAATAAATAGCGTGGTTTAATTTTAATCTAGAGACTTTATCTAACATCATTGACCATGTATAATTCATACTCACGACTATCATCTATATGTCTATCTATATGCTCACCATGTATCTATATATAACTTTATTTAGTTCACATGCAAACTTTAGATTTTTCTCTACCATTGTATCACCAAAGTCTACAGGATTTGCATCTTTGTTAGAAAAAACAAAAAACAACTACTATTGGTCTACTGGTCTATTGGTCTGCTGGTGTACTAGTCTATTAGTCTGCCGGTCTATTGGCCCCAGACAGTCCAAATGGTTTTTTCTAGTTCTACCGATCAAAGATGTAGTTGACCGAAGCGAGGCAAATCTCTCTTCTGTGCAACTTTAATATCCGGAAATGACTACAGTGTGAGAAGTTACAGCACGAATAATTTACCGTAGAGTGTGTAGGGGCCAAACTCCACTGACACACACTTATCCATTAATGCATTGAGCAGGACTTAATAGAAACTAATCTGGATTGAAGATGTCCATAGAATTCATTGACCGGGACTACAAAATTCAATGTCGTCTTACAAAGTCAACATAAAAACATAGAGAATGTGCAGATATATGCATTACACAATTGAATTTATAAACATTTCCAAAATTTACAAATATTTACTGAAAGCTAACATACGTACTGATACATAACAAGAAAATGCGCTAACACGTCATGTGTACAGAATGGAAAAGGCTTAAGATGCTGGTTTTTTTTATATATAGTTTCTTTTACTTCTTTCGCTCTATCTGCATATGTCTGAAGTAAAGTGTATTTCAAAGTATAGTTGGGAGATAATGGAAGACTGCTGCCCAGTCTTGTGACTTGCTAATTGTAAAGTAACTCTGTAATAACCTACGCTAGACTTGTTATGAGTGTTTCTTTGAGCCCTCCACCAATCAGATCTTTGCCTGGCCCTTCTGTCAAACTCAAGAGCCTAAACTAGTAGGCAGTTAAAAAAATGTTTGCCTACGTTTGATTATAGGTGACATCCCCATGTGAACGGAGGTTAATGGGTACGATTTAAACCTGCAACACGAATATTTAATTAAATATTAAACTCGCTATGGTGGGGCATAGTGTGTGTGTGTATGTGTGTGTGTGTGTGTGTGTGTATGTGTGAAGTCCCTGTAAGGATGAGATGAAATATCTTAGATCCTATAAAACAATAATGGGACGGTTTATGTGGTGCCCTATTTTCATCCCCACCATAGCCGATAGTGCAATGGTCATGAAGGCACCACGGGAGATATAGTGGGGGACTTAATCCATGAACTGAAATATCCATTGGTCCTCACCGGAGATCGAACCAGGGACCCTCAGGTCGGCAGTCGAGCGGTTTACCACACGACCACCATAGTGAAGCTGGGACCAAATAAAAACAGACCCCAACTGGCCGTTGTACGCCCATGTCTACTCTATAGAGAGCCTCCATGGTAAGGGCTTTCTGTGTCCATGCCCGGGGGGAGGGGATAGCTGATAGCAATTTAAAAAAAAAACACTGCCCTCAGTTGAAGTTACGGGTTAAAATATTAAATCAAATAATAATAACACGGCATTCTAACATGGAACACATACAAATTTAAACTTTTTATCAAAAAGTCACGAATTAGTCTGTCCAGAATGGCGAACATTAAGAGAACCTCGCAACAAGCAAGAAGATTAGTGTCTACTTATTCAAATAACAAATTGTTGAGTAATTGCTTCCAATTCAATTTTCTCATTTTCTTTTTTATGTCTCATTCATTAAGAAACCTTTCAAGTTATTTTGTTATCTTGTTTCTCTTCAAGGATTTTTTCAAATATCAGGAATCAAAAATCGATCAAGATTATCGTATTTTTTAAATTATATACAACGGTGGAAATACATTTTATGTAAGGATTACTAGTCATTTTATGTAAGGATTACAAGTCATTTTATGTAAGGATTACACGACCTTTTATGTAAGAATTACACGACATTTTAAGTAAAGATTGCAAGAAATTTTATGTAAGGATTACAAGACATTTTATGTAAGGATTACAAGACATTTTATGTAAGGATTACAAGACATTTTATGTAAGGATTACAAGACATTTTATGTAAGGATTACAAGACATTTTATGTAAGGATTACAAGAAATTTTATGTAAGGATTACAAGACATTTTATGTAAAGGTTACAAGACTTTGTATTATGGATTACAAGACTTTTTATATTATGATGACCCGACATTGCGTGTAGGGATTACATTTCGCTTTACGTAAGGATTACAAAACATTATTAGAGTAATGTGAGACGTCTTAGTTGAATTTACCTTAGCAAAAATAAAACTCTTTGCGACCAGTCTGGCATTGTTTAAAAAAAAATAATTTTATTAATTATTGCGATTGAGCAAATAGAATCACCAGGCATGACAATTTAATTATCCAAGGCATCATTAAAAATGTTCACCGGAGCTGAAACAATAAAAAGTTTTTGTCATTTTAAATTTAGATGTCGTAGCTCTCTTATTTACCGGTACTCCAAAAAACAAATGTCCTTCTATCCATTATTTTTGTTTTATATGTTTGTTTCTGGTGTAGGTTATAAATATGTGAGTGAGTCTTATTTTAACTTCTTTAATTGGTTAATTTAGCAATTTTCTGGTGTTCTTTTTGC
The DNA here is from genome assembly GCA_021962125.1 of Bulinus truncatus. Classification (NCBI taxonomy): domain Eukaryota; kingdom Metazoa; phylum Mollusca; class Gastropoda; family Planorbidae; genus Bulinus; species Bulinus truncatus. The sequence goes on from JAGDYQ010000080.1 coordinate 646,435, forward strand.
TTTCTTGACCTTCCAAAATCTTGACATAATAATGAAAATATATTTTAAAAATGTGTCTATCGTGACTTTGTATTGGTGAAGAACCACTGAGATAGACACATGAGAACCATAAACAGACAATCATTATAAATTAATAATATTACATGTTGATTTATCACTTGATACAAAAAATCGAAAACTCAAAATTGGCATGAGTTTCTCATCTTGCACTCAAGAGCAATTGTTCTTTTTATTTTACATTTAGTTAAATTAACAATTTTAAATGGATTTTTTTGTACAATTATACGAGTTTGTGGCAGAATTCCATTCATTTAACTTTATAATTAATCCATTCGCCACTTTAAACTTGTTTTGAAGTTGTGGTTTCAAGACGAAGTTATTAGATTCTATGTGTTGATAGATATTGTTAAATGCTCTCACACTTCTATCACCAAAATACACACAGGTGGAGTAGGTTCAATAAAGAGCGTTTAACAATTATAAACAATCAACAATTACAATCACAATGGCCACTGTTCCACTTGCCGGGCTTTATCCACTCTTCTCTCTTCTGCTGTTTCGACGTACCGTCACCGCTTTCAATTATAAATTATACTGTGGGCTGTTATAGGGAATTCCCCATTCACAGCGCACCACTGAGGGCAGAGAGGGGGAGAGAGAGAGAGAGAGAGAGAGAGAGAGAGAGAGAGAGAGAGAGAGAGAGAGAGAGAGAGAGATAACAATATTTTAAAATTTACTGAGGGCATTTAAAGGAATCAATCTAAGTCCCGTTGCTAAGGACTGCAATCTTGCCAGGGGCCCCCTGCACTTCAGGTTTCGTTGGGGGCAATAATCTACAATGATAGAAAGTGGTGTGTGGTTTTGATCAGAAGCGCCCATTTTGTGTGGACTGCCAGGGGTCCAAGAAAGCTGGCGCCTTTCTTGCTTTGCACTTTTACTTTATGGACTTGAAACCAAAACCAAAAAAAAAAACGTCCAGTTGCACCTTACTTTCTTTGCACCATGAATCTGGTTCAATGAGGTTATAAAATTATTACCTCAACAGGGCTTTTATTTACAAAATATTACGTGATATGCATGTGCGTGTTTCATTTCTTGATAGAATAATACCAGTCATTGTATAATATATGTCATGGTATACAATACCAGTTAATGTTTAATATTAGTCATTGTATAATACCAGTCATTGTATATAATACCAGTCACTGTATAAAATATTAGTCATTGTATATAATAGTAGTATAATATTAGTCATTATTATATAATAACAGTCATTGTATAATATTAGTCATTGTATGATACCACTGTTTCAAATTTATATGCGGATTGTGTATCTATAATGTATTTGAATCAATGAGTCTTGATATATTTGAATCAATGAGTCTTGATGTATTTGAATCAATGAGTCTTGATGTATTTGAATCAATGAGTCTTGATATATTTGAATCAATGAGTCTTGATATATTTGAATCTACGAGTCTTGATGTATTTGAATGAATGAGTCTTGATGTATTTGAATCAATGAGTCTTGATATATTTGAATCTACGAGTCTTGATGTATTTGAATGAATGAGTCTTGATGTATTTGAATCAATGAGTCTTGATGTATTTGAATGAATGAGTCTTGATGTATTTGAATCAATGAGTCTTGATATATTTGAATCAATGAGTCTTGATGTATTTGAATCAATGAGTCCTGACGAAAATGAATCAATGAGAGTGATGTATTTGAATGAATGAGACCTCGAGTATTCAAATGATGAACAATGAACTGGTTATCAAATATCTGAATCAATAACTCCTAACAGATCAATGACAATAGGGTAAGCTTTACACTTCCACATAAGAATTATTGCAACTATTAGAACAAGTCATAACAATTATTAGCGATTACAATAATCGCATCCAAAAACTTTTGCGTTATATGATATAATATATTCTATATAAGGAGGAGTGAATTTTTTTGCAACAAAACATAATAAAACTTTAAATCCAACTCATTTTTGTATTTTTACATTTTTTTTTTAAATTGATCTTAATTTTATTTAATTTTTTAATATTATTTATTATTTTTAACAGAAATATTTATATTAACATATTATATTTAATAAATTATAAAGTATTATTTATTTATTTCAAGATTGTTGTTTGTATGACTAACAAAAATATAATACATCAATTTTTTGTACAGTTACCTCCCTTATAAAAAAATATCAGTGATGCCTAGTGTGATCGTTGGGAACCGGCTTCCATCAGGGGTGCTAGGCATTTTTTCTACTTGTGGCTAAAGTCAGTTCTATTTAGACAAAAACTAGAGGAGGTTTTTAAAGTAGAATAAGACCCAGGGCGGCCATACAAACTTAGCCCCTCCCCCCCCTATGACAAAATAAAATCAAGTGTAAGGTAGGCCAGGCGTTGGTGGAGGTTGGGGGGGGGGAAGAACATGTTGGATATAAATATTGATGGGATTTGTCTTCTGAGCTAGAAAATCGGACATAAATAAATTATATAGAATGCGCCATTTTTGTTTATTTTTTTCTATTACGCATTGATTTTTCTCTACCCTTCTTGAAATTTAAACGGCATCGCCACATCTTCATATTTGTGTGTGTGTGTGTGTGTGTGTATGTGTGTGTGTGTGTGTGTGTGTGTGTGTATTGATAAAGAAACTAACAAACTGTATAAACAAAAGGGTCATGTGAAGAAGGACAGAAATTGATAAGATTAAAATATTATTTATGAACGGCTAATTCTAGCATTGAAATAACATCCCAGTTGTATGTAACAATACAGTGTGATATATAATAGGTTTACAAAAAAGTTAAGAAAGTAATTAAAATGATGCAAGACAGAACCTACATCATGGTAAAATGATTCTTAACTTACATTGAGTTATTTACTTTTTTACTGAAGTTTAATATTTTCGAGTATTCTTCAAATAGAAAACAACAAGTTCTATATATTTGAAAACTGACAATTGAACATCATATTTGAAAATTGCCAATTGAACGTCATATTTGAAAAGTGACAATTGAACGTCATATTTGAAAAGTGACAATTGAACGTCATATTTGAAAAGTCACAATCTTGAACGTCGTATTTGAAAAGTGACAATTGAACGTCATATTTGAAAAGTCACAATCTTGAACGTCGTATTTGAAAACTGACAATTGAACGTCATATTTGAAAAGTCACAATCTTGAACGTCGTATTTGAAAACTGACAATTGAACGTCATATTTGAAAATTGCCAATTGAACGTCATATTTGAAAACTGACAATTGAACGTCATATTTGAAAAGTAACAATTGAACGTCATATTTGAAAATTGCCAATTGAAAGTCATATTTGAAAATTGCCAATTGAACGTCATATTTGAAAAGTGACAATTGAACGTCATATTTGAAAAGTGACAATTGAACGTCATATTTGAAAACTGACAATTGAACGTCATATTTGAAAAGTCACAACCTTGAACGTCGTATTTGAAAAATGACAATTGAACGTCATATTTGAAAAGTGACAATTGAACGTCATATTTGAAAACTGCCAATTGAACGTCATATTTGAAAAGTCACAATCTTGAACGTCGTATTTGAAAACTGACAATTGAACGTCATATTTGAAAAGTGACAATTGAACGTCATATTTGAAAACTGACAATTGAACGTCATATTTGAAAAGTGACAGTTGTTTCTTTCGACTCTACTGTCTCATCAGTATCCAGTACAGACGTGAGCAAACTATGGCCGGCGGGCCTGTTTGGACGCTTAATTCGGTCGTCGAACCTTTCAATAACGATCGTTCACATCGATGACTTTTGAATGAAATACATTAGTTCATATAAACACTCCATACTTCCTCTCATTATCTGACCCTTTCTTAAAAATTTTAGAACCCACTGTGTCCCGCGGGTGGAAAAAATTTGCCCACCCTTGATCCAGTGACTGAATTTTTCACTGATCGCAAACCAAACAGAAAACTTACAAAGCACTTGGGTAGTAGGAACACAATTATAATGTCAAGGGCATTCCGAACATTGACTAAAGCCACCCTGAAGGCTTATCTAGAACATCTGATGGTGTTGAAACAAACACTAAACACCATGCTGGTGGTGGTGTCACCGGTGTGATGGCGTGTTGGTAATTCGATAATTCAATCGTACAGAAGTGCCCCACTAACCTCAATTATCAAAGAATCTCTGGCACTGTGTAAAGTCAGTCAAGCAGTCTCCAACAGGATAGCTCCGATTTCCGCATATCGATCTGTAATTCAAAAAAAAAAAGTAGAAAGAAAAATAATCGATTTGTGATAAAAATCGTTTACACGTGTTTCGTCAAACTTCAAAGACTTGATAGAAACAGCCAAGTTAGTAGCGTGCAACAGGAGCTTACGACGTCAGTAAACATGGTACAGACAAGCGATAGAAGTTGTTTAAGTGTAACTTAACACTTTTAAATGATCTAATGTACTATATTTTCATTAACCCTGTACTCGTCTACTCTGTACTCGTCTACCCTGTGCTCATCTACTCTGTACTCGTCTACTCTGTACTCGTCTTCTCTGTACTCGTCTACTCTGTGCTTGTCTACGCTGTGCTCGTCTACCCTGTGCTTATCTACTCTGTACTCGTCTACCCTGCACTCGTCTACCCTGTACTCGTCTATCCTGTACTCGTCAACCCTGCACTCGTCTACTCTGTGCTCATCTACTCTGTTCTCAGGCCAATAAGTTACAACAACAACAGAGATAACTTTGATCAACGGGATTCAACAACAGTCGTCTTTTTTTGTTTTTTGTATAAAGTTACATGTATTGTGTGGTCCCAATGGTACGTCTATGAAGATTTTTATATAAAAACAAATTCTCTGGTAATTCAAAGTTGTTGCTAAACAAAACATCAGACCGTTGCGTGCAGGCAATATTCGTCCCTGTCAGATACATTTAAATTCATCCTTGTTGTTAACGACGAAATTCACCAACATTTGTAAATATTACGATTTCAACGCAAGGTAACAATAGAACCAAAGTGATATACTTTTCAACTATTTCATGTCAGTGTTTGCAATATCACATTACAACTAATATTAGTTTTTAAATGCACTTAGCAATTAAACCCGTGGCCATATGAGAGTATATTTATACCGTGTGCGTGAAACCCTGCCATGTTTGAGACTCCCTGGAACTGTACGACACATTATCTCCCTTGAGCTTATTGATCATCCGGGTATCTAGATTGGCTTGGGCTAATTACTTCTCACTTCACTTCTTCTTTGAGCACTCTTTCTTACAGAGTTACCGTCCGTTGCCATATTGAAGTCGTCTCCCCTGACTGGGTTCATTTTTTTTTGTAACCTCCCTTTGAGAAAAGTTGCCCGGTCTATATCCACCAGACTCTATGAAGCCTTCTATTTCATATCCGGTTCTGTTTGTATACAATGCGCGAATCCTATGTAGGCTTACTTAAAGTTCAGTGTATTATTTCAACAATATGTACTGTTATTGTTAATGTCATAATATAACTCAGGGGAGAATTCTTTGAAAAAATAAATTATCGCTCCAACAAAGGAATTATTAATTGAGCTTTCTATTAGTGTATTTTTTTTATATTTTGTTTTAAGTTTATTAAATTTAATTATTTACACTACATTTTTATGCTGATAACATTTTTTAACAGCCGCCATTTATTACTCTTTTAGGTGTCTTTGCTATGTTTAGTGCAGAAAGGTCAAATCTTTTAGCTTAACTGAACAGAAGCAAAAATTGTTAAATACAATTTTGTTCCAATTAAGGAAAGAAATATAATTAGTGGCGGTGGGGGAAAAGTAGAGTGTAGAAAAGAGGATTACGAAATTAATTAGATTATTATATACATACTAGATGCACCCTGCAAAACATTTGCATAGAGTTATATGTCCTTTGGCTTGATCGGTAGGCTAGGTTATTTTTTTGGTTTCGGGCAGATCCGATTTTTTCATGATTATATTTTTAAACTGCAATACTGTTGTATTAATTAATTCTTTACTTTCGATTTAACGCAGGACCCAAATCGCTATTATATTATTAGATATTTCTAAAGTGTTTATCTGTGATTAGATACCCGGTTCTCAACCGGTGTTTCGAGTACCCCCATGGGTAAGGGGCAGCTAATGCATGGGGTATTCAGATACCCACCTACTTACCCCGTGCCCAAGTATTGCACTATGAGTAAATTTAGTCGCGAACGTACGTGTTTTTGGGTACCTAAGGCCAATCCGAACTATCGCGTCCTTTGAGTCACTCGCGCGAAAAAAGTCGAGAAACGCTAGATTAGATGTTTATCTCTAAGATCCACCGCGAGGCTATTTTTGTCGTGCCCCTATTTTCTATCTCTATCGTTGCCGATTGTCCGATGATAATGGATGGAGGCGCCACGGGAGACAAAGAGGTAACTTTCACCATGACCTGAAAAATTCCCTTGGCACTCACTGGAGATAGGGCCCTCATGTTGACAGCTAGCACTTTACAGCACGGCATCTGTCCCCCCCCCCCAGCCTCCGTTTCTAGATTCGATTTACGTTTTTTTTTATTTGCTTTTTTTTTAGGTTCAGACTAGATCTGAGAATAATTACAATTTCTTGATGACGTTGACAAAGGTCGCGATAGAGTCATACTTGACCTGCTTGCCAAAGGTTCAGATTCAAGCGCGGCGTATTGTCTGTGCCCTACGGGTCATTGCAGGTTTCGACTAGAATCAGAATGTAGAGAGTGTGCTTCAAATCTTTGGCCCAATATAGGGTTAAGAGAGAAAAAAAATCTGACTTTTTTTTTTGGTCCCTTACTACAATAATGAAAATAAATATTCAAATTATATAAATCTAGAATTAAAAAACAAACAAACAGTCGTTTTATCCCACGAAACACTGATTTAGCAGAGATACTATGTGTTTGAAAAGTGTAACTTATCTGACGCCCTTTTCTTTATAAATCTCACCCCCCCCTCTCCGTGTTTCTGTTTACCGTTGGCCTCCTGCCCAACAATAGCCCAAAGTGGTTTCACCAATTCTCTTTCTTTGTCGCTTGTAGGTCTCTCGTGTTATTTTTAGGTTCAGCGAGAGAAATTGCTGCCTGTGATCATCAAACGTCATTTAGTCAAGTGGGGACTATTTCAGATAAGAACAGGGGAGGTTAGAAAATAGAAAGCAACTTGATATTGTGCCATTGATGAAGGGGCACAGAATTACACCAGGACACTGTGAATTAACACCCTCCCCCCCCCCCTTCACTTGACTTTTTTTCCCCTCGGAAGTGAGAATTGTTGTCACTCAAGGGGAGATTATCCCGTGCAGTTGTCTTTGAAGTTGTCCACCTTTGCATGTGAATATTAACTGTACCCCATGATCTTTCATATGCATAGAAACACACACACATGACCACGTACGTTCGAATACATACAGATAAACTAATCGACATGTTGTTTATGCTGGTGAATAAAATTATTGAGTAGAAATAATATCAGATATAGAGTTGTGCAGATTCTCATTTTGAGGTTGTAAATGAGACAGGCACCATTTCAAACAAGGGGCCAATTGTTTGTAGTTCAGACTCTCATGGAAGATAAACTTCAGTTTTTCTTTTAGCAACAAAAGAATCAAATACGCACAGAGCATCAAATATGTACAGAATATCAATTTACAACACTAAACCAAATACAATTTTACAATTTTTCTTTTTCAGAAACATTTTATGGCCAATTGACGAGAAGTTTTAAGAAAACATAGGAATGTGAATAATTTGTCAACTGAGTAGTCAGCACATCCCCGGCAACCAGAAGTAGACAAAATTCCCGGGTACACAAGAAAATGATGGGCCTCCTTTAAATGACGGAGCTAGGTAGAGGAAAATCAAAAGTGTAAAAGTGAGTATTCCCGGACCCCATTAATAGATTGCGGAGGGTGGGGGGTGGGGGTGGGGGTGGGGAGCAAAGGCACGCGCCAGGTACGCCCACTGCCGGCAAGGTTTACAATGTTTACCCTACATACAGTTCCACAGATACTCATACTTATATCAAGTGGGTGTGTCTAACCATTTGTCTAAATATCCGTACGGCGACTAGAGAATCATAATTTTATCAACGTGTATGTTTATGTATCGAGTTATCTAGTTATATTTATGTCTTTTTATATGCCAATCTCTGTCTGTCTATACTCAGAACCGGATTTACAGATAGGACTACTGGGGTCCCATCGCTAAATAAGGGGCCCCAAAATGCTGAGTAGTATACTCAAATTAAAAAGAAACAACTTAGCAACATTTTTTTTATTTTTCCAAATAGGGCCTCAAATTTATTTTCGCCTAGGGCCCCTAAAATTGTAAATCCGGCCCTGTCTATACTAGCCAGACTATCAACGAGTATTTACATATTTGTGTGTAATACTACAGACATACATCTATATTCGGACAAATACGTAAAGATGTTTACAGAAATACACGAGCATCTTGATTTACACACTGATAGTCTATCGAAATCATGTCACAAATGAACCAATTAATATATGTCAGTGCCGGCTCAAGGTACCGACAACTCGGTCAATCGCACTGAGAGATAATTAGGAATAGGATCAATGAACTTCCTCAAGAATTATACCTAATAAGGGGCACCGATGTTCAGATTGCTCAGGGTGTCAGCTCTGTGTTGTTTAGATTTACATTTGTGGTAATGTATCCTGCGATCAGATATTTCCATTTTGACAAAACATACAACAAGACTGAAATACAACTGTGTCATGGTATAGTTGTGGGTACTACGCACACAGGTGTGTGTGTATGTTTGGAGCTTGGCCAACCAGGTCAACCTGAGGTCACGTGGTCAAGACTCTAGATATTTCGAGAGAATAAATATGATGTTTATTGTAAATAGGATTGTTTGAGAAGGGGTTAGAGAGAGACGTAGAATGTTCGAGTATGATGCAAGCAAATTATATAAAGAGGATGTTTGGGAGATACGGGAGTCAAGTCAGTTCGGTCAGTTCAGTTCAGTTGAGTACAGAGAGAGAGAGAGAGTATTCGAGTTCAGTTCGGAGTTCAGTTAGATGATCATCAGTTAATTAGTGTCTCAGCATATTCAGTGTATCAGAGTATATGAGTTTAATTAATCAGTTGAGTTTATTGGAAAGTTAATAAGTATTTATTCATTGAGTTGAGGAGATTATCAGACATTGTGATAATTCACTTTATATTGGATTTATTCTACTGTTTATATTTGGTTGTATTGTTAATAAACTATATGAACCATGGAACATGAATTGAGTTACTCATTATAAACCAGTTCACATAAATAACATCCTCTACAAACTGCTTGTCGCGTTATTCAAAAGTTAAGTTTTATCAATTCCTGACGTGGCCATGTACACTTCGTAGTTTGAGACCCACTCAACGTATCTGGTCAAGTCTTAAATAAAAAAAATGACCACGGTCATCAATAAGACCGGACTCCGGTCATTAGTCTACCATACGTGACGCGACAAGTCTCATGTTACGAAGATAAATTTTACTGCCGACATAAGATGAGAACTATTAGCAGGGTAACTTTAAGAGTAGGTTGGGGATAGTTCTATTAATGAGGTTTGATTGATTTAAAAAAAAAAAAATTCTATAGTCTTTATTCGGGTTTTTCTTCAAATATTTTTTGTTGTTACCATGACAAGTTGATCTTGTTGTCGGTCAAAAGTACTGGTTGTAAAAATAATGTTGCTAACAAAATGTTCATACCAGACGCCAATGGACGTTTTAATCATTTGTGTTTGTCAATACCATCAGCCGATCTTGCATTGTACCAAGTGGCTTATTCTATACTGATACACGAAACTCTTGTAAGTCATACTGTTTACGTCCAACACATAGAGACAGGTAATTATGGCTAAAAAATGTTATCATTTCAATATGTAAGAAGTGGTTAAAATGTTATTATTTCAATATATAAGAAGTGATTAAAATGTTATTTCAATATATAAGAAGTGATTAAAGTGTTATTATTTCAATATATAAGAAGTGATTAAAATGTTATTATTTCAATATAAGAAGTGATTAAAATGTTATTATTTCAACATATAAGAAGTGATTAAAATGTTATTTCAATATATAAGAAGTGGTTAAAATGTTAATATTTCAATATATAAGAAGTGGTTAAAGCCATACTCGCCTAACCCACAAATTAAGTCAGCCTAGTACGGCTTAGTTTATTTTTTTAATTTTCATCTACCAACAATTTCATACTCTAATTATTAATTTTTCTTTAAGATAAAAAAAAAATGATGTCCATGTAAGAGAAGTCTAAATGAAATGTGGGTCAGGGTTTGAAGTTCCTTATTTCATAGATGTGTTAATCACTAATGGGGCAGTGTTTGGAGTGTCCTTATTTCATCTTCACCATAGCCGAGTGAGCAATATCTATGGGATGTGTGTGTGTGTGTGGGGGGGGGCACCACAGAATATATATTTAATTGACTAGCACAATTTTCAGCGATCTTTTATCTCCGCAATTAATGTCAAGCATCCATTTTTTTAAAGCTGGGTGGACTTGCGGGAGTGATTATATGGGGGTATGGACAATTAATAGAAATCCCTCAACATTAGCCTTTCCCCCACTCCACTTCGTCTGGATGGTCAAGGTGTGCGAAGATTGTATCACAGAGTTACCTAGGGTCAGGTGAAGGCTCGTAGCAGCGAAGTGAGTGATACAGCGACAGTTAGTTTTAAAAGGACATAACTCCGGGCATTCCTGAAGCTGGGCAGTTGTCATCCCTCCTTCGTTTACTTCGCAATTGACATTTAAAATATAAAGTGAATATTTCAGGGGGTTTACGGGTTGTATTTGCATTGGCCCATCAAGGCTATGAATATTCAATAGAGCTTGGAATAAATATTAATAGATCAACGTGTTTATATTGAATTGATTTATTCTCTTGTGAGTTTTATTTTATATCACATAAATATGCAATGCAATGTTTTGAGATCGGTCTATTTAAAAGCGTGTCTGTTGCCATGCCCTTAATATTGTGTGAATTAATGTCAGAGTATTATATTATATTTGACATCCTTACATTTTGTATGGATAATGTATGTATTTGTGTAAGTAAGTATATATTGATATTTTACTCATAAGAAGGATTCCAAATGGATGATTTTAGGGTTACGTGGCTTTTGTCACTTTGTTAAAAAGTACAGAAATATTTTTTTTTTATGTTTGTAAGGAAATACATCATAAGAAGTATGTCTAAGAAATATATCTCTTTGTGTGTTTGTGAGAAGACCAGATTATTTGATAACTGGATTCCTGATGGTGTTTGTTTGTGGGGGGCATACCATTTTATCTGTGTTTGGACTAGGTCTTGCATACTGTCATAATGTGTGTATGTGGACTGACATTGAGTTTCTTGTTGCATCCGTGGTTCATTGGCACAGCTTCAGAAACAGTCAGGAAGTATTCGTGTATTTAAGATTGTATCTTTCTTTTTCTTGCAGGGATTTTCTGATGCACAGGTAAACGTAGATACAACATAGGGACTCACGGAAAAACGTGGATACAACATAGGGACAATCACGGAAAAACGTGGATACAACATAGGGACACTCACGGGAAAACGTGGATACAACATAGGGACACTCACGGAAAAACGTGGATACAACATAGGGACACTCACGGGAAAAACGTGGATACAACATAGGGACACTCACGGGAAAACGTGGATACAACATAAGGACACTCACGGGAAAACGTGGATACAACATAGGGACACTCACGGGAAAACGTGGATACAACATAGGGACACTCACGGGAAAACGTGGATACAACATAGAGATACTCACGGGAAAACGTGGATACAACATAGGGACACTCACGGGAAAACGTGGATACAACATAGGGACACTCACGGGAAAACGTGGATACAACATAGGGACACTCACGGGAAAACATGGATACAACATAGGGACACTCACGGGAAAAACGTGGATACAACATAGGGACACTCACCTGGTAAACGTGGATACAACATAGGGACACTCACGGGAAAACGTGGATACAACATAGGGACACTCACGGGTAAACGTGGATACAACAAAGGGACACTCACGGGAAAAACGTGGATACAACATAGGGACATTCACGGGAAAAACGTGGATACAACATAGGGACACTCTCGGGAAAATGTGGATACAACATAGGGACACTCACGGGAAAAACGTGGATACAACATAGGGACACTGACGGGAAAACGTGGATACAACATAGGGACACTCACGGGAAAAACGTGGATACAACATAGGGACACCCTCACTGGAAAAACGTGGATACAACATAGGGACACTCACGGGAAAACGTGGATACAACATAGGGACACTCACGGGAAAAACGTGGATACAACATAGGGACACTCACCTGAAAAACATGGATACAACATAGGGACACTCACGGGAAAAACGTGGATACAACATAGGGACACTCACCTGAAAAACATGGATACAACATAGGGACACTCACGGGAAAAACGTGGATACAACATAGGGACACTCACGGGAAAACGTGGATACAACATAGGGACACTCACGGGAAAACGTGGATACAACATAGGGACACTCACGGGAAAACGTGGATACAACATAGGGACACTCGCGGGAAAACGTGGATACAACATAGGGACACTCACGGGAAAAAAGTGGATACAACATAGGGACACTCACGGGAAAAACGTGGATACAACATAGGGACACTCACGGGAAAACGTGGATACAACATAGGGACACTCACGGGAAAAACGTGGATACAACATAGGGACACTCACGGGAAAAACGTGGATACAACATAGGGACACTCACGGGAAAACGTGGATACAACATAAGGACACTCACGGGAAAACGTGGATACAACATAGGGACACTCACGGGAAAACGTGGATACAACATAGGGACACTCACGGGAAAACGTGGATACAACATAGGGACACTCACGGGAAAACGTGGATACAACATAGGGACACTCACGGGAAAACGTGGATACAACATAGGGACACTCACGGGAAAACGTGGATACAACATAGGGACACTCACGGGAAAACGTGGATACAACATAGGGACACTCACGGGAAAACGTGGATACAACATAGGGACACTCACGGGAAAAACGTGGATACAACATAGGGACACTCACGGGAAAAACGTGGATACAACATAGGGACACTCACCTGAAAAACGTGGATACAACATAGGGACACTCACTGGAAAACGTGGATACAACATAGGGACACTCACGGGAAAACGTGGATACAACATAGGGACACTCACGGGAAAAACGTGGATACAACATAGGGACACTCACGGGAAAAACGTGGATACAACATAGGGACACTCACGGGTAAACGTGGATACAACAAAGGGACACTCACGGGAAAAACGTGGATACAACATAGGGACATTCACGGGAAAAACGTGGATACAACATAGGGACATTCACGGGAAAAACGTGGATACAACATAGGGACACTCTCGGGAAAATGTGGATACAACATAGGGACACTCACGGGAAAAACGTGGATACAACATAGGGACACTGACGGGAAAACGTGGATACAACATAGGGACACTCACGGGAAAAACGTGGATACAACATAGGGACACCCTCACGGGAAAAACGTGGATACAACATAGGGACACCCTCACGGGAAAAACGTGGATACAACATAGGGACACCCTCACTGGAAAAACGTGGATACAACATAGGGACACTCACGGGAAAAACGTGGATACAACATAGGGACACTCACCTGAAAAACATGGATACAACATAGGGACACTCACGGGAAAAACGTGGATACAACATAGGGACACTCACGGGAAAAACGTGGATACAACATAGGGACACTCACGGGAAAAACGTGGATACAACATAGGGACACTCACGGGAAAAACGTGGATACAACATAGGGACACTCACGGGAAAACGTGGATACAACATAGGGACACTCACGGGAAAACGTGGATACAACATAGGGACACTCGCGGGAAAAAAGTGGATACAACATAGGGACACTCACGGGAAAACGTGGATACAACATAGGGACACTCACGGGAAAAACGTGGATACAACATAGGGACACTCACGGGAAAAACGTGGATACAACATAAGGACACTCACGGGAAAAACGTGGATACAACATAGGGACACTCACGGGAAAACGTGGATACAACATAAGGACACTCACGGGAAAACGTGGATACAACATAGGGACACTCACGGGAAAACGTGGATACAACATAGGGACACTCACGGGAAAACGTGGATACAACATAGGGACACTCACGGGAAAACGTGGATACAACATAGGGACACTCACGGGAAAACGTGGATACAACATAGGGACACTCACGGGAAAACGTGGATACAACATAGGGACACTCACGGGAAAACGTGGATACAACATAGGGACACTCACCTGAAAAACATGGATACAACATAGGGACACTCACTGGAAAACGTGGATACAACATAGGGACACTCACTGGAAAACGTGGATACAACATAGGGACACTCACGGGAAAAACGTGGATACAACATAGGGACACTCACGGGAAAAACGTGGATACAACATAGGGACACTCACGGGAAAACGTGGATACAACATAGGGACACTCACGGGAAAACGTGGATACAACATAGGGACACTGACGGGAAAACGTGGATACAACATAGGGACACTGACGGGAAAACGTGGATACAACATAGGGACACTCACGGGAAAACGTGGATACAACATAGGGACACTCACGGGAAAAACGTGGATACAACATAGGGACACTCACCTGAAAAACGTGGATACAACATAGGGACACTCACGGGAAAAACGTGGATACAACATAGGGACACTCACGGGAAAAACGTGGATACAACATAGGGACACTCACGGGAAAACGTGGATACAACATAGGGACACTCACGGGAAAACGTGGATACAACATAGGGACACTCACGGGAAAACGTGGATACAACATAGGGACCCTCACGGGAAAAACGTGGATACAACATAGGGACACTCACGGGAAAAACGTGGATACAACATAGGGACACTCACGGGAAAAACGTGGATACAACATAGGGACACTCACGGGAAAACGTGGATACAACATAGGGACACTCACGGGAAAAACGTGGATACAACATAGGGACACTCACGGGAAAAACGTGGATACAACATAGGGACACTCACGGGAAAACGTGGATACAACATAGGGACACTCACGGGAAAAACGTGGATACAACATAGGGACACTCACGGGAAAAACGTGGATACAACATAGGGACACTCACGGGAAAAACGTGGATACCACATAGGGACACTCACGGGAAAAACGTGGATACAACATAGGGACACTCACGGGAAAACGTGGATACAACATAGGGACACTCACGGGAAAACACGTGGATACAACATAGGGACACTCACGGGAAAACGTGGATACAACATAGGGACACTCACGGGAAAACGTGGATACAACATAGGGACACTCACGGGAAAACGTGGATACAACATAGGGACACTCACGGGAAAACGTGGATACAACATAGGGACACTCACGGGAAAACGTGGATACAACATAGGGACACTCACGGGAAAACGTGGATACAACATAGGGACACTCACGGGAAAACGTGGATACAACATAGGGACACTCACGGGAAAACGTGGATACAACATAGGGACACTCACGGGAAAACGTGGATACAACATAGGGACACTCACGGGAAAAACGTGGATACAACATAGGGACACTCACGGGAAAAACGTGGATACAACATAGGGACACTCACGGGAAAAACGTGGATACAACATAGGGACACTCACGGGAAAAACGTGGATACAACATAGGGACACTCACGGGAAAACGTGGATACAACATAGGGACACTCACGGGAAAAGAGAGGGTGAGGGGGGGGCTTATCAGAACCTAATTCATATTAAATTAATGGTAAGAGAGACAGATGCTTTTAGTTAGGGTATCTAAGAATATCTGGAAGTCTTAGACCCCACACCCTCCCCACCATAGTAAATTAGGAAAGCTCTTAAGTTTATCTCAATATATTTTTCCAAAAAAGAGTATAGTATTTGTATAGATTCATATGCTGAAGTAAGCATGTCTGTATTTATATTTATACAATTCCATGTTTGTATACATATATATATATATATATATATATATATATATATATGTGTGTGTGTGTGTGTGTGTGTGTTTAAGCCTTTTCAGAAGCCTGTCTTTATTTATACTTATTCTGAAGCTCGCCTGATTCTGTGCAGAGTTATGGACCAGTTTTTCCATCTATGAAATTCTGTCTCGTATCTGTGTTTGTTTATACGACCACACACATATATATCATGCGGCCCATGTTCTCATGCGTCCATCAGTTTGAACGTCAACTCGAGTACAAGAAGTTCCTTCAATATTCATTTGCATGTCAATCAGACAGATGCGCATAACATTTAAATGATACACAATGGCATCATTTTTTTTTTAACGTTAAACAAAATATGCATCCATCTCTCTCCGTGTTCTTGACCACTTGTGGGAATTGCTAGCCGCGTCACTTGTAGAGAGAGAGAGAGAGAGAGAGAGAGAGAGAGAGAGAGAGAGAGAGAGAGAGAGGAGGAGGAGGGGGGATTGAGAGGGATAGAGAGGTGAAAGCGACAGGGTGGTCAGCGTGAGCGATTGGAGGTTGTTTGGCATCGCGAGATATTGTGCCATTTACAATCTACGGAGATTCCCGGTCTATGTG
The DNA here is from genome assembly GCA_021962125.1 of Bulinus truncatus. Taxonomy (NCBI): domain Eukaryota; kingdom Metazoa; phylum Mollusca; class Gastropoda; family Planorbidae; genus Bulinus; species Bulinus truncatus. Next base: position 663,238 of record JAGDYQ010000080.1, read on the forward strand.
TGACTTCAGTAGGTAATCTATTTATGGTGACTCTTGGATTCTCTGGTTTTATTTTGTTTTCAAATTCCATGACGGAGTCTAGTTTGTTATTTTGGTTTGTTTATGTGCATTTGCATAAATCAAGCTGTAAAACAACTAATCCGAAAAGGTAAGTATTTAGAATGTTTGTTTTTATTAATGATTTATAACAGTATTTTAAGTTATAAATTGTAAGTCTATCAGGTTACTAATAAGTTTTCATATTTGCTGTTTTTTTAATAAACCTATATTTGCTTCAAATAAGTTTATGATGTTTTTTTAATGCTAAAAATGCCCCAACTTTTTTTTATCTAATTTGTTCAGAATATTTGAATGTAGGACTAAACTTCATTTAATATGCTTCCATTGATGGCTTTGTCTTAATATTATATGTAGAGTTCGTTCATGATTTTAAGATGAACTGTACTTTTTATTCATCTTCAATATGAAGCCGATTAAGCTTTTATAATTGCTTCTTCATTTTTCTGACTGGTTCTAACAGCGAATTCGGATACATTTAGATGTTATTCAACTGCAGTCGATCTTTCCATGTTTTCTTATCAATGTAAAATTGTAATTTCCATTGCCAGTGAAATAATGTCTTCTTGGATTTTATATCTTCATTGAGGCTAAAAAATCTTTTAAAAAACAATATCGGGTCATTTATCCTTAAATAAGTATGCCCGATAGTAAACCTACCAAATTTGTGTGCCCGATAGAAGGCCTACCAAATTTGTGTGCCCGATAGGAGGCCTACCAAATTTGTGTGCCCGATAGTATGCCTACCGAATTTGTGTGCATGATTGGAGGCCTACCAAATTTGTGTGCCCGATAGGAGGCCTGCCAAATTTATTAATGTTCAATTAAAACAAAAAACACTTAAGATACATGCGTTCTAATAAAAGGTTACACAATTTAATAACAAATTGTTGCTTATTATTGTAATTTAATGTAGACAAATGCAAACATTTACACATTATCACTAATACAGGATTGAATTGCAGAACAGCAGCTGTTCAAATGATTTCGATGTGAGGATTAAATCGAGACAAGTAAATGTTAGGATGATAGGATATTTAGGAAATCCCAAAGTTGTGGACCATAACTCTTGCAATATTAAAATCTGCCAAATTGACTTACGATTCCTTTTTACATTCGTTTAGGACGAAAATATTAGAGATACTAGGCATACGATAGTTTGTTTTAGTAGGCATACTATAGTTTGTTTTAGTATTAGCAGGCAAACTTGAGTTTGTTTTAGTATTAGTAGACATACTATTGTTTGTTTTAGTATTAGTAGGAACACTTTAGTTTGTTTTAGTATTAGTAGGCATACTATAGTTTGTTTTAGTATTAGTAGGCATACTTGAGTTTGTTTTGTAGGCATACTTAAATTTGTTTTAGTAGGCATACTATAGTTTGTATTAGTATTAAGGCATACTATAGTTTGTTTTAGTATAAGTAGGCATACTATAGTTTGTTTTAGTAGACATACTATAGTTTGTATTAATATTAGTAGGCATACTTGAGTTTGACTTAGTATTAGTTGGCATACTTGAGTTTGTTTTAGTAGGCATACTATAGTTTGTTTTAGTATTAGTAGACATACTATAGTTTGTATTAGTATTAGTAGGCATACTATAGTTTGTTTTAGTATTAGTAGGCATACTATAGTTTGTTTTAGTAGGCATACTATAGTTTGTTTTAGTATTAGTAGGCATACTATAGTTTGTTTTAGTAGGCATATTATAGTTTGTTTTAGTATTAGTAGGCATATTATAGTTTGTTTTAGTAGGCATACTATAGTTTGTTTTAGTATTAGTAGGCTTACTATTGTTTGTTTTTGTTTTAGTAGGCATACTATAGTTTGATTTAATATTAGTAGGAATACTATAGTTTGTTTTAGTTTTAGTAGGCATATTATAGTTTGTTTTAGTATAAGTAGATATACTATAGTTTGTTTTAGTATTAGTAATTTACTATTGTTTGTTTTAGTATTAGTAGGCATATTATAGTTTGTTTTAGTTTTAGTAGGCTTACTATTGTTTGTTTTAGTATTAGTAGGCATACTATAGTTTATTTTAGTATTAGTAGGCATACTATAAATTGTATTAGTAGGAATATTGAGTTTGTTTTAGTAGACATACTATAGTTTGTTCTAGTATTAGTAGGCATACTTGAGTTTGTTTTAGTATTAGTAGACATACTATAGTTTGTTTTAGTATTAGTAGGCATACTTGAGTTTGTTTTAGTATTAGTAGGCATACTATAGTTTGTTTTAGTATTAGTAGGCATACTATAGTTTGCATTAGTAGGCATATTGAGTTTGTTTTAGTAGGCAAACTATAGTTTGTTTTAGTATTAGTAGGCATACTTGAGTTTGTTTTAGTAGGCATACTATAGTTTGTTTTAGTATTAGTAGGAATACTATAGTTTGTTTTAGTATTAGTAGGCATACTTGAGTTTGTATTAGTAGGCATACTTGAGTTTGTTTTAATAGGCATACTATAGTTTGTATTAGTATTAGTAGGCATACTATAGTTTGTTTTAGCATTAGTAGGCATACTATAGTTTGTATTAGTATTAGTAGGCATACTTGAGTTTGTTTTAGTAGACATCCCATAGTTTGTTTTAGTAAAATATTTTCTTTGTGATTTAAAAAAAAGATTTTAACTAACGTTTATCGTCTGTTAAAAAAAAGACAACCTGTACCACAGACAACCTGAGCCACAGACAACCTGTATCACAGATTACACCTGTAAATAAATTTGAAAAAAAAAAACAAGAAGTAAGAAACAAGACATCAAAGATAAACTGCAAAACTTTAAATTCCCTTGAAAAAAATCCCTTTTTAAAGACTTTACAGTATAACATAATATGAACAAATTTTTAGTTTCGAAAAATCAATATCGGAATTTTTTACTTCAATAGTGTCTTATTCTAAGTATCTCTTTTATCAACCAATCCAATTTTTTATTATTACCTTACATTGGATTGGAAGAAAAGTTTCAATTCAAATATTTCTATTTTCAGCAGCACTACTGTCTCTCATACATAAGTTTCTAACATTGTAAAAATTCTAATTTATTGGTAATCTTAGTACTGGTATATCAAGTTCATAATAGATAATTGGATTCTATTTTTTGTCAGATGACATACGTGATATATTAATATTATTGAATATAGACAGTGATATTGTATTATTATTCTTCAATAGACAGTACAGTTTCCCCAAATATATCTTGACACTCTTAACACTGGCGATACCAAGACGTTGCTTATATGTACATGATTACATATCAACAGCATAAACAATATATATTTTTTTAAATTAGCTTGTCTGCTTACTAATAATAAAAGAAAATGTCCTAAAATGTTAACATTTGTAAACTTCCCCTGCATAACATTTTTAACAAGATCAAATCAACCACCTAACTGTTTTATGTTTACAGTTGGTTATAGAAATAGTCATGTGCGCTCATAAGAGCCGACATACTCTGCAATACTTCTTGGAAATAAACCAATAATCAGTTGTGTTCAAATTATAGTAACATATATATATATAAATATTGAGTAAGTCACTATCAGGGATATATTAATAGAATTATGTGACCTAGATTTGTTATTGATAGACAAACTAGATAACTTTGTTTGCCCCCCCCCCACACTTACAAAAGGGTATCTTTCAAGTACAGATGATTTTAGAGTCCCTAACATGTAACTTTAACTTGGTTCTTCCTTCTATGCCTAGAGCCCCCCCCCCCAGAAACACAAAAAACGGCCCTGATGAGACCCCGGGCAAACCACTGCGTTGTGGGCCACGGCGGCGATGATCAAAATAATGAGAGACAATTATTGAAACAATGCTACTATACTGAAGGCCATCATACTGGAGGCCACCATACTGAAGGTCACCATACTGAAGGCCAACATACTGGAGGCCACCATACTGAAGGCCACCATACTGAAGGCCATCATACTGAAGGCCATGCGTTTAAACAGCCCTGGTCACTTCATGTAAAACGAAATTTGTTCAAATTCACAAATATGAATCTGAAAACCTTTCCTTCTCTCGATTCTCCAAAATTCAATTTAAAAATCTATAATCTCTCATTGATTTTTTTTTTATAACACAAGAATAAATTAAAATGAATTCCAATATTAATTTTTCTTTTTTTTATGTTTGCGGTGTTTTTCATTAATTTTAAAATGGTCTTTTGAATTTAAACAAAGAAAAAGGATTGAGAAAAAAAAACGTTAAAAACAAACTGTGGAATAATATTTGAAAACATAGTTTAATAGTTTAGTTTAGCTTTGCCAAAGAACATTTCTATTTAAATTAAGTTCTAACCATTTCCATACATTGTAATGTGACACGCTCGTTTCAAATTCGAATCAAACAAGAAAGTTATTTTCAGGGTAAATATTATTTTTAAACGGAGATTACATTAGAAATTATTCTACTTTAATGGGAAAACGATCTACTTTTTAATTTACTAAAAAAAGACCAACTTGATGGAGGAACTCATTATGTTTGTAATTCGAAACTGATACATTTTGATAAGCAATGATATCTGATACTTCTCGTGATTGTTTGTGGACAAGTGAACGATTCGATGAAGTCATATTACGTTTACGTGAATGGTTCAGTTTTGTCCTGCATAAATAAACTAATGAGTATTAAACATGATATCAGTTTTAACATTAAACACGTCACAATGGACACGTCATGTTTGACCATACAGATGTAACGTATTTTAATTTCTTTCAGGCTTTTATGTTGATGCAGTCCTTTAAAAAAAAAAACAAATACCAGTAGATAAATATTATTTCAGGGAGTGTCCATTGTCTATTGTGACGACAACATGCAAAGACACCGTCTATTGGGTCTGTGTCGCTATTGCTCTCGATTATTTCTTTGTCCCGATGTGTCACGGCTATAGCGACTGCTCACATATTGCGATAAGCAAATAAATAATCCGAAAATATACCCCAGCTCATCCTTTACCCCTGATAACAACATAACGAAATGTGATGCAGTGGCGTAGCTAGGGGTGGGCAAGGGGGTCCATCATGCCCCGAGCGCTACTCACAAAGTGGCGCCAAAAGATATACTTTAAATATAATATTATATGGTTTTCGAATGGGGAGGGGGGTGTGCTAAAAAGGTATTGTGCCCCGGGCGCGAGGTAATCTCGCTACGCCACTGATGTGATGCATTAAGGGCCACTCCCCCTCATGGCCGTAATATCCAATGGTCACACTAGGCCTCGTAGGCCGTATTATCCAATGGTCACACTAGGCCTCGTAGGGCCGTATTATCCAATGGTCGCACTAGGCCTCGTAGGGCCGTATTATCCAATGGTCGCACTAGGCCTCGTAGGCCGTATTATCCAATGGTCACACTAGGCCTCGTAGGGTCGTATTATTCAATGGATACACTAGGCACTTGTTGAACCATAAGGGGGCCACGAAAGTCTGAAAATGAACATTTCTAAAACCAATGTAGCGTAATGACTATTTTGTGTGGGTCCGTCCTATCACTTTAGTCTGCAGGGGGTGGGCAAACTTTTTAAGTCATGGGCCAGATTGGACCAACAGCAGACGTGGATGTATTGTTAATATGAAATACTATACATTAAATTTACACGTCTTTACATGTCAGGCTAATTCTTAGTGTCACTCTGACAGGCCGGGTTGGACCCTTGGGTCGTAGTTGGTCAATGGCTGTCACAGGGTCCTCAACTAATCATAAAACAACCCACCCCCATCTGTCATATGTAACATCGGCCACCCACCATCCGGCTTTGCATTTAGTTAACGGATTTTTATTTAATTTTTACTGGTTTATCTACGTTTTGTACCAGTGTATTAGTGAAAGCACGTATACCAAATCTGTGTGCATAAATCAAAGTTACATTGTACTAGTGAAATTGTATACATGCGCACCACTGTTCTAGTGAAATCCTATGATTGACCACGGTATATTAATAGATTTTACTAATTTTAACGGGTATTTTTTTCTTTATTTTTTTTTTATATTCTCCGATCACTATATAGTCAAAATATATGGATGACACGCACAATAAATTGAAAGTCGATCACTATATAGTAAAAAATATATAGATGTCACGCACAATAAATTGTCAGTGTTCAATTGCGCCATTTAAATTTGCTCACAGCCAACTAATGGAAGGAAGTTGGACTTTATTCTAAGACAGCTGACGGACCTGACAATTAGGTCCCTGTAATAGGTCCCTGTAATAGGTCCCCTCCCCCACCATCTCCTCCCCATCACTTGTCCTCACTTTAGCCGGGACCTAATCGTATCCCATTTTTAGCTCAGAGTGTAAGCAATTATTTCCAAGGCTTATAGAATTGGGTCAAACGTCATCCCCACATGGCATTGACCGAGAGTCCGACACGTAGGAGGGGGGGGGGGGGGTCAGCTAAACAATGTTTACTTCTGAAGAATAGAAAATAACGGGAAAAAATGCATGAAAGTATAAATCATTTTATTGACTTTTCAATTGTAACCCCCCCCCCACACACACACACACACCCTACCCCACCCTAAAAAAAAAGAAACATTAATTAAGACATTTAACTTCAAGGTTACCGTTATCAGCAATAACTCAACCTGTTCGTTTCAGTAATGGACATATTTGAATTATACAAGGTCTAAACACTTTTGTACAAATTATAAAAAAATGTATTCGTAAGAAGTTTCAATAACGTTCAATTTAAAATACAGTTCTCACCTATTACCTGAGTTCACCATTAGACTTCAAGTTTCCGGATTCACGTGAGGTTATATTGATGCATTCCTTTTTTTTTTACTTGATATTTAATATTTTTATGGGCCCATGTAGTTTCATATGCAATAACCAATGAAGGGATTAGGGGAAGGGGTGGGTGCGGCCTCATAGGGGCGACGAAATTAGAAGGGCCGCCGAAAAAAGCGTTTTTAAATATGTTTGCGTTTCTGAGATTCAGAGCGCCCTATAAACTTTCACTCTAACAGGGCGCCAAAATAGCTAGATACGGCCCTGTTCATAGGCTATAGGCACAATGATTGACGTATTTTTTTTTTTGGATAAAACCCCGGTGTTTTAGGACCACCTCAAAATATTCTTTTTTTTTTCATTATCTCCCCTTTATAATTCTTAACACGAGTTATCTACCTTCCGTGTTGATCTCCATCCATGCCTGTGTTGGAACAAGTTCAGCATCTGGACCAACTGGAATCTAACGGCTAGTCAGACTCTATTCTAACACTGAATCTAATTACATGTTGTGAAACTGAATTCACAGTCACCAACCATTCCTAGAATTGAAAAAAAAATACGTCAGCGGAGTTTTCTGTTTATAATCACTGGCTGGATGTCTAAAATGAACTTAAGTTAGAACGAACAGATCAAGTTACTAAATGAACTTGGTGATATTATTTATGTGCGTTTTGAATGTGCATCTAGTTGACTGTCAACATACACCTATCTTTTTATCTTTTTTTCAGACCCATCTTTAGTTAATTATCTTTGTGGATTTATCTATTTATGCTTATTTGTAACTATCTATTTATATATGTACATATATATATAAAGTTACAAATGAACACAAATATAATATTTTAATATCTTTATGTCTGTTTACCATATCTACTTAATCTGTCTTTGATATTGGTCTCATATTCTGTGATTACCGGTTCTTATATGTCATGCACTCAATATCTGTCAATACACAGTTCATACTGCAAGTAGATTACGCTTAAGGTAAAGTAATGTTTACCAAAATGTTTACCAATAGTGGTAGGGTAGTTTGAACCTTTATACAGTATTTTTATTTACTGGTCATTATGTTAAAGTTTGCAAGCTGACCCAGGAATAAAATGGCACTATAGTAACATTTTTAAACACAGTTCAACGGAAAATTATATTTATGTACAAGACACTGTTAGAAATGAATTACTGTAATATATTTATGTCCTGACCTAGACGTAAGGCACCAAACATTTAAGTTATCAGCCATTGGTTGAGTTCAGTTGTGCTGTGTCGCCATGGAGATGGCGTTGGTCTGACCGTGTATCCTATTAGTACTGGTGAATGTTTCAACATGAATGAATAAAAACGTTTGATCATGTGACACACCTACCTATCTATAATTTGTATCATTCATTATTTGTGAGTCGACGATGGATTTCTTGTTTGTTTTTATTTTATATAAATTCACCATTTATTTATTAAATCTGTCTTAATTTAGTGGCAAAAAGCAAACATTTCCTCTTTAAATATTTCTTCCATCTCCGTCTCTTCATCCCAATTTCCAATAAACAATAAATCTTTGTTTCGAAAGTCACTGACTCACATGGGGGTTGAAACTTGGTGTCCAGTATTACCTTTCTCCATTTTATTGTCCAGCTACACCCTGGCTAATGGAATTTCGACATCTAGTTTGTTTGGCAACAACAGGAAGAAATAAATAAGCCCGGACAATTCCAGGATGTTTTATCTCTGGACAGAGGTCCTCTGATTTCTCTAGGTCAGGGTCGTAGGTCGGCATCGCCCGTGCACATGTATAGATTTAATAAAGGGGTTACGGCGAGATGAACTTTAACATGTAGATAAAATGCACTGCACATAGGGAAAGAGAGAGAGACATTGAATGAGGTATTAGGTAGTCGGCAATGGTTGTTAGAGAAAGGCTATAGCGAGGGCGGAGAGAGATAGACAGGGAAGGAAGAAGAGATATAGTGAGTGAATGAGGAATACGGAGGGAGGGAGAGAGAAAGAGAGACAGAGAGAGGGGGAGAGAGAGGGGGAGAGAGACAGAGAGAGACAGAGAGAGGGAGAGAGGGGGAGAGAGACAGAGAGAGGGAGAGAGGGAGAGAGAGGACACATAGAGAGAGAGAGAGAGAGACATTGAATGAGGTATTAGGTAGTCGGCAATGGTTGTTAGAGAAAGGCTATAGCGAGGGCGGAGAGAGATAGATAGGGAAGGAAGAAGAGATATAGTGAGTGAATGAGGAATACGGAGGGAGGGAGAGAGAAAGAGAGAGAGAGAGGGGGAGAGAGGGGAGAGACAGAGAGAGGGAGAGAGGGGGAGAGAGACAGAGAGAGAGACAGAGAGAGGGAGAGAGGGAGAGAGAGACACAGAGAGAGGGAGAGAGAGACACACAGAGAGAGAGAGAGGGGGAGAGAGAGAGAGAGAGAGAGAGAGAGAGAGAGAGAGAGAGAGAGAGAGAGAGAGAGAGATAGAGAGAGAGAGAGAGAGAGAACGAAGAAAAAAAAATAGAGAAAAAGGAGAAATTGAAATGAAAAGTCTTGGACTCAGTCAAGGAGCACTTCTTTGACCGCAAACATTCCTTAACCGGTCGGCACCTAGTGTCACATAAAAGTGTCCACCTTTCTAATCCTTGCTACCATCAGCTTTTTATTTTTTTTATTTAAAAAAAAAAAACAACTGATTTCTAAAACATCCACCCATTCGTCCTACGTCACATCAATCCCTAACGTCCCTATCCTTCAATATTGTTTTTTTTTTTTTTCATTTTCTTATTTTTTTTTTTCACAAAGGGTCATGCTAAGTGTGAGTTGACTAGCGGCGAATAACCCCGTATTGAATCTGAAAACGATGCCTGCCAGGTTATCTCCCCCGAGAGGCAACTCGTTCTGACCGTCGGGCTGAGAAGAGAACAGTTTGATGACGGTTGGGGGGGGGGGAGTGATGATGAGGGGTGGGGGGTTGGATCAACGCGAAGGGTTGGGGGGGGGGGAGGAGGTACGAGATCCGGGGAAAGCAGCCCGGGAATTAAGGGTGTGTGTGGGGGTGAAGATTTATTAGAAAACTTTAAAACTCACCATGCAAGTTTAAGTAGTGTCTGAAGAAAGGAGGTGGTTAGCGTGTTTAGGTGCAGTCCATCATGGTGAATGTCCGAGGGAGAAAGCATCAACGATTTCTGGGAGTCAGTTCATTGAACTCCTCATTAACATAATGGTAAAGGTCACAACAGAAGTCCAATGTGTAGGCAGGCTTTTTATCCTTTTTTTTTTGAACCGCGGGTCACAAGTGGTTGTCAAATTTGACCGCTGAGCCGGACCTTGAGTAGCCGGTTGGAGAGGGGGGTCGCATATTTCAGTGGTCCCCAACCTTTGTCTCGCCGCGGATTGGTCGACGTTTGACAATTTCACCGCGGCCCGGGTGGGACGGGGAATGTTGATTATTTATATATGAGATTCTTTTGATTTACAAGGACAATGCCGCTCACAGCCGTTTTGCTCCCAATTAACCTCCCGTCCATGAGATATACACCACAATAAATAGAAAGGAAATAATTTCATATTTCATGGGCGACCCAGTGCCATTTGATCCTCGAACCTAGGGGTTAGGGGGGACCACTGGCCTAGTTTGGCCTATCCATAATAACTGCTTCTGATTGAGTCAATCATCAATCGATTGGAAAAACTTTTGCTAAAGTAATGATGTTAGAAACAATACACCAATACTTAAGCCTTCTGTATACAATTCCAATATCAAATCTTTTTTTTTTTTGGACACAGCTCAAAGGCTACTTATCTGTCTACTTTCATGTCTGTCTATCCTGCTGTATCAACATAGATACTTCAGCATCTCCACATCAGACTATAGCACTCTTTGTCTATCTATTTAGTTTGTGTCAGTGTGCAAGAGAATATAGCCCCTGTCATCACTACTGCCTACTCAATGGTGTCTGTGTTGGGTTAACCAACTCTCTAATTAGATATACACATTGACTCAGCCATTCATGGTTGCCATGACGATAATACTCCAAAGATTATGACTCGAATGTCTTAAAATAACTCATCCATTTCTTTGAAACTAAAAAAAAAATCTGGTTATTCCCTTAATTAAATTATAGTTTTGTAATCGCATTAAGAAAATCTTGTTTTTGAAATGAAATTTTCAGATTGTTTCAAATTATAACACATCAGTAAATTTTATTTTCTCCGATGACAAACTGTGTTCCATTGTTGCTGCGCGCCACTACAAAGGATGGGTTGTTAAAACGTACCACTGCTAGGATTGGTTGTTTTAGCGTGTCACTGCTAGGATGGGTTGTTACAGTCTGTCAGTGCTAGGATGGGCTGTTACAGCTTGCCACTGCTAGGATTTTACAGCGTGTCACTGCTAGGATGGGTTGTTACAGTCTGTCAGTGCTAGGATGGGTTGCTACGACATGTCACTGCAAGGATGCGTTGCTACGACATGTCACTGCAAGGATGGGTTGCTACGGTGTGTCACTGCAACGAAGGGTTGCCACGGCGTGTCACTGCAACGAAGGGTTGCCACGGCGTGTCACTGCGAAGATTGGTTGCTACGGCGTGAGGCTGCAAGGATGGGGTGCTACATAACGAATCCCTGTTCTATCATTCAGCCTGCCCTAAAGTGAAGCTTGTACACTCCAGCGGTGTGTATTGCTGGATAAGGTTTTGAGTTCAAGCTACATCAGTTCCCCGTTCACTGCCGTGATGTCTTCAGCGCCACTTTACCTTGGGTAATGGTGACGTAGGCATGGAGTTGCGGAAAGGGCGCTATAAGATATGCCCCAAACAGGGCGATCAAATAATAAATATATTACTCTTAAAGGAACTTCATTTCATCGGGTCGTGAGCTTTACTCATTGGTTCACCATAATCGAAGGTGCAGTGGCCAAAGAGGCACAACGAGAGAGCTCAGGTGACCGGAGTAGCCATAACATAACAGACAATAATTCTTTTAAAATATGTTTCTCCATTTGTGTCATGCTGATCTAGCGCAATCGAGAATTATGTCTAAATTACCGGAAGCTCACGACAACCTGACAACTTCATGGGGTTTTCGACCTTCAGTTAGACACTCGTCACTAGTATATTTATATACATATATTTTTTTCCCCTTCATCCACAACAAATAATTCATTTCCTTCTGTCACTCTCGCTTCCAGCTGTCATTCATCTTTTCTCTCTCTCTCTCTATCTATCTTTCTCGTTTATAATTTCCTCCGTCACTCCTGTAACTTCCCCCCGCCAATTTCTCAACATCAGAGGACAGTTCCTGAACTCGACGAGTTTATTTATTTCGTTGCGATTCTTCAACGTCTTCTCTGCGGTCTATGTTTTTATTAAGTCCAGCCGCCATGTTTGACCTGCATTACAACATAAGACACACCCACCTAACTCCGTCCTATCGTCTTTCCGATTGATGTTCTCTACACTGTGCAAATACAATTTTGTTTTAAACATAATGTAAAGGTAATATAAATAATAATACTACATACATTTAACAGAAATAACACCGTCAAATAAAACATACTTAATTGTAAACTTTTTAACGGGTACTTAGGTATCGTTTTAAGTACACAAGTACGTAATTAAAAGTAAAGTTCCCTTAGCCCTACTGGGCCATCGGGGCAGATGATGTGTAGAATTCATCTGTTTGTATAACCTCGGAATATGAAGGGATTGTGTGGTTAGCACAACGCACAACCATCTGGTTAGACTTATGTGCACCGAACAACACCGGGAAAAATTCCTATGGCTCTCAACGAGGATCGAACCCATGACTCTCAGGTCGACAGTCGAGTATCGCACAAGGCCATCCGTCCCATATGTATGTAACTACTGTTTAGGTATAATTTTGATTGTCTACACAAGACAATCGTACTATTTTACTTTCTTGGTACCATTATTTAAGTACTTATTTACTATTTACTGGATGCATATATTTTGAGGCGACAGACACACAATCTATGGGCCCTGACAATTCCTGATAACAGACGCTCCTCTGTCAACCTATCCTCCTCCCCACCCCACACTCCCTGTAAGTTTAAATTATTTCGGTCAGGTAGTATATGAACGTGTTAATATTGATACACACCTCATTGACCAAATCACGTTTAAACACTGGATTGTTTATCAATTTATTAAAAACAAGCTCATCTGGAACCTATGTTCATAGCCAGCTTTTCTTAAGCCCCACCTGAAAATCCCCTGCCCCGTGATCTAACAAATAACACCCCTAGCTAAGCCCTTTAAAAAGGGATTACTGGACCCTACGAGGTCAAGGCATGTTTTGTTTTTTTGTTGGGTTGCGCCCTTCTAATTGTGGCCGTGTTTTAAACACACTGACATTTTTGTCCAGTTACACTCGCAAATTGAAGGGGAGATTAATTGGACTTGCAAAGTAGAGTTATCGTTTGTTATTGTTCGTTCACTTTCTGAAATAACTCTTTTACATGGGCAATTTAATACTTTTTCCAGTGCCGAACCTAGGGATTTGTGGGCCCTGGGGGGGACTTTGGGCTCTTTAGGGACCCTGCATTTTGACATTAGACATCATGACTTGAGTTAATGTACTTATTATTTAATGGAACAAAAAAGGTTTGGGGGCCTCCTTATGCTGGGGCCCGGGGGACTGTCGAATTTGGACCCCCCTTCCCTTTTCTATATATATATAACACCAATGATTCTATTTTTAAAGTCTGAAACTCATTCACTCTCAATGTCCTGCTTTTGTTCGACTTCTCGGACACGGATAGGAAATATAGCGAAAATGATAAATCCGAACAAAGAAAAGAAAGAAACTTGATATCAAGGACTGACCGCTGGCAATAGACTCGGCCACAGGTCATGGGCCAAGATGTCAGCGTGTGATGAGCAGGGATCTCTCATGGTCCGGTGCACTGTAGCTGGAGATATTGCGTCTTGGACAAAGATAACAGAAACGGTAGGCTGGACAGGCTAATCACAGTTGCCGAGTTTGGACACCCCCCCCACCCCGTCCCTCCCCAGACGTCTTTGATGCACGGGTTTTATTCTTTCCCTTCAGCTCGCAGATGGACAAGCAGCAACTGTACTGGGCAGTTCAATCTATCTTTTTTTCTTTCTTTTTTTGAAATCTTTTTCTATAACACTTCCCCTTTAGCCCTGTCAAACCTTACTCATCAGAATTTCGTATTTCTTTTTTTCTTTTTAATTATATTTTTTTTTTAATATTTTCATTTTTAATATTTCAATTCAACGAGATTTTATGCATGCACAAGTATGTGTGCGTGTGTTTTGATTGTCGTTTGTGTGTGTGTGTGTGTGTTTGTAAGAGTGCGCGCATTTTGATTCTTCATTTTTATAACACATTCATTCTACTTTCTTTTTTTTTAAAATCTCAACTCTTCATCCAGTCCACAATTTTAGACTGGTGTCGACAATGAAAACCTAATGTCGTCATATAATGTATGGACCTTAAAGTGGGTCACAGCTAGGCTGGCTCCAATTTTGACAGCTAAATAAATAAATTACCATTTCGAGAGTGGTGGCCCCTTCTCACCCCCCACCCATACACAAAGAATGGGTTTCCTCTGCCCCACTTGGCGGTCCTGGGGCCGGATCATCTAACGGCTGTAATATTGTAAGCCATATTGTAACGATGTTGTTTTTTTTTTTTCTTTTGGATTCGACCCTAATAACCTCAACAATGACTGCTACCTATAATCTCTCTTCTGACAGAGCTGTTCATATTTTATTATTTTTTATGAAGAGAGGCGATAAACTCACAGTTTGAATATGTCGTCTAGATACCAAAAACAAAATTCCCAATTTATCCGGATAAAATGCAAACGGTTTGAATTTAAAAATCGAAAGTTTGGGCCTCATCGTTTTTCTTGTCTTAGGATATTTTTATTTGTGTGTTCATTTTTTTGTCTTATTTCCTCTAAAACTGGCAAACTTTATGAGGCGTCGAGCGATATAAGGCGATAAATGAATATACCACAGAATGACATGGCATAAGGAAGAACAACGTTGCCCCAGTCGTCATCAGAGTCTATCGGCAGCCCCACTTCTTGCTTTTTGTGCGTGGGACCTACGCTACCCCAAGACGGAACCTGTTGTCTATTTTAACGCAGCTCACGTGCAGGCACACCGACAGAAATTTCGGGCCCCTGGGCAGGGCTATCATGGGCCCCCGTGCTGATAATAATATTTTCAAAAGTTGATTGGCCAGCTCAGTTCAGGCCCCTAAAACTTACCGGGCCCCTGGGCATTTGCCCCCCTGCATCCCCCTTGTCGGCGGAACTGCTCACGTGGGGTGCGTTGGATACGACTTCCTCTGCAGCTAATAAGACCAAAGCTAAAACACACTTATATTTGTATATTATTAAATTTTAAAGACTTTTGAATGACCTGAGGCGAAAAATGAGATCAAAGCTCAAGACTGTACCGCCCCCCCCCCAACCAGTCAGGATGAAAGGCAGCTGGTTATTAAATAGTTTTAGTTCAAACCATTAGTCATTATGTTGTTGTTGTTGTTGTTATCTCCTTAGAACATCAAGCCTATTAAATATTCAAGCGACCAACTAGCCGTACCTGACTCACCTTGAGTTCCATTGTGCCAGCCATACATAAACATAGAAAGAATCGTTACAAAATAGAAATAATAACCCCATAAACAAATTACGTGTACTTTAGAAAAAATATTAAAAAATCGATTTTAACGAATTAGGATTATATAAAAAATAATAATAATTAATTTCACAGAGTTATTGATTATCCCCAGTGTGAATAACAAAATAACCCAATAAATAAACGCAGTGGCTACGGTTCGGTCCGACCGAACGCGTATTTTTTTTTTCGGGTACCAGCCTTACTTATTATTGCATAGCGGCCGAGTCGCTGCACTGAACTATATAACAACATAATTTTTTTTTTTTTCAGAATTTTTTTTTTCAGGATTAGGGTTAGGGATAGGGTTAGGGATAGGGTTAGAGATAGGGTTAGGGATAGGGTTAGGGATAGGGTTAGAGATAGGGTTAGGGTGTGGAGCAATATTATCTATGGCTGGTACCCTAAGTAAAAAAATACGGGTTCGGTCGGACCGAACCGTAGCCACTGCCATAAATAAATACATACTTTTATAACTCTAATCAATGACCAGAACGACAGAAAATCGAAGAGAACAAATCACCGTAATAATAACGTTTGCTGTGAAATAATATCTCAGTCAAAGCTTTTAACTAAATGAAAATAAATCTCCATTGAATGGAAGTAAAAATGAAGCCCGCGTGCGTGTCATTGGTGCGTGTCAATGGTGCGTGTCACTGGTGTGAGCGTGTGTTCGTGTCAGTGGTGCGTGTCAGTGGTGTGTGTCATTGGTGCGTGTCAATGGTGTGTGTCAGTGGTGTGAGCGTGTGTTCGTGTCAGTATTGTGTGTCAGTGGTGTGTGTCATTGGTGCGTGTCAATGGTGTGTGTCAGTGGTGTGAGCGTGTGTTCGTGTCAGTGGTGCGTGTCAGTGGTGTGAACGTGTGTTCGTGTCAGTGGTGTGTGTCAGTGGTGTGTGTCATTGGTGCGTGTCAGTGGTGTGTGTCAGTGGTGTGTGTCATTGGTGTGTGTCAATGGTGCGTGTCAATAGTGCGTGTCAGTGGTGTGTGTCATTGGTGTGTGTCAATGGTGCGTGTCAATAGTGCGTGTCAGTGGTGTGTGTCAGTGGTGCGTTTCATTGGTGCGTGTCAGTGGTGCGTATCAGTGGTGCGTGTCAATGGTGCGTGTCAATGGTGCGTGTCAGTGGTGTGTGTCAGTGGTGCGTGTCAGTAGTGTGTGTCATTGGTGCGTGTCAGTGGTGTGTGTCAGTGGTGAGTGTAAGTGGTGTGTGTCATTGGTGCGTGTCAGTGGTTGTGTCAGTGGTGCGTGTCAGTGGTTGTATTGGTGCGTGTCATTGGTGTGTGTCAGTGGTGTGAGCGTGTGCTCGTGTCTGTGGTGTGTGTCATTGGTGCGTGTCAATGGTGCGTGTCAGTGGTGTGAGCATGTGTTCCTGTCAGTGTTGTGTGTCAGCGGTGCATGAAAGTGGTGTGTGTCAGTGGTGCGTGTCAGTGATGTGAGCGTGTGTTCGTGTCAGTGTTGTGTGTCAGCGGTGCGTGAAAGTGGTGTGTGTCAATAGTGCGTGTCAGTGGTGTGTGTCAGTGGTGCGTTTCATTGGTGCGTGTCAGTGGTGCGTGTCAGTGGTGCGAGTCAATGGTGTGTGTCAGTGGTGCATGTCATTGGTACGAGTCAATGGTGCTTGTCAATGGTGCGTGTCAGTGGTGTGTGTCAGTGGTGCGTTTCATTGGTGCGTGTCAGTGGTGCGTGTCAGTGGTGCGAGTCAATGGTGTGTCAGTGGTGCATGTCATTGGTACGAGTCAATGGTGCTTGTCAATGGTGCGTGTCAGTGGTGTGTGTCAGTGGTGCGTGTCAGTGGTGTGTGTCAGTGGTGTGTGTCATTGGTGTGTGTCAATGGTGCGTGTCAATGGTGCATGTCGATGGTGTGTGTCAGTGGTGCATTTTATTGGTGCGTGTCAGTGGTGCGTGTCAGTGGTGCGAGTCAATGGTGTGTGTCAGTGGTGCATGTCATTGGTACGAGTCAATGGTGCGTGTCAATGGTGCGTGTCAATGGTGCGTGTCAATGGTGCGTGTCAGTGGTGCGTGTCATTGGTGCGTGTCAATGGTGCGTGTCAGTGGTGTGTGTCAGTGGTGCGTGTCAGTGGTGTGTGTCATTGGTGCGTGTCAGTGGTGTGTGTCAGTGGTGCGTGTAAGTGGTGTGTGTCATTGGTGCATGTCAGTGGTTGTGTCAGTGGTGCGTGTCAGTGGTGTGTTGTATTGGTGCGTGTCATTGGTGTGTGTCAGTGGTGTGAGCGTGTGCTCGTGTCTGTGGTGTGTGTCATTGGTGCGTGTCAATGGTGCGTGTCAGTGGTGTGAGCATGTGTTCGTGCCAGTGTTGTGTGTCAGCGGTGCGTGAAAGTGGTGTGTGTCAGTGGTGCGTGTCAGTGATGTGAGCGTGTGTTCGTGTCAGTGTTGTGTGTCAGCGGTGCGTGAAAGTGGTGTGTGTCAATAGTGCGTGTCAGTGGTGTGTGTCAGTGGTGCGTTTCATTGGTGCGTGTCAGTGGTGCGTGTCAGTGGTGCGAGTCAATGGTGTGTGTCAGTGGTGCATGTCATTGGTACGAGTCAATGGTGCTTGTCTGTGGTGCGTGTCATTGGTGCGTGTCAA
Source organism: Bulinus truncatus (assembly GCA_021962125.1). Lineage (NCBI taxonomy): Eukaryota > Metazoa > Mollusca > Gastropoda > Planorbidae > Bulinus > Bulinus truncatus. The sequence continues at coordinate 681,281 of JAGDYQ010000080.1, forward strand.
TGGTGTGTGTCAGTGGTGCGTTTCATTGGTGCGTGTCAGTGGTGCGTGTCAGTGGTGTATGTCATTGGTACGAGTCAATGGTGCGTGTTAATGGTGCGTGTCAATGGTGCGTGTCAGTGGTGCGTGTCATTGGTGCGTGTCAATGGTGCGTGTCAATGGTGCGTGTCAGTGGTGTGTGTCAGTGGTGCGTGTCAGTAGTGTGTGTCATTGGTGCGTGTCAGTGGTGTGTGTCAGTGGTGCGTGTAAGTGGTGTGTGTCATTGGTGCGTGTCAGTGGTTGTGTCAGTGGTGTGAGCGTGTGCTCGTGTCTGTGGTGTGTGTCATTGGTGCGTGTCAATGGTGCGTGTCAGTGGTGTGAGCATGTGTTCGTGTCAGTGTTGTGTGCCAGCGGTGCGTGAAAGTGGTGTGTGTCAGTGGTGCGTGTCAGTGATGTAAGCGTGTGTTCGTGTCAATGGTGTGTGTCATTGGTGCGTGTCAATGGTGCGTGTCAGTGGTGTGAGTGTGTGCTCGTGTCAGCGGTGTGTTCGTGTCAGTGGTGCGTCAGTGGTGTGTTCCCCATGCCTACTGTTGCCTAACTCAATGACAACATTGTTCCCCCATTTCCTTGAAAAAAGAGGTCAATTAAACTACAATAATATTAAAACATTGAAATAACTTTTGAAATTGGTGAGGACCCCCCGCCCCCCCACCCCCAAGAGAGGGAACACATGAGAATTTTTTATTCCCGAGTTGCCTTCTACAAGGCAAAACATTAAAACAAAATTTTAAAGTTTATAATCACAAAACCCCCACAACACAGACCAAACATTTTCAAGCCAAATAAATCTTTACCTTAATCCATCTTTACAAAAAATATAAAAGTCTTACTTTAAATACAATTCAATATCAGCAACTTTCACTCTCATATATAAAAGCAATATCAAGAGTATTTTAACCCGGTCAGACATCACAACAATGGCATGCATGAATGGACACTTCATCTAAAAAACAAAAACAAATTTAATCGATTTTCATCTGTCTTCCCGGTACGACATCGTTTTATAAGATTTCCTCCATTCACATTTAAATCCATAATACTCTCTTCTATTTCAAACGCTTGATGAGATGGGCTATCTGGTTAAGTTGGTTTGTTTTTCTTTGCTAAGTCTACACTCCCTTCCTGATTTATATCTTGTTAACTCATGTTTGGTCCACGCTTTGACCATTTCCACAGCCAGCGGCGTACCAAGTTGGAGGAGCTCAGGAGGAGCACTTTTTATACCCACCTCCCACCCCCCCCCTCATAAAAAAATACATGTATCTGGGTTAGTAGGAGGGTGAGGGGGGGCGGGCGTCATATACTGTCTGACCGCCCCCGGGCGCTAAATATGTGTTGACCATCTCCGTCGTTCGCCTCTTGCAATTTCAACAAATACTGTAGCTTAGTTTAAATAGAAAGTAAAAAAAAAGTAAAATTGTTTGGAATAAACAAAAGTTTGCCTTAGAATTGTAATTGTCATGTTTGTTTTTTTTTTTTAAATAATTTCAACAGGTATCTTTGTCTCGTCACACTCAGCGATTTAAAAGACAATATTTAAAATGTATTATTAGACAGTCTTGGTTGCTGTCCTTATTTACTCTTCACGTCAGAGTTCAGCCCTAGATGAGCATGAAAAAAAGAGTGACACTTTTATTAGGTTGGCATGTTTTAAAAAACAAAAAAAAACCTAGACAAGGATATAGAAGAAATATGATGATAAAATTTAGGTTTTTTTTTTCTTTTGCTATTGGTATTTACGGTAGTAGTCATGATAAAGGGAATGATCGGTTTTTATTCATGGTTAGGGATTAAGTTTAAAGTGGATACAAATGTTAGGTTTTTTTTTTTTTATATAACAAAATACGCATTAAAAGTACAAATATTAAATATTAAAAATTCATAGGTATTTTTTTTTACATGTACGTGAGTGTATGTTAACACATATTTGCCTCATTGCATGTTTATTTTTAAAAAAAAATAATAAATAATAATTCCTTAAATAAAAGACATAAAAACAATGTCAGCTATAATACAAACAAAGAAACAATCAAACAACATTAAATTCAGCATATCCGCTAGACACTCACACACGCACACAGGCACTCACACTGATAAATCATTTTGCATCGTGAAAACCCATCACAGCTGACATTTCCTAAAGCAGGATGCCCTTTTTGCCTGCAATTATCAAAGTCCGTATGATGCAGCATTACCCCCGTCTGGCGCTGACATCCTAATGCCTCGACGAATTATTCAGCCACATGACGTATTACGGTCATTGCCCGTCCATTTACAGCAGTGTCATAAATATTGTTATCGTGGTCATCAGAAAGTATAAAGAAAATACAATTAACTTCTCATTCCAGACAATATAATGACCTTCATATGTTTCGGTTTTACATGTTTTAAAAAAAAATCATCAGTTTTCTCCGGATATAAGACACAACACGTAAAAAGGTTCATCCAGTGGTTGAAATAATTATGTGCACATGCTAATCAAGTTTCAGATTATCAATTTTATTTAATAGTTTGTTGTTTCCTTATTATTGTTGTTATAATCTAGTTCAGTTGTTTTTTTTTGTGTGTCCTTTGTAATTTTAAAGGT
>JAGDYQ010000080.1:688903-730821 GCA_021962125.1 Bulinus truncatus
ATTCAACATGTATATATATATTACTTTGTTTAAAACTTTATCTCATTTAATTGTAAAAGTGTATTGAAAACTCAGTTGTTGTTTCATTTTTTAAACCATGGTACGGGTTATCCTTAAAATTAACGTATTTTTTTAAAAAAATCAAATTTTGGGAACCACTACTTAGTTCACTGACGCACAACTAGTTTCATTGAGTGACGCAATCGTTGAGTCAGCTAGTCTGCTAAACAAAAAACAAAACGAAACAAAAAAAAAAACCTAACCATCAACAGCGTCACTATATTTTAGCTGGTGGGCCACAGTATAGAGAGGGCGACCCATTTGTTACCCAAATGCAATTTTCCACACGGCTTGCAATTTTGACTGAAGAGATGGTATTCTCTTTTTTTATCTTTAAGATCTCGGGTTGGCGCTGACTGGCTGTTAGTTCTGTAGGATCGTTTTGGACTTATTTATAACCGAGATAAAATGGTGAGCTCTTTATAGGACATTCTTTTCCTTATTCTATTTAACCAAAACATATATTAAGAACCATCTTTAGTTTTTCGGGCTCTTTTGGCATTAGGTAGGCTCTAGATAACGGCCATTCTATGTAAAGTGCTGTGAACATATTTTGACAATTTTTTGAGTCAAAAAATGGTTTATTATCGTTTAACTTTAAACACACTTTTATCTGTCACAGCGTGGATATAAAGAAATTAATCCAGATTATTCATCTATAAAATAACTCATAAATAGTAGACTTCTATCATAGAAATTTCTTATAAAGAATAAGCATCTATACTAGATATGACTAATAAAGAGTAAACATCTAAACTAGTTAGTATTGTTCTAATTTTTTTTTTGAAACATTTAATTTTGTTTTCTTCTATTACAGAGTATGTCCGCTGCAGATTGACATTGTATATGTCTGGTATAATATGCCTACGTTCTTACTACGTATCTAATTCCTCTATGTAAACAATAATGCGAATGCAAATTCAGACTGTTTCGCAGCCCAGTGAAATAAATGTGAGACCAAGTTTTCGTATCAACACGTTTGACTACTGCAGATTTTTCCGCTTTCCGCCTCAGGCAATACTTCTAATACTTCTGTTTGTGCTGCAAGCCTCCGCCAACGTCAGCCCGCCAAAATCCGCACGTTTGGCTAAAAATGTAACATCCCAGCCCGTTTCACCCGCGACTGTGGGAGTTAAGGTGAAACGAGACCCGCCCAAAGAAATCACCATTGGATACATCACGAATCTGGACCCCAAATCCCAGCTCACCCCGGGCAGGCTCATCTCGGGGGCAATGACCTACGCTCTCCATAAGGTGAACGCTGACCCCAACATCCTCCCCAACACGACCCTGAAGTTTGTCGTGGCCGACACTCACAATGAGGAGAACCTGAGCCTGCTGCACGCGTCGGAGTTCATCAAGGATGGAGTGTACGTCATCATAGGCCCCGAGATGACCTGCGTGCACGAGGCGATGTTGGCTGGGGTCTACAATGTGCCCATGATCTCATATGTGAGTACATTTATTTGTCTGTATAATTGCTTCAGTATAAGTGGTTTCACTAGTCTGTACAATGTTTCAATATGACTAATTTCATTTGTGTGTACAACGTTTCAATATAAGTAGTTTCATTTGTATGTGCTATTGTTTCTATAATTTGATTTTGTTATGATTCACTTGTGTGTAAAGTATATTCAATGTATCCTATATGGGTAGTTTCAGTGAATGTTATGCCATTTTAAGGATATGTCATATACTATTATTTTGCTCTACTGTGTGGTAAGCAGTGCTTTTTTTTCTGGCGTATTTCTGGACTACGTAGTGAGTTGTTATGTCCCTCACAGTTTTCATTGTCTTTACCACAGATTATATACTATACAGATAGCGCATAACAATATAAATAGTCCTCGGTTTTGTATTAAAAACTCTCGCGCCATTGTTGTTATTCGCTTTTGTTTTCAATGATGCTTTCCACGCATAAAAACCACAGACTTATTTACACCTATTTGCTGTTTTTTTTCAAGACATGAAATATGAAATAAAAAAGCTTTCAATTGGCTTTATAAATATAAAAAAGCGATAATATATTATTTAATTCATGAGTTCATGCTCTTTTTACATATATATATATATATATATATATATATATATATATATATATATATATATATATATATTTATATGATAAACATTTCTATTCAATGAATGGACTGATGAGTGTATATATTAATGGCGATGATGAAAACATTGTTTCAAAACGAGGCTTGTGCATTCTGTATAATATATAATCTATGATCTATAACAGTGTGATTATGATATTTTGAACTTAAGACATACCCAAAAGTTGGGCCCAGCCACACACATTCAAACGGACAACTTCATGTCATATTTTTTAATGAAAGGTGCATTAAATTTTTTTATTGATTTGTTTACTTCGAGTACCAGTCTTTATTTGAAGTTTAAATGTAATAAACAAATGAAATATGTTCTTTCACTGACCTTAACTAACTTTGTGTTCGACATGTAGCTTCTTGTTTGTTTGTTTTTTAAAGTTTTCCTTTTTATGTCAACAAAATCTGCTTCAGAGAGTTCTAATGATGTTCTCCCCATGACATGAAATAAAAATAAACAAATCTGAGGTAAACAGACAAACTGCATCACAAATAATGCCATTAGCACATTTCAGGCAGCAAACAGCTCACCTTGCAGAACATTAAAGAAAATTGACATTTTAAAATCAAACATCCGTTAATGATGTCAATACCTTCCGCAGCACTCACACACGATAACGCGCGTCATCCCTGTGACAGTGAGAGCCAGTCAGGAAACTGCAGGGAGGAAGTGGTCCCGGAGTTAATGTCACGGAACAACCGGGACATGATCTTTCCTCGTCCCTGATCCCATTCTTTTAAACACCCCTGCCCACCCCACCTTTGCGTTATTTGTACACTGTTATTTGACAGGGGGAGACAACCCACCTTCGTATTTTTTTCGTACACTGTTATTTGACAGGGGGAGAAACAAGCCTTCGTTTTGCATCAATGCAATAATGAAATGATACAAAGTTACCTTTAAAACATGAAATACTTTATAAGTTTTTCAAATTCTATTCATTGCAAATATTCATCATTCCTCACTTCCGCCCATACTTTTATACAGTGCATATAATTTCTATAAACATTTATATGATCTTATCCGACGTAATTATTTTTGTTTACTCTTTACAAGTCTTTTTTTTTTTTCTTAAGTTTTTCGTTTGTATCATTCGATATTTTAATTCTCACAGATGAAACAATCATAGCAAAGCCGGATATAATATTTCAATAAGTAATAGTTTGCATGTGTTTTAACGAATCTGAGTATATACGTTAAATAAACATATGGGTTACTTTAGACTTAATGGGGCCATAAATGATTCAAATAATCTCCTTAAACTTCATGTCTTGATAAAATGATAATTTAAAATACATCATTAAACCATCACTTAATGTAAATATCATCATTCTCCAATTTATAAGAATCAATATCTTTGGTTATCTCTTAAATATACCTGCTATTTAATAATGACTAAATTCCCATTGTATTGAATTAAGGTAAATTAAGATAAATGTATTCACTAAATGTATAATGAATAATGTCTTCCCAAATATTGAGCTCCTTAAACTATTGTCGTACACAATATTTAATAATCCCACCCCTTTCACCCCCCTCCCCCAACCTTCATCCCAAGTAGTGTATCAGATCGTTACCATAATTCTTAAATTGCTACGGTATCTTCGCTCTCCGAGAATTATTTAAATTTTTTTTTTTGGTTGGCTACAACAAAAGTTCCTATATGAGTATTAGCCGTAAGCGGACAGTAACATAGCAAGGGGCATTAACAAAACAGAAGCAATGAGGCATTACGGGGAATTATTTTTCTCATGATTTTTTTTCAGACCCAAGAAAGTAAACTACTACGGTAAATGTCTACCGACCGTGCCACGTCGCTCTGATACTAAACAGAAAACATTATTTTGTTTATAAGAGACGTTTTGACCCCCCAAAAAAAATTGAATTCTCCAGCATCTAGTTGACTTTATGGTCATACCGCGGCTGGTCAGTCTCGTATTACGTCTGGAGTAAACAAATCCAATAAACGACGACAACTGTATCAATGGTAAACATTCGTTTTGATTGTAACGAAAAGAATGTGAACCGTTATCTAAATATGTACGTCTTATGAGCGATTCGTTATCTAAATATGTACGTCTTATGGGCGATTCGTTATCTAAATATGTACGTCATATGGGCGATTCGTTATCTAAATATGTACGTCTTATGGTCGATTCGTCTATTTCCTCATTAGTTCATCTTTTTGTTGAATGATCCTAGAATTCATTAAATGCCAACGCCGTCTCGGAATTATTTGTCAAGATGACCTTACTGAGGGGACTGCAAATGATTTATTATAAAAAAAAAACAATAACAATTACGTCATAGTCTTCATAGCTCCAGGGGCAGGGCCGTTCTTATAGATAAACAAACTAGGCCACTACAAAGGCGCCTCATGGCCAAACGGGCCCGTTGTAGAATACTAAATGGTTCCAAGAGGGCCCCGGTTTTAAATTTTGCTTAAGGCCCCAAAAGACTTAATAGCGGCCCTGTCCCGGGCTAATCAGTTTGAATGGGCGCCTCTAAGTAACCACTGTAATATAGAAGCAATGACTTAGAAGTCACTGGACTCATGGGGGCGGGGTGGTCCTGATTTAAATATAGGGGGAGGGGCAACAACGTGGTGCGAAGTGGTAAAAATATTTTTTTTTTAAATACGGGCTTCGTTTTTTTTTTTATTCATTGCAAACTTTTGTGCAGGACACATCGGATTATTTAGTTGGAAATGAATTTAATAACATGTCATTCGAGGAAACTTGTATTAGTCGAATGTTTCACATTCCAATTATTTACAATGTTTTTACTATTGATTGGAGTCCCCCTAAGCGATCGTCATATATACTTAAGTATTTGGCACTGACAGATAATATCTGGACTTATAAAGGGCCCTAGCCCCATATCTGAAATAGCTTAGGGGCTTTGTCAAGTCTACATCCGGCCTTGTATCGAAATGAATCTAAATTCCAGTAGGCTAATAGATAGTGCGGTCAATTTCCTTGTTTCCTTAAATAGATTATTATAATAGGGAAAATTTTTACTTACGTTTCGGAAATCATTAACAAGGTAGAACTTTTTTAAAATACAATTTCAAAAATGTAACTAATTATTTGAAAAAAAAAATGAGATTAATTCAGTGTCGTATAGTACATGGTCAGAGATATGATCAACCGCAGTCTTGATTTCCATAATAAACTGACATAGTATGGCAGCTGTGTCGTCTACTACAAAACTGCGCAGACCAGACATGGGCAAACTGCGGGCCCGCGGGCCAAGTACGGGCAGCCAGTCTTTTTGATCCTCTACCCGCGCACTGCTACTCTCCGCCCGTGCACATTCTAGAATGATGATTTTTTTTTCTTTTGGCTCATATAGTCCTAAACAATCCATCCGTCTTTTCATTGTCTGGCTCATCTGCCAGATTTAAGTAACCGTTGTGGCCCACGGATAAAAACCGTTTGCACACCTCTGATCCAGCCCGTTGAAATTAATTTGCGGTTACATAGTTTAATGTCACAGTTTTATATTTTGGTGTCATAGTTTTATAGGTTGGTGTCATAGTTGTATATGTTTTCCGATGACTGTTGAAACTAAAATATTTTTGGCATTTGAATATTGAAATAGTTTGGTTTTCACGAAATAAATAAAACATTTTATTTCTTCATGGCTTGTTAGCTATTTGGCTATTTTTTTTTAAATTTATATCTGTTTTAAAATCTTCTTGAGAAGTCAGAATTTTTGAATCACAGAATATAAATGATATAAATTATACAGATTGCATATCGTCATTTTAAATTGCCCTTTCCGAAAACCGGAGAATTTGTGTAATTGTGCTGTTGTATGTCCATTTTTTGAGATGCACCCACTATTAAAAAGGGAAAAAAACAACCTTTAACCTCTAAACACTCATTTATTTTTGAACTGAGTACATGAAACCTTTCCTAGTCCTCGATATCTAACATTAGTTCTCTCTATGTGGGGATTATGTTGCCAGACAGACCTTTAAGTAAACCAGTTAAACCGGATTAAATGTGTACTGGACTGAGAGTAAAGAAGAGAGTTTTAATCGCTACAAGGATTATTGCAATATCCAAGACTGATACCTGGACTTAATTTGCGTCCGGACAATTGCCGAAGGTCAGACGGCTCTAACCACAATTCTTGAAACTCTCGATCACTTGATCGTCCCAACGTCTTACCTTGATGACGTTTGAATAAGAAATGTAAACACACCAGTCACGTGTTTGGCTGTTCTAGTTACGGGGATCTTTCGATTGTTGCATATTGAGACGAGAGGATCCGATTCATGAGGAGATGGTGTAAGGCTCTAGCCTATCACGTGTCCTCATCTGGACATAAATGGTCGTTGCAGATTTGGCCACGGTTTGGATAACAAAGTTTCATCATTTCATGATGCCTTGTTATGCACCATTGTACAAGATAAAAAAATACATTCTATAGTATTATAAAATAGGGATTAAGTATAAAATATATAAAAGCGATTTGGGCTCTGCGTTAAATCGAAAGTAAAGAATTAATACAACAGTATTCCAGTTTAAAATACAATCATGAAAAAAATCGGATCTGTCCGAAACCAAAAATAACCTAGCCTACCGAGCAAGTCTAAGGAGATACAACTCTATGCAAATTTTTTGCAGGGTACATCTAGTATAATAGAATACCCTACCACTAGTATTGTAAATTGTAAATATACAGCCGGCTTAAGACCCGCCCACACACACATACACACACTTTCAGGGCCCCCTTTATATATTAATTTATTCAAATCTGGTGCAAAGTTGGACTCCCGAAGGTAATTTTGCTGAGGGCCCCCGAAGGTAATTTTCCTGAGGGGCCCCGAAGGTAATTTTGCTGAGGGCCCCCGAAGACCTAAGAACGGCCCTCGTTGTTTCCCAAATTTCTTAGTCAAGTGTAAAATTCCCCAGTATGATCATTATGAAGTCAATGTCTCTTTTTTTTTTTAATGTAAACTTTTGCTAGACTATAACAAAGTTGATCTATCAAAATGTAGTTAATAAAATCAATTTTTTCTTTCCTACTAATTGTTGTTTGGTTGTAGTGTACTGTCATTTGTGTGTGTTATGTAAAACAACACAACACAACTAGGATGTAGAGGGCAGCACGTATTGAAAGCCTTTATGTTGATAGATAAAAATAAAAACACCGACGTTATCTCATTGCTGGTCCAAACCAGCTGTCCAATGAAAATGCTGGGATTCTCTACCGGCTCAAGAATTGGAATAACACTTGAAACTATACAGACTCCCAGTCAATACTGGCTGGTTGTATTATTCTTATTTATTTCTTTTTTTAGGAGGAAACATTAGGGAAATAGGGGAGGGGGAGGGGAAGATGGGGATACCATAACTAAGTGGTTCTTAAACACGGGATCACACAGACAGACGCACAGACAGGCTCACACGGACAGACGCAGAGACACAAATAGTGAGACAGCAAGACACTCGTACTGAGACTGACACACATGCTGATGCAGACAAATACTGAGAGAGACACACAGTCTGTGACAGATACACACGCTGCGAAAGATACACACACTGTGACAGATACACACAATGTGACAGATACACGCACCGTGACAGATACACACAATACAACAGATACACACACTGTGACAGATACACACACTGTAACAATATTACAAAAACCTTGAGAATAAGAAACAGAAAGTGCTGAATTGTTTTACTTTTCCCCCAACTATAACCCAGGTTTGATGTACATTACTCACCGGAGTTGGGTCGCATTGTAGGGAGCGGTCGGTAGCAGGCAGCACTTACGTTTTAGCTGACCCTGGGGGGTGGGAGTGTTGGGCAGCATTAGTAGTATTACGTACTTAATTTCAGGGAATGAGCGGTATTGTCAGAGTCCAACCCGGGCCGCTACCAGCCACGTCAAAAACCTTTCATTCCTTGAATACATTAATTGATTAAGTTCATCATATTAAAAATAATCTAACATAGCTGTATTATAAGTTGAACCAATGATGAAGAAACGATTTAGTTTAGTTACCATATATATATATATATATATATATATATATATATATATATATGTATATTTAAATCCTGCAACACTCGGCCGTTATATCGGAGACTGACAGGTCTAGAAAAAAATTAAATCGAATTTGTGATTTTTTTTTTCCATTGTGACATGTTCACACTTTTTTATTTATTTTTTTTACTTCTCAATCCCCGTAATTTGGGATAATGTCCGATCACATTTATGTCCCTTGATCTATTTCTGGCAGGCGCGCAGCCTCGGTATCAAATCACATGCCGGCACGTTCATCCGGGTAATGTTAGGAAAATTAAGGCCGACCACCAAAACTGTTTGGTACTTGAAAGAAAAATATAAAGAGAGAAGATAACAATCAATCAATGTTAGAGGAAAATAAAAGAAAAGGCTGAGAAAAAAAAAAAAACAAATTAATTCTTTCCATGGTTCCAAAATCGTTCTGAATTATTAGGGATACAGAAAATTCTCTAAGGTTTTTATTTGGGGCATTGGTTGAGGTACCTGTAATTGAATACCGTAAACGAAGGTGCTTCTTAGAGACTTTTAGGCGTCACATTTGAAAACAAGCAATTAAGCCTGTTCCATTCTGGACACAGGACGTGTTAGCGCATTTTCTTGTTATGTATCAGTACGTTTGTTAGCTTTCAGTAAATATTTGTAAATTTTGGAAATGTTTATAAATTCAATTGTGTAATGCATATATCTGTAAAAAAAAATATTATAAAGACGTTTCTTTACATTTGAAAAAAAAATATTTTCTCTTAAATCTAACTACAAGTGGTTTGTGGTTACTGAAATAGGACTCATAATTGAAAACATTTGAAATCGTAGTCATTTAATCGTCCGAAAACTCCGTCAATTGTTGCATAGCTCTGATACTTTCAATTAAACTCAGAACACAAGCTTACTATTTCATTTGATGAGTTTCTTAATAAATCTTGGTGAAACTACGTGCTGCAGTATTTCGCACCAAATGAATGGGTTATTGAACGTACAAGGTGTAGAATGGGGCCATATATATAATATATAAGCCCCTTAGGAGCCCTGAAGCCCGGCCCTCAGAGGTCCTATCGCAAAATGAACTTTTGATGTACACATGGCAGGCCAAGACCTACAAAATGATATATACATCATGGGTCTAGGACTTATGGTTGCTGAAATATAGGGCGCTCCATTATTAATATAGCTTATACAGTAAAAAACGGTACTTTACAAGCCCCCTTTTACGGCCCTGAGAGGTCAGATCGCGAAATGGAAAAAAGTCATTTCTTGGCAGGCCAAGACCTACAAAATGATATATACATCATGGGTCTAGGACTTATGGTTGTTGAGATCTAGGGTGATGACGGACATACAGACAGACAAAACGGGGACAATAGAGCATTGTTTTTCGAAAATGCTCTAAAAAGCGTTGCACTGGAAGGCCATCTTTGACATTTGGTCATTGTGTTTGTTGCCTAGTATGTCGTCTATTCAAAAGAGAGGTTCTTTGCAGCGCAGGTGAAGAGTGTGTGGGGGGCAAGGAGAATTGACAAAAGTACAATTATGCATCATAAGGGAAACCATCTTTTATTCATTTACAAATTCATGATTTATTTTATTTTTATAAATGCTTAAAGTTCATTGAAGTGTAACGAAATATTTCATTACCACAATCGTCAGGAATATTTGTTTAGCATAATGTTCCTCATATACACACACACACATGTGTCATCTGTCATTATGCTGTGTGTATCAATAGTAATGAACATGTATAATATGGCTTTTTCCTCAAGTAACGACACACACAGAGTTGCTTATCTGTTGGCTAATGATACACTTACCCCTCACCCACACCAACACCGCCCCCACACCCACACCCCCAATCACCCTTCTCATTCGCTTTGAAAAAAAGAATAATAGCATCTTTGAATGTAAAATGAGTTAACGTTGCATGATAAAAGGAACTTATTGTTCCGCTTTGTTGATGCTCTACTAAAATTAATTTCTCCTCCAATTTTAATAAACGTGTTGGTGGAATTCAGAAATCATCCATTAGAAATACTCCATAAAACGACTTTAATACATTTATTTTTCCACTGTACGCGATTAGTATAGTGAGTGAACCACAAGGAATATGAATTTCTTTAATCAACAGTAACATGTCGTCATTGAAGTTCACATTTTACCTCTCTCTCTCTCTCTCTCTCTCTCTCTCTCTCTCTCTCTCTCTCTCTCTCTCTCTCTCTCTCTCTGTCCATCACTCCTTCACTCCATATCCCTAAGTTACACTGTCTTATCTTTCCATGTCTCTCTCAGCACTCAGCTTCCAGTCATGTGGATCGATACCAAGTTCGATATCCAGCTATCCAGGTCAAACAATCATTCCTGGAGCAGATGTTAATACTGTTAAGTCCTTGTAAGATTGTAACTCACGCCTGTTGATCTTACGTGGAACACGTAATTAATAATACAACAGTCTTGTCAGATTCGAGTACATCCTCTCTCCAACATAGCTAAGTAATTGGGTGTCATGTGAAAAAATTCGGCTTAAAATACACGTAAATGTAAAGATAGATCACAGATAGATAGATGGAAAGATAGATAAATAGATAGATAGAGTGTATAATTGATTGAATGATAGTTAGACAGCTGGAAAAAGATGAGTGAATACATAGATAAGTAGATAGATACAAACAGTCTGATATACAGATACAAGTAGTCTGATAGATATATAGATAATGTGTGATAGAACATAAATAGATAGATAGATAGACAGACAGACAGATAGATAGATAGATAGATAGACAGATAGATAGATAGATAGATAGATAGATAGATAGATAGATAGATAGATAGATAGATAGATAGATAGATAGATAGATAGATAGATAGATAGATAGATAGATATAAAAATCATAATATAGATAGTCAAGGGGTAGATAGAATCAATGAGATCTTTGGTTTATAATCAGCTGAAGAAAACCGAATGTGAGTCAAAACAGACAGACAGACAGACAGATAATAGAGGGTGGTCGGGTCAGGTTATCGTCTAAACCATCACCAGTGGCGTACAAGGGCCAGCCCCCATTATCAACTCGTCTGCAGAACAAATGGCAGACGACATTGAAAACAAGTGACAAAATACTCTGGTGATTGCTGGTGACCTTTTCCTGTGCTATGGAAACCCTGGACTGTCCGATAGGTTCGGACACGTGAACAGATCGTTGGACAATGGGACAAGTCCTGGCCGTAGAATCCCCTCAAGTGTGATGATGAATGGCTGTACAGAGAGTTCTTGGGGCAGTTATGGGGATGAACATCGGCCTCTGGAAGTAGCAACATATATTTAACCGAATTACTTTCCGGCCAAAAAACTAAACCCGTTATAAACAAACAGAAAAAAAATTATTTCATGTCAAACGACATGAGAACTTATCTTGAACAACTTCTTATATTTCTCGTTGATTAGCTCTAGGTTCAAGAAAAACAGTAATTTAAAATTTACTCCACGTCTTTCTATGAAACAAATATGTGAAGAAATCAGCTGTAATGTAATTTGTCACATATTAAAAATAAACAAAGTCACATCTTTTCAAAATCGATTTACTGAAAATGCTGCTTCATTAAGACAGTTTTTTTTTTTTGACATTTTATAATATAACTATTAATATCATCAACTTACAGATAGGATAAAAAGGAACTAGCCCCAAAGAAATGTTTTATGCATCTGAATACCTTAAAAGCATTTTTATTTTGAATAAATTGAAAAGATACAAATTAAATAACATAAATATCTTCCTTTAAATCATCATTATTCTTAAAGGTACAATTACATGGAAAGGAAAAATACATCTATAAAATGAATTGTTAGAATCTACTTCATGTAGAAAGATTCCCCCACATAATGCTCATGACTTCAATTGAAATAGTATTGTTTACTTCGTGTCGTTTTTTTGAAAGGCTGTACATAGTTACAGCCACTTATGCTTACTGCGGGCTTTGTGTGCCCCTAAGTTTAAACAAGAGATTATTTACGGGCCCTCGAGCCACCACGTTTGATTGAAATTAATACTGAAAGGAGCCCTTCTAGTGTTGCCTGGCTAGTTTATCCATAAGGAAAGTCTCTGCATAAACATGGAATGAAATCGTTAATGGAATCCAGTTGAGGAACATTCTGTAAATAAATCAATGACGTTTTCAGTTGTATCGTTATACTTGTATACAATGTGTCCCTAAAATTGTAGTACAGCTGTGCACAATTGTATTTTCTCGGAAACATGTAAATTATTTCATAGTTGATAAAAACGTAATACATAATAACTAAACAGTAACACATTTCTAGTGCATTTGTTACTAAGATTCTGTAAATTAAAGAATCTGTTGATTTAAAATAATTGTATGTATCAGTGCCGTCGTAAAGTGGGTCTTATACCGGAAATATTCCAAGGGGCCCCCCGATCTTCTGAGTGCAGTAATCTGCCATATAATGAATGGGTGAGTGTAAAAGGACTGTGGCCACATTCACATATGAACTCGACTTGATAGCCTCTAATCATCTCCACATATGTAGCTTGACTTCATTATCTCTACTTATCTATACATATGTAGCTTATCTTCATTATCTCTACTTATCTACATATATGTAGCTTATCTTCATTATCTCTACATATCTACACATATATAGCTTGACTCCCTCGCCTGTAATATTCTTTAAATATACAACCTGACTACATTGTCTTCACTTTCAGTCATTGTGACCTTATCGGTAGCTCTTGCCCTCTACAAGATTTATGGGAACTGCTGGTCATCAATTTCATCTTCATTACTTTGTCTGGCTTCTGAATTGGATTTGATATTTTTTTTTATTATTAGACAGAGAGTGGGGAGAAGAATAAAGCAATACACAGTTGTTGATATTTCCAGAAATGTTTAACTGTTGAATCAGCAAATGTGACTTTTTTTAAAATTTATTCTATTTCACTGACTTAAACAGCTAAGTATCACAAAAATCTAAACTCGTTATTCGATGAAATCATTTATATTTGAAGCAAAGTTTTTTTATTGGTTTTTTTTTCAAGCATTCTAAAGTTTGCCTAAATATTATTTGATCTTTTGAATGTTTTGTCTCCCGCGAAGCTAAAAATATAAATATATCGATTGCGCTCAGAATTCAAAGGTAATGGGTTCGAATTAAAACAATGAATTTTTATTGATTGATTCTTTTTATTATTGTTTTTTTTAATATTTCGCCTACAATATCCCGTTGGTTAGACTATTGTCTTCTTTAAAAACCGACAAAATAGTGTAAGATATTTTTGTATTGAGTGTAATACATTCATTCATGACTTTTGTCCACTAAAAATAACTACAGAGACGTTAAGAATTCGCTTGTGCTACACAAAGGATACATACAACTGGTAGTTAACCTTTACATCTGAATCATAACATTTTACATGTAAGTATAATTTTTTAAAAATAAACTTAGTCAAATATCTAAGGGTGTGTGTGTGTGGGGGGGGGGGTATGTTATAAATCTAGTTTACGCCAGTGGTCCTCAAAGGGCTGTTCATGACCAGCTGATGTGTCACACACACAAGCTTGTTGTCTCTGGAGTGTTACGGAGATCCTCTACATAAACACATACACCAACTTGTACAAGCATGAACACAAATGTTCAATACAGTCAAAATCAATAATACTTTAATTGACACAACAAATAAGTCACTAATCAAAGTACATCCTTGGTAACCGTGACTTCTACAATTATCCCTCAGATAATTCATAAACCTCATCTCTTCCTGCCACGTCTACCGCTACGCTGACCAATCCACGACCCAGTCTACCTATTGACCAACGCCTCCTGTATTCCGCTGACCATTCAAACTCTTGTGCAACCATGCATGTACACACATTTACACACACTATGTGGGTTGCAGGCATATATATATAGTGGGTCTCCCATGATTGAAAAAAAATTACTCAAGAATGTATACAATGAATATTACCTTCACTTTGTCTTTAATTTTATCCTAATGTACGAATGACCTACGTAAACCGGTCATGCATCTTAGTTGGTCGCAAATCGCAAAAGTTTGAGAATCACTGGCTTACCCAATTCAATGCAAATAAAGCTACTCAAAACTTTTAAGTTCAACGTGATTAAAATTAAAAAGAAGACGAAGTGTGAAACACTCCTCATAGATTATGTCCCTTTCAAAGATATGTACAAATATATATGAAGAAAAAATATACGGGGAGATAACCGTCTCTAGACGTAAAGACATTCAGTTCAATGTTTATGAGACAATCAGTCAAGAGTTATTGTCCTCATTAAACAACACAAACAGCATGTTAAGAGTTTGTAAAATCTAATAACAAACGGGGGTCCATAAATATCATATGATCTAGAAATGTGAGCACGTATTTGGATGTATTTTTATAAGACGTGTTTACTCGTACTCTGAGCCATTAGCCAGCATGCTCTTTATGTGCTCACCCACACGACTTTCATAAATCTTCATGATGATGTTACAGACTATGTTTATTGCTTATTAATGTGATGTGCCTATATGTTTGAGTTGTCACATCCAGGTCTTGGCAAGTCGTAAATTTTGGACGTTTAAGCAGATAGAAAGAAACACACACACACACAAAAATAATACACAATTTATTTTAGAACTGAAAAAATATTACGCTGTATTAACAAATTATTGGGCATGCCGCTCTACGTCCAACAGAAACACAACTGAATTGAATTTGTTTTCATGGAACGGAATTACATAATATCTGCAGCTAGTTGACTTTTTTTGTGTTAGCTCAAGTGACGTAACACTTCTCGGAATATATTTTGAGTGTCTCTCTCTCTCTACTTGTAAATGTGAAGTAGGTATGTATGTATTGTACAGATGATAAGTACACAATAAGTACTAAATGTGATTCACTGGACTGGGGGGTTTAGAGCAGGGATGTGCTAACCTAAGACGGTCATTTATTATGGACTCTATAGGTCGTGAGAAAATAAAAGAGTAACGTAGTAATTAAATAATTTTTTCACAAATTGTGCCCTCCCCTGTGGTAGATGGTGATGAAGGTGAGACATAGACAGAAGATCTATTCTGAAGAAAGGCAGATATGTACAGCCGTTTGATAATTAAAAATCTAGAAACCTATTATATCGTGGCATTTTTTTTTAAGTGAGTTGAAATGAAACTAGGCTTGGTGGACCTTTTGACGAATTGTATCAGACGTAGTCACGTGACATCAGACGATGGTAGCACGCGAGACTGAACTTAAAAACATGGCCGACAGTTGTTTTGTTTTTTTAATTAGTCTGTGAGTATGGGAACTTAGTGTACTTGATTTAATGAGATTGGGGGGGGGGGGGAATCCCCTCTGAGTGTTTCATTACTATGACCTTACAGAGGCTGAATATTTGTATACAATTACTACAATTGCTTTTTATTAAGGGGAAACAATCACAACTGAGTTTCATTACTATTACGTTACAGACAGAGGCGGATGCGCTCGTCCATGGGCCCTTGAATATTTAGAGGCCCTTCTTAGTCATATTTAAACCCTTAGATATGTCACTATTTCTCTTCTACGCCCGAGGCATCAACTGAAGTAAGTCCACCCCTGTCAACAGACACTGAATATTATACGCTTGCTACAAACTGGACTGGATAAAAGTGACCTTAAGCATTTGGCTTTGTAACAAAAAAAAAAAAGAGCGAAATTTGCAAATAAAATATCAAATAGTCTCAAATAATTCCACCAGTCACATGACATGCATGTTTTACTGAAGGAGAGATTTTTTCTCTAGTGTTAAGTTCGCGTTGAAAAATCGCAGTGAACACAGTTGGTCTAATAAAAGAGTCCCGATTTATAATCAGGCTTATAACTTTAATGTGATCGAGTGGTGTAGAACACTTGACTGTCGACCGGAGGGTCCTGGGTTCGAATCTCAGTGAAAACCTTGGGACTTTTTCAGGTCCTTGTGAAAGTCTCCAAGTCCACCCAGCTTTAAATAGGTCAACCTGACTTTAAGTTGTGGGAGTAAAGGCGGCTGGGTGTTGTGCTAACCACACAACCCCTTCCTATGCCGAAGTTACTGAAACAGATGAACCCAACACTTCATCTGCCCCGATAAGCCCCATGGAAATTTTACTTTTTTTAATAACTTTATTAGCATAAATTTTTGTTATCGGGTCTGGCTAAAGAGTGGCGGATCATCACCTCTCTGTTTATTGAGTACTTCAAAACAACAAACAGCTATAAATAACAAACAGCAATAAATACCATTTGCCATTAAATTGTTACCAATCGCAGTGCCGCACTTGTGAATTAGGGCCCCACTTAATCAAATATTTGGCGGTTGTAAACAAAAAAAAACGACTTGGAGTCCCTAATAATCTTTGTACTATTCCCACCCCACACACACCTGCGTTTGACAATCCGCCATTAGTTCAATCATTCTGGTCCAGGGATCGACGACAACTGGTTATAATTGTCCGCCACTGTGGCTTTCAATTAAAAGTTTGCCTGGGCCCCCTTAGCATGAAGGCCCCCTTGCAACGCCTTGTTTGCCTATCAATAAGAACGGTTCTGCCAAGAGCTGCCCCGCACCTCTTTAGGGCGGTTCCTGGTCATAGACACATATTGTGGGGAAATGAATTGTAATTCAGGTAATGTGACAATACAGAATGTGTGGCTTTACAAGATTTCCAGGTAATTCCCTTTTGAACGGTAAGATTTCCAGGTAATTCCCTTTTGAACGGTAAGATTTCCAGGTAATTCCCTTTTGAAAAGTAAGATTTCCAGGTAATTCCCTTATGAACGGTAAGATTTCCAGGTAAGGCCCTTTGAACTGTTTATAACATATAATAGCATCAAATATGACACTGATGCTTAATAATAAATAAACTTGTAAAATGAAACCAAATCGAACAGATCGAACAGCATTTTTGTATATTTTTTCCATAACAAAGTTATATAGACAGACTATTTACTCGGACAACCATGTTAACCGCACAGAGCAAAGGAAATTTTATCGCCGTTATTTATTTAGGAACCATGGCCTTAGGCTACTCATAGAACATGTCTTTAAATCACAGTTACATATAAAGCATGTTATTAGAACACAGTTACTCATCAGTTATTTCCATAATGTAATCTCTCTCTCTCTTTCTCTCTCTCTCTCTCTCTCTCTCTCTCTCACTCTCCCTCTCTCTCCCTCTCTCTTTTTTAGTCTTAGAACGACGCACATAAATGTTCAGGTGTTTTACTATGTTGTTGTTGTTGATGTTTTAAACCAGTTCCCCGAGGGAGAAATCACGTTAAGAGAAGAAAAAGAAGGGGAGGTTGGAGAGCTGGAAGTAAGATCTGGAATTAACAGCTGGAAGTAAGAGCTGGAAGTAAGAGCTGGAATTAACAGCTGGAAGTAAGAGCTGGAAGTAAGAGCTGGAATTAACAGCTGGAAGTAAGAGCTGGAAGTAAGAGCTGGAATTAACAGCTGGAAGTAAGAGTTGGAAGTAAGAGCTGGAATTAACAGCTAGAAGTAAGAGCTGGAAGTAAGAGCTGGAATTAACAGCTGGAAGTAAGAGCTGGAAGTAAGAGCTGGAATTAACAGCAGGAAGTAAGAGCTGGAAGTAAGAGCTGGAATTAACAGCTGGAAGTAAGAGCTGGAAGTAAGAGCTGGAATTAACAGCTGGAAGTAAGAGCTGGAAGTAAGAGCTGGAATTAACAGCTGGAAGTAAGAGCTGGAATTAACAGCTGGAAGTATATGCAATGAAGGTATAAACCAAACTTTGAGAAGAGACTGTAATTTTATTTAATGCTGTTTAGAGCGATCTTTGGTGTAGATGGCAGGCTGGAATCAAAAGATTCTGTACATACACGTAGGCACCCCTCCAAGGGGGTGGGGGGGGGAATAGGGGGGGATCTCGCTGGATGGCGCCTTTAAGCCCACAGTGGCATTGGATATGATGGGGTTGTAGACGGGGCACAATAAAACTCACGCCAAACAGTGGGAGATGAGATGAGGATTAGGTAGAGGATCTGGAGATAACGAAATATGTCATAGGATGAACTCATCCAGGAAACATACAGTTCACTTCAACATATGAACAATGCCATCCTATTCAGGTCTGAGGTCTTCGGGTGCCCTAGCTTGAGCCTCCAAGAGATATTTGGTTGGCAGAATTTACTTTAAGG
Source organism: Bulinus truncatus (assembly GCA_021962125.1). Classification (NCBI taxonomy): domain Eukaryota; kingdom Metazoa; phylum Mollusca; class Gastropoda; family Planorbidae; genus Bulinus; species Bulinus truncatus. The sequence goes on from JAGDYQ010000080.1 coordinate 707,303, forward strand.
GCTCGCACAGTGCCAGAGTTAATAGCAATTATTAATGTATTTTTTTTTTTGTATGGTGTGAGAGGAGGGGGTAGTATGTTGCCTGTGTCAACTTTCAAGCGCAAACTAAATTATGCACACGTTTATCACATTGTATTAATACGTCTGTTATTGTACAGCTTAAATGCAACACTGGATGCAAACAATGGGGCGGAAAAAAATGTAGAGCAGTATTTTTTTTACATGCACTTTTTACTCGCTAGCTATTTGTGTTGGTCTAAATAATGAATTGTACAGTTGACAAACTGGAATGAGATTAAACGTTGGTATTTATTTTTTATATACGTAGCGATAAGAAACAATATTATGTTCGTTAGGTTGAAGATCACACGCAACATAGCAAAGTATCACTTTAAATCTGTTAATGTATTTATTGTCAGTTAAATGCTGGAACTAGTAGTGTATGTAGAGGCCGTTATACACCTTAAGTAGTCGATCGTTCAAGGGAAGCCACTCCAGACCATGGCAACTCATGTTGTTTTACTACTCGACTCCTTACTATTTCCAAAAAAACAGTCTAATTTTTTTTTTCTCTTTCATGGCTACCAACTTAACTGACCTGGTCAGCTTTAAAAAAAATACTTCTCAAAGTCCAGTTTTCGGAGAATGAAAATAAAAGAGATAGCATTGACCAGCGTGGTTAAATAGTAGTCACAAATCGATATTTACATGGCGGTTACAAATCAATGGTTTAATGGTGGTAACAAAATCAAACACATCCAGTTGTCTGCAACCTGTAGTGTGAATTGTAGATATTCTTTTGAGCTTGCCATTGGTACAAAGCACATCATGTGTTGTCGTAAATCACAACATGCGTTGCCGTACGTAATTCACCACAAAGTGTTGATGAGGGGAAAACTTCACACTGTCGCAAAATGTAAAGTTTTAATTATTGGCTTATTTAAAGCCAGATAAACAGAGTTAACTGAAATCATATCGATAGAACGCCGAGAAAACCCGAAGAACAAATTGTGTTTTGCATTGATCTTTGACCTTTAGCCGTTTCCTCCAATGGGAACATGAAGAGAAAGAAATGATGTAATATGTTGTTGATGTTTTTTTTTTTGAATGTATTACATAACACAAATTTGTATTCGACAAGACAAAGTTATATTAAACATAAACCAGTAAGCAATTTAAAAAAAGGCTATTCGTGACCTGCAGAGTAAAAGTACAACACGCTAATAACGCTGTTTAAAGACGGTTGGGGGGGGGTATGGATCTCAGACATTGAAAAATACATAGACTGGAATAAATTCAACAGTAAGGACAAACCCAGCACATATCCTGATAGAGGGTCTCACCTTACTGATGGTCTTTGCAACACGTCATAGACAGGGGCGTTTCTATCGGTGGGCGTGCTGGGCTTGCTGGGCTTGCTTGGCGTGCTGGGCTTGCTGGGCGTGCTGGGCGTGCTGGGCGTGCTGGGCTTGCTTGGCGTGCTGGGCTTGCTGGGCGTGCTGGGCTTGCTGGGCGTGCTGGGCTTGCTGGGCGTGCTGGGCTTGCTGGGAGTGCTGGGCTTGCTTGGCGTGCTGGGCTTAGTGTGTGCGCCTACTGAGCCCCGACTTCTCAATGGTGTATGATTTGTTTTCCCTGTCCCTACTATTTAAGATGTTTTCTTCTTCACCCGGGTCCTCGAACAACATTAATCTAGCTCTGGACATGTCAGTGGTTGCATTAAATCTTTAATCCAGCTCTGGACATGTCAGTGGTTGTATTAAATCCTTAATCCAGCTCTGGACATGTCAGTGGTTGTATTAAATCTTTAATCCAGTTCTGGACATGGCAGTGGTTGTATTAAATCCTTAATCTAGCTCTGAACATGGCAGTGGTTGTATTAAATCCTTAATCCAGCTCTGGACATGGCAGTGGTTGTATTAAGCCATACTTCGACTTCTCATTCACATTTCGTTGTGTTTTTTTGTGTGTACATACTTAGAATTGATTAGATGTTTGTATGCCGTGCCACGCCCTTTTAAGTAACCAATGGACTTAACGGTCTTACGGCACATCAGTGCTAAGGGAATCACAATGTAAACAAAACGCCTTTTATAGGACGTACAAACATGTACCGCAACCTAACTAGAGTTAACCAAACTGGGAATCAGTGTCTTAGTTTTATGATGCATATCACATACAGTGTGTGTTGTCTGAATGGAAGAAATTTACTGCGGAACGATGGAACAACAAAGGCAGAGAGAGAGGAAGGATGGGAAGAAAGAGAGAAAGAGAGGGGTGGTGGGGGGAGGAAGAGATTGAAAGATAGGGAGAGGGCGGGAGAGAATGAGACATAATGCACAAAATAATTGAAAGAAATTTATCTACGATGCAGACGTTGAATCTCTACAATGGAAATCTTTTAAGAATTCTTCTCAACAGAATTCTTTATTACATGTTTTACTCAATAGCTAAATGTCTTATTGATGATTATTTATAGCTTTTAAAGCTGTAAAATTGGTGCTTTCTACACAAAATAATGTCTGCCTTAACCACAGTAATGAAAAAAAAAATGATTTCCTTCATCAGAAAAGTGCAAGTTGTTATATACAACGATAAACCACGAATGGGTTTATACCAAGAGTGGCTAGACATGGTGCATGCATGCGCCAAAAGTATCGTCTGCTATGGTCAAAAGTCGCGCTCTGAGCGCGAGATTTAAAAAAAAAACAAAAAACAAATACATAATATGAGCCACGGTTAATGGGGGTGGGGGGGGTATAAAATTATTGTCTTTTCGAGGCCATCGGAGGCTATAGGCAGATAATTCCACAGATAGCCAGGGGCCCTAGGCAAGTGCCTTTTGGGCCCACTTAACATGTGATTTAACAAGAGTTAACACTTGAAGGGGGCCCCTTCAGTAGTTGTGTGTGTGTGAGGGAGGGGGGATTCGGTAATTGCATCGCTTGCCTATCTATAATAATGGCTATATATATATATATACAGTGGATTCCGCTTAATTGGGACAGCCGCTTATTTGGGACAAATCTCAAAGAAACCAAACCAAGAAGCCAATAGTAAATTCGTATGTTTAATTGGGACAGCCGCTTAATTGGGACAAAAAGCCTCGGTCCCGATGTGTCACAATTAAGCGGAATCGACTGTATATATATATATATATATATATATATAGATATATATATATATATATATATATATATATATATATATACAATATTTGGCGCATCTTTCCTATACACCAGAAAATTTGAGGCTCAGGAACAATGTAGGGTAATTGAAGAAAACATGTCAACAGAGATAGAGCAAGGACTGAGGCCAACTGTTGATACCTCGTCCCTCGGTCCAACAACAACACGTACTACACAACTGTTAGAGTGATTGAGGGCCATCGCCACCATGAGGCCAGTATTGACCTTAAGGGGGTGGCGACTTTCAAACCGCTACTTTCCCCTGTGTGATGGTGGGCGTTTTCTCTCATTACCCAGCTGTAACAAAACTCGCCCCCCCCCCAGGCAACGTTTTACTGTAAAGACTCCCTGTAGTGGAGGCCAAGAGTAAGTAGCATCAGAGGGAGTTTAAGGGGGGGGGCTGGCATTATGCTGCGCCATTAGTGTATATAATATGAGGAGCCGAGTGGTCACTTTTTGTCACTATTAGGTGAGAAAAAGAACTTCCCATCTCATTGTCTTCCCCTCCCCCCTTTCTATTACTGGTCGGATGAACTAGCCGACCCCACTAAATGCCACCACTGCAAGCGAATATTAACTTCACGAGCTAATTCCCCAGATTGTTTCCCTTTATTTATTTTTTTTTATGGCTCAATTATTATTTCCCATTTAAATGGGTGAAAAAAAAAAAGAAATTTCAGTGAAACCAATTCGAACAAATTGAGATCCTCTGAGCTGGCCACTCTGCTTATTTGTTGTTTACATCTGCACTCTGATGTATTAGTCGGCGGACACATGTTTACAATTCGTTTGCACTTTTCATGATCTCTACCGCCACCCTTCAATCATGTGACCATATCTGAACTTAGGAACAGGTATCTATAATCCCCCCCCCCCAGTCTTCTCACCTTTGTTCATCTCCCTAACCCATTTTGTATTTGTGTATCCCCATTCAAATGTCTTGTTTTAGTCAAATTTGAATTGGAAATGTTGTTTTGCTGAATCGAGTATGTTGTTGCTGTTGTGATTACTTTTTTTTATTGACACTAATTCAGTCTCAGAGGTCATTCCACATACATAAACGGAGTTCAGTTATTGGTCTTCTTGAGTCAACCGACTTACTTTGTATTATATCTTTCTTGAAGTCATCTGTTGGAAGTAGCAAAAATAAAGACCAGCACCCGATCTTTATGCACAGATTTTAATGAATCCATAAGCTAAATTACAGATCATAAATATCCAGACCGTATCTTATCCATGACCATACATATTCAAATACGCAATCAGTACGTTATCCACAGCCATCAATATCCAAATATGAAAGAAATGCATATTCTACTGATGTGCGTGCTCAACTACCATGACATTATTTCATTTAAAAAAAAAATACTTAAGCGGTGAAAAACGCCCCACTCCCAAACCCTCGCTGGTGACAAAGTAAGTACCTACCCGGAGAGAACCGTACCATTTCACCCCCCCCCAACCCTTGTTATCCCACTATGACCTAATACAAATGTAGCGGTGTCCGTGTTCCCACAGCGTGAGATCCATTATTCCAGCCTGTGAATCTCCAAAGTAGTTTTGTTCATGTCCTGACCCACAAGCCAACTAAGTCTGTCCCTCCTGGTGAAAACTGCATAAAATCAATCAGTTTTAGCCCACGAGTGGTGACCTAGATAACAATATTCCAGGGCTCACGAAATTCCATGTAATAATGCTGTACCATTGTTGAAAGCATTGTTTATGCTACTGCGTTGGGACATCGTAGGCTGGGTAACGTTTGGAACGTATTTACAATTTTGAGGAATGAATTGAAGCAAGGGGTGCATAAAGGTGTTGTCTCATGAATTATTTATTCACTCAATGTCAAGATATTTTTGTCTGAGGGTTGGACATAATGGTGAGAAAATCTTACGACTTTACTGGGTAAGCCAAGTCCCTTCTTGTGGAAATGAAAAATAAGAGCTGATTGCCTAAGCCCCCACCCTAACTGCCAAAGGATCGTCTTCCATAGATAACACCTGTTAAATAAAATGGCATAAGGACCCATCAGATACTTCTACTTAGGGCTCCAAATATCTATGAAAGTCTCTGCCATGGGCCCCCAGATATCTCTAAAGTGTCTAGGGCCCCAAATATCTGGAAATTGCTGTCTATAGCCGCAGAAATCTGTGAAAGTTTCTGTCTAGGACCCAAAATATCTCTGAAAGTGTATATGGCCCCCGAATATCTGGAAGTTGCTGTCTAAGGTTCCTAATATCTCTTAAAGTCTCTGCTAAAGACCCCAAATATCTGGAAGTTGCTGTCTAAGGTTCCAATTATCTCTTAAAGTCTCTGCTAAAGACCCCAAATATCTGGAAGTTGCTGTCTAAGGTTCCCAATATCTCTTAAAGTCTCTGCTAAAGACCTCAAAGATCTGATAATGGCTCTGGAGTCATCTGTATAGGTTATCGAGTTAAACATTTTTGCCAAAATTGTATCCTCTCATTTTAATAAAGTCAGACCACTGAACAGAAAAATAAACCTTTAAAGTTTTGATTACATTCAATCACAGGCAATGACAAAGAAACAAAAAAAAAAATCCTTCAACGGTTCAGTCGATGGCCCCTCTATTTCCAGTTCAGACTGGAACATGTCAGCAACCCGAACACTTGTCGGGGGTGGCCTTCATGTACAGTAATCTGCTCAAAGTAATGACAGGACTGAGTTTGTTCAGAGGGGTATCCAGTTGGTGAAGATCGTCAGGGGCCCAATATTAGATAGCCAGCCCCAGCCCTTATTAAAGTATTTGGTCAGTCTGATGTCCAGCCTGCGACCACTCTGAACATTTAACAATTTATTCTTCAAAAGTTGACCATCAGATTTTCAAGTTCCCTGTGCATTTAGGAAAGTATATTTAATAATTCGAACTTCGATGCGAATATTTCCATATAAACATAAACGGCAAATATTCACATTAAAAAGTAAGCATTCGTACTATTAATTGAAATGAACATGGATGTGAAATTACAATTTCAAAATGTTTAGGTCACACTGACATTTCTCGCCAATTTAAGCCAATCGCAAATTGCTTCCAGGAAACCCCAACCCCCCCCCCACCTCAACAATAAAAATGCTTGTGACATTTTTTATAAGACACAATATCTGGCCCCGTCCTGGCCCCATCCCGGCCCCATCCCGGCCCTAAGGATTCAATGGATAGTTGTTTGTTTGTTTTTGTTTTTTTTTTTTTGATTTTTTGGTTCTTATTTTAAAGTTATATTTGAATTTTTACCAAAATGTCTAATGAACAGAACTTTTTTTTTTTTTGGAATTCTTGCAAGAAAATAAAAAAAAATTCCTTTTAATTAAAATAAATTTTGTTTAAAATATGAAACAAAGTAATTGTTTTTTAATTACTTTATGATTAAATTTATATATAGGTCTTAACATAATAAACTAAATTTTCTAGTGCACGTATTTCTGCCTTGATGTGATATAAATTATTAAACATATATCTCATTTATTGTGTTCTATTGTCTGTTGTCCTAACCACATTTCAGATCCGTGGGTCTATTATGACGGAAACTTGTACAGTGCAAACTGCCTCAGAGCACGCTATATTCCCATTACATTACCGTACATTTCGATACGGACTTTGTGTATTGCATGATAGAGGTCATTGCGATGTTAGATATGCATATTGTGTATTGATTACTTTTCCCCCCTTCTGTTTATGTTTTTATGCCATCAAATTTCATTGGTTAGTATTTTTGTGACGTCTACACGTTTCTAGAATGTGTTTAGAAGTTTGGGGCATCCAAATAACAGAGGGGAACATATACAAAGCAAGACTAAAATTGTCATTACTGCAATATACTTTTTGGAGATCCAGTAGAGTTTAATAAATGTTTACAAAAACTTATTGTCAAAGTTACACGTTTTGAGCTCAAGAAAACAATAGTAAAAATATTACCGATTTATTCCTTAAAATCTTTTTTTTTTCGTTAAGAAATCTTAAATTGTATTAAAAAATTATTAAGTGTCCTGATAATTCAATGATCGAGTTTGCTCAAGGCCAACTAAGCCAACCAGACGATCTGGCCAACCAGGCCAACTAATCCAACCAGACGATCTGGCCGACTAGGCCAGCTAATCCAACCAGACGAACTAGGCCAACCAGGCCAACTAATCCAACCAGACGATCTAGGCCAACCAGGCCAACTAAGCTAAGCCAACGATCTGGCCAACCAGGCCAACTAAGCCAACCAGAGACCTAGGCCAACCAGGCCAACTAAGGCAACCAGACGATCTAGGCCAACCAAGCCAACTAAGCCGACCAGACGATCTAGGTCAACCAGGCCAACTAAGCTAAGCCAACGATCTGGCCAACTAGGCCAACTAAGCCAACCAGACGATCTAGGCCAACCAGGCCAACTAAGCTAAGCCAACGATCTGGCCAACCAGGCCAACTAAGCCAACCAGACGATCTAGGCCAACCAGGCCAACTAAGCTAAGCCAACGATCTGGCCAACTAGGCCAACTAAGCCAACCAGACGATCTAGGCCAACCAGGCCAACTAAGGCAACCAGACGATCTGGGCCAACCAGGCCAACTACGCCAACCTAACGATCTAGGCCAACCAGGCCAACTAAGCAAACCTAACGATCTGGCCAACTAGGCCAACTAAGCCAACCAGACGCCAACTAAGCCAACCAGACGATCTAGGCCAACCAGGCCAACTAAGCCAGCCAGACGATCTAGGCCAACCAGGCCAACTAAGCCAGCCAGACGATCTAGGCCAACCAGGCCAACTAAGCCAGCCAGACGATCTAGGCCAACCAGGCCAACTAAGCCAGCCAGACGATCTAGGCCAACCAGGCCAACTAAGCCAGCCAGACGCACTAGGCCAACGTTTTTGTTGTTTATATGGCACGAGGAAAACAGTAAGATATAATTTTTTAAAAGTTCACTTTAAAAAAGTCAAATATGGGTCAGTGTAGCTTCACGGCTGGATATCACGAGAATCTCAGTAAATCGAAGCCAATATATTCTTATTTCAATGTAAAACTGTTAAGTGATTCCATCAAATCAAAGCTTCAATAATCCATTAGGAGATAAAAAAAAATATTTTCAGCATGCCATTAGAAATATTCAAACCTTGTTTTGTTTTTGAATCAGTTTTTTTTTTCATGTATTCTACAAATCTGGTTGGACAAATTTTTTACTCGATAATAAAGTGCAAATGTTTTATCTTCTCCTAAATGAAATTAAACGCGAAAAAAAATATTCGTATAATTTACATTTTTCCGTTTTATATTTCCCACATTAATTAAATTATCGTTACAACACGTAAAATAACATGTTCCCAACCCACCCACCCCCAATCCCCATCTCCCCCCCCACCCCGTTGTAAATTTTATTGATATGTGAAGCAAATACAATATTTTCTTCGCTCTGCTAAAGAATTCTATTAGCTGGATTAGACCGTTAAATAATATAAAGAGAAAAAATAATTTGATAATTCAGACATGTAAAGGCCTAACACAGATATGTATATGCCTAAAACAGATATGTAAATCCCTAACATAGACATGTAAATGCCTAAAACAGACATGTAAAGGCCTAACCCAGACATGTAAAGGCCTAATACAGACATGTAAAGGCCTAACACAGACATGTAAAGGCCTAACACAGATATGTATATGCCTAACACGGACATGTAAAGGCCTAACACAGACATGTAAAGGCCTAACACAGACATATAAAGGCCTATCACAGACATGTAAATTTAGTAGAAGAATCCCAATAGTAATGAAAATGGCCGCGTCGTATTGAACATTTATCTTACTTACGATCTAAATGATAAATATCTCATCCTTACAGGAACTTCACAAATAATTCAGGTACCAGAATGATAGGTTCATTGCAAATTAAACAGAAAAAAACATTAAACTATCAGTCTAAAACATCGGTTTGAAGTACCTACAAACCTACATGTACCTACAAACCTACAAGTACATACAAACCTACAAGTACCTACAAACTTACAAGTGCCTACAAACCTACAAGTACCTACAGACCTGCAAGTACCTACAGACCTACAAGTACCTACAAACCTACAAGTTCATACAAACCTACAAGTACCTACAAACTTACAAGTGCCTACAAACCTACAACTACCTACAGACCTACAAGTACCTACAGACCTACAAGTACCTACAGACCTACAAGTACCTACAAACCTACAAGTGCCTACAGACCTACAAGTACCTACAAACCTACAAGTACCTACAAATATACAAGTACCTACAGACCTACAAGTACCTACAGACCTACAAGTACCTACAGGCCTACAAGTACCTACAAACCCACAAGTACCTACAAACCTACACAAACCTACAAATACCGACAAACCCACAAGTACCTACAAACAGTTGTGAAGTGTGTTAGTTGATGACCATTATCTATTAACATTGAGAATATGGGTAATTATAATCTCTGGGGAAAATCTCTTGTGTCCAGTCTTATGCCCACCACATGATGAGATTAAAAAAAGAAGGACAAGGCTGTGGTCAAACAAGAATGTCCTCAATTTACCCATGGATGAACACCTGAAGGCGATGGACACAATCATTACTCAGCTTCTTGGATCGGTCATTTCCCAGAGGAAAGTTGTTTTTTTTTACATTGGAAGTTGATGTTTTTTATAGGATAGAGTCCGTAACAAAAACTAAAACTGGGATAGTTTGATATCCCCAGTTCCTTTATCCCTTTTGTAATCTTGAGTACTGCGGCCTTGGGGGCACCACGGGGTTACTAGGCAACAAGCGCCACGTTAGATTTGAGTCAATAAACTCCACCAAGCCACTTTTGAGGGCCACATTCAGCCCCGTAGCGTAAAAACTCTACAGGCACTCTACAGCAGGGGCCAGGCAATAGCAAGGGGGGGGAGGTAATACATTTAACTAAGTAGATCAAATACGCAGAGGAAGCCAGACAAAACGCAGGGGGACCCGGCCCCCCTAGCCCCTTCGCACGCTACGGGCCTGGCCACATTTCTTATGACGCTGAGTCCCGTTATTTAACAATCATTTCTTATTTTCTCTTTAAATGTTATGACTATTTGACCGTACATAATTAAATATCAAAGTTTATTCTCATATGAAATCATCTAAATGAAAATCATTTTATCTTATCCATTTGATATCCCGATATTCAACATTGATAAAAAAATAAAAAACAAAAAGACCTCAACATTCATACAACGAAATATCAAAATATTTTTTGAAACTCTCAAAGAAAAATGTCTAAGATCTCAACATTCATACAACGAAATATCAAAATATTTTTTGAAACTCTCAAAGAAAAATGTCTAAGATCTCAATTTCATTTAAATTACGACAAGAAAAATCAATGTAACAGCACTTTCAAAAAAGTCTACTATTGCCGCGGGGAAGTTTTGTCTGTACATTGATGAAATGAGGGGAGAGGGGAGGGGGTGTTAAAAAAAAAGGACAACTCTAGCTAGGACGTAGGCTAAAGGGAAACAAAACGGAAACATTTTCTAGCCCACTGGACTCGACCAAGTCCAACATTTTTAAATGATTAAAAGGGGCATTCAACTCAGGGTTTCTAATTTATATCTATCCTCCATTATCTCCCCGTGTGAGTTTGATATCTTTAAGTACTATTAGTGATATATTAAAGTGCTTCAATGGAATGTTGACAGTAGGAAATGTTTCCATTAGTCAATAATTTTAACTGTCGGATAACACAACCCACTTGTGTTGTCGTGTATATTACATTTTTTTTCTCCTGAAGTTCATGGAGTTTGTTGACTTCCACTCAAAAGTAAAATCAGCAACAAACAACCCGAAGTAACCATTTCATACAAAATATTTGCTTCTTAACGATATAAACAAACTAATTATAAAGTTTTCATCCAATATACATGTTAAATTGTTAAATTTGAATCATCTCTCCCCCCCCCCCATCTCCTACCCCCTTCCCCAGTCTTAAGTTGTTTAACGAAGTTAATGACGTCAACGGTGGACGGGTGGCCGAGTGGTGTGTGTGCGTGTGTGTGTGAAGTCCATGTAAGGATGAGATGAAATCTCTTAGATCATGTAAACTAAGTGTAAACCACTAACGGGACGGTTTTTATGGTGCCCTTCTTTCATCCCCACCATAGCCGATAGTGCAATGGCCATGGAGGCACCACGGGAGATATATCGGGAACTTGAGCCAAGACCTGAAAAATTTCCTTGGTCCTCACCGGAGATCAAACCAGGTACCTTCAGGTCGACAGTCGAGCGCTTGCTTTACCGCACGACCATCCGTCCCCGAGTGGTGTAGAGTGCTACATTTTCGACCTCAGAGTCCAGGAGAAGAAAAAGGGAATTTCTCCAGTTACAATTTGGTGTTCAGTCCCCCGAGTCCAACCATGGGTACCTGACATTAGACAGGGCGAAAGGGCGTTGTGTTAGGATCCCTTCACGTGCCGTGGTTACAGAAAGAGATCAATTCTACACTTCATCTGCCCCCATCCCCATAGGCCCATTAGGCTAAGGGAACTTTACATTTTACGACTTTAATTTTTTTTTTTATCTAAGAAATTATTTATAGGGACAAAGTGACAGATGATATCTAAGACTTAACGTAATACACCTTCTTAAACCAATATTATATACATAAACAAACACAACAACAAAAAAGATAAATAAGCTACACTCGTGTTATTGTCTGCGTGCTTCATAGTGGCAATACTTTTTTTTATTGACATAATATCTTCAATGTGCTCCTCAGTTGTTATTGTTTTTTTTGTTTTTTTTGCAATTGTAATAATCGGTAATTACATAGCAAATAAAAAAAATTGTGTGTCGGTAATTTGTGAACCTACCCATCAGACATCAATACTCGTAAGAAATTAAGAAATAAAAAAAATGACTCATATCGTAAAACGCTGGTAGAATGTCGTCCCAAGTATCTAGTGGGCGCATTTTTTACAATTTTTATGACCATTAAGACCCGAGAAGGTCCCCGATCGCTAGACAACAATGGGAGACACGTCTAAATGTCTTGTCACATGACTAATGACGCCATCAGTCTTACAGACTAAGGAGATTGAAAAAAGAGTCTAGCGAGAACAACCGATAAAATGTTCAACTGAATAAAATTCTGATCGGCGCACGCTTATAGAATATCGATTAAACCGTTCAAGCCAGAGTCCCTATGGAACCTCGGTACAATGTCCACTGAGACTTTTGTCGATAAATGCTTAAACATATGTTTCGCCTTATTACATGTAATTAGAATTTTAGTCTTTCTATTTATGTTGTCTGCTGAAAACAAAAAATTGAACTAATGTAAAAAATAATCCATTCGTTTTGTTGACGATTTCAATAACTCTAACTAGATCATGTCTCCTGCTGAATGGAGTAGAAAATCTCAATTCACTTTATAATAAATTTGTTAAATTGACTGTTATATCATGGAGGTCATCAAATAGAGTCTAGTTAACATTGCGGTTTAATGAAGCAGACATTGGTAGACAAGATCAACTGATTTTAAAATTTCAACTTTATTCATTTCTTTTTTTAACTTTTGTTCCTTAATGTTAACTGTGGTCTAAAACATTTACTGGCCGTGAATACCGTACAATTAAACGTTATGTGATATCTGTTAAATGGACTCAAGTCTTATACATATTATTTTAAATAATAATAATAATAATAATAATACCCAAGCAAAGAATATGCGGCCTTCGGCAGGAAACTGGGAGGGGCTTAAATATGTTTTAGAGTAAAAGAAAATCCCAGGCAGAATGTTTGAACTGTTACAGTGCTGTACGGGGCGTAATCCTTCAATACATAATCGTCTAACCCGTGTGTCTCCCTCGGGTAGTTTTCATATCGTGCGGTGTATGCGTTGTAACACTGTGTCTCCCTCGCATGTAGTTTTCATATCGTGCGGTGTATGTGTTGTATTTCATATATTTCTTTATTATTTCTGTTCATATCGTATTCTGTTCATGGCAATAAAGGCCACATGTTCTTTTCTATTTCAGTATTTCGTATATTTCGTTGTTATTCCCTTCTGTCGGATTTCGTACAGTCAACTTCAGCAGGCTTTCCCACTAGTACGGCATAAAGTACAAGGCAATGCTCTCTAAAGTGCTGCTATTCTGAGGCCATTGTCAGGCAAAAATACCGGGGATAAACCCAATTAATAATGCGCATGTAAGCTTTTCAGACCTGGAGCATAAAATCAACACTTTTGTCGCGTAAACCAGCGGTTCCCCCGACTGTTCGTGGACGAGAGGTTAACCGGAAGCTGAGCGGCTGTGTGCGGCAGTAACATTACAAATCAAAACATTCGAAAATATAAATAATCAGCGCCCCCGTCCCACCCCCACCCCCCTACTCCCCCTGCGGGCCGAGCTGAAATGATCAAACGTCGACCGGTCCGCGGTGAGAAAAAGGTTGAGCATCACTGGTGTAAACAATTAACAACCCGGTGGAATGCCGGAATCCACTCCTATCTAGTCCTTACCAATTTTATAATGCGAATTCTGACAATGTTCGGTTATGTTTTACTGCTGAACTTTTATAACGCAATGGGACCATTACAGAAAGAACTGCATGGACGACATTCAAAAAAATGGGCAAAAGCCAAAGTGTAGCGACCCTACAGGCGAATGTACAACAATAGATGGAAATGGAGAGATGAAACCAATGCAATGACCGTCATGTCCACCACAAACACACCATTTTTTTTGTAAGGGTCGAATGAAAAATGATAATGAAAACTTAAGAAAGAATGTGTCGTAGAAATGAAATCAAATGTTCAAAATTGCTGCGTATTGTGTGACCCCCAACAAAAAAAAAAATTCAAATTGAGATAGATGTGACAAAATACAAATGTAGTATCAGACTGCATGTTGACCTTAATCCAAGATCCATTTACTATGCTTCATTTCTCCACCAATACATTTCTTTTTTTTTTTTAATAAAACGGTTGTGTACATAGTCCAGACAGAGAGGAGGACAAGCTGTCACCATTTACTATTCTTGAACTCCCTACTCCATCCCCCCACCCCTCATCTCTTTCACTACCCACAGACTGTTGGTCTCTGCCGGGCTTCGAGCGTTAATTTCTTATCCCAGTTTCATTGATTCACCATCTAGCTACCCCCCCCTTACACCCCCCCCCCCTCCGCCTTTCATCTCCTAAGATATCTACAACAATTTTGTCTGGCAGAATACCCCCCCCCCCCACTTTTTTTTCCTTACAAACACACTCTTTCCAATTTTAATACATTTTTTGGTCGACCAACTTTTCAGGAGACTGAAGCTAAAAATAGCAACAATTAAAGACTTACGTTAATCTCAGCGATCAAATATGGCGCTACGCTCCTGTGTCTGAAATTTAGTCCCGTAGGGTTCGATCTTCTGATCTTTTAATGTCCCCCCACCCACCCATTTAGTCCGAATGTAAAAATTGAGACATAGAAAGGTGGGGGGGGGGGGAAGCAAAGCTCTATACAAGATAATCTGTTTTAATCAGATATTATCGCTTTCACGCCACAGAAACCGACAATCGGTGAGGTTTTTCATTTTGAACTATTCTAAGCATGTTGTATACATATATGTCTTTAATAGTAAAAACAAACGCTTCTAGAATAATATAAGTTTAGTTGAATGTCTATGAATAGTACTTATGGTCTAATATATAAATGCTCCGAGTTCTTTCTATTTAGTTTTTTTTTAATATGACTGGCTTGATATCACATACAGAATACAGTACGTACATATATATGAGTGTATAAAAAATACCAGCGGACAAACCCCTCACGGACAAACCCCCCACGGACAAAATCCCCAGCGGACAAAACCCTAAAAATATGAATATAAGTCGATATTATTAATACTTATAAATAATATACAAAGTTGACCATGGGCTAAGAGATATGTTTGTCGATATAGGAGATCACGTCTGTCGACACAGTTTATCAATAGATATGTTCCTATGATGTTTTACCTAAATAAAGGATTGGCTTTCGACCACTGTGGTTCTTATGCTGTTTGTCTTAACGTCTGCTATAAAATGTGTGTCTGGCGTCAGTATCAAAAGCTAGATTTAAGATACGGTCAGTCTTGACTTTGGGCTAAAACTTTTACTTCTGTAAGTTTTACCTGGCAAGATAAGTTTCATGTTGATGTAAAGTTAACAAGGGATTTATTTTTGACCACTGTGGCTAGACGGGCTAAAGCAGCTTATTGTGGTACTTTGAAAAAAAATTCACTAAAAATACGTATTTATATATATATTTACATCCAGGTATTATACATTGCATTTTTTAATAAAAATGAGGGACAAATAATAGAAATTATAATAAAAGTAGGAGTTTACAGTGGGGCTTTTGTCCGCTGGGGAGTTTTGTCCTTGGGGCTTTTGTCCGCTGGGGGGTTTTGTCCGTGGGAGTTTTGTCCTTGGGGGTTTTGTCCGCTGGGGAGTTTTGTCCTTGTGGCTTTTGTCCGCTTGTGG
This sequence comes from Bulinus truncatus, assembly GCA_021962125.1. Lineage (NCBI taxonomy): Eukaryota > Metazoa > Mollusca > Gastropoda > Planorbidae > Bulinus > Bulinus truncatus. The sequence continues at coordinate 722,995 of JAGDYQ010000080.1, forward strand.
GTTTTGTCCGTGGGAGTTTTGTCCGTATGAGTTTTGTCCTTGGGGGTTTTGTCCGATGGGGGTTATGTCCGTGGGGGTTTTGTCCATGGGGGTTTTGTCCGGGTACCATTTTCTAAAGTTGTGCCCTTTGAAGTGGTTTAAATGACTAGACATTGGCAATCATGCTTAGCGCCAGTGGTAGGCAAACTTTTTCAACTGTGGGCCAAAGTGAGTTGTTTATATTGGCTAAACGGCCGGACAAAGAGCAGACGGGTGGAGTGTTTATGTCAGCTAATCTTACGTTTTTTTTTGATGTGTCAAGGCGAAGGAAAGCGGAGCGCGGGCAGGATCCAAGGGCATGGCGTCTGTAGACTACTCTTGTGGAGGCTAAGCTTCTGTTGAACTTCGTTTATATGGGGTGCTAGTGGGAGGGGGTAGCAAATTAATGTCCAAATGGCTCATTGAATGGGCACTCAACAATAAGATACAAATGGCGCCCTGCCTTAGGGCGAGGCACCCAACAGTTGTAGGCCTATACTCTATTCCAAATACGTTCAATACAATTGTTTTTATTTTAACCCCGTACATTTAATGACACTTCAAACACAAAATCAAAGGCGGCATCGGTATTAGACAGGCAGGGAAGGCTGTGGTCCTCCACATAGGTCACTCTACCACAGTGGTTCTCAGACATTTTGAGATTTGCGACCCATTTAGAAACCTGTTGTGTTTTCTCGATCCACAAGTAAAAACAAAAGAACAACAAAATTAAAGATCTAAAAACTAAAATTAATCAAACATGTCTGTTTAATATTTTTTTGTCGGCGACCGACGTCTTACCTGCTTGTGACTGACACTTTGAGAGCCGCTGTTTGGTTCACATGACTTGGTTAACATGACTTGGTTAACATGACTTGGTTAACATGACTTGGTTAACATGACTTGGTTAAGTAACTCCCTTTGTATCATTGTTCGTCAACAAATATATTCTGATACACGGGGGCGTCAGTCGTAATGGCCATAACTGGACATCGGATACAACCAACATAAAGTACTTTCTGAGACTGGGAGTGATACCATTACGGTCATGGAATGGAGAATAGGAACAATATCAAAATAAGAAGAAGAAAAAAAATGCCAGAAAGAAAAGAATCGAATGCTTGTGAAATACAATATCAGCCGATAGTGGAATTACAAATAAAGAGGAGGGGCTGGGGCTGGGGCTGGGGGGTGATGGGAGGGGATAATTGAAGGAAGTATGGGGGGGGGGTGGCTAGATTTATGACCGTTATTTTTTTATTTGTCAAGTTCTATTTACAATAGACTTTACTCCTCTCTTTTCTGTGACGATAGTTGATTACAAGGAAGGGAGTGAGAAAGAGAGAGAGAGAGAGAAAGAGAGAGAGAGAGAGAGAGAGAGAGAGAGAGAGAGAAGTCAATATTTTCTTCGAAGACATAAACATAGGCCCATGTTAAAGTACAGTTTAGTGTTGTTTTTAAACACTTTGTTTACAATATTCTACAAAGCGACTTGCTAAGTTAAAAGGTTTAAATAATAACAGGTTCATGTTTAAGTTATTAGTCAACAAATATCGAGATTTTCTTTCCACTAGACGAGAGCCGACATACCATCATCAATACGATATATTAATAATAATTAATTATCAATGAATAAAATAAACGGAATGCCCTATGGTTTAAGCACCCCTTCTATTGCCCTACCAGACTGTACACAAATTTCGAATAAACAGTCTTCTCTACTATTATATTAGTGGGACGGATGGCCGAGTTGTGTAGATACTCGACTGTCAACATGAGAGTCATAGGTTCGATCCTAGATGAGAATTTTCCCAGGTGAAATATGTTTCAAAGTCGTCCCACAAGTCCACCCAGCTTTAAATGGGTACCTGACTTTAAGTTGGGGAAGTAAAGGCGGCTGGGCGTTGTGCTAACCACACAATCCCTTTATATGCCGAGGTTATAGAAACAGATGAATTCTACACTTCATCTACCCCGATGGCCCGTTTGGGCTAAGGGAACATAACTTTACTTTTACTACTATCATATGACGTTATTTGTACTTTTAGTTTTTGAAACCAGATTTTAAATTCGGAAATTTTTACTTATCGTTCAAACTGGTACTCCAAAATGAAAGGAACCAAAAACTCGATTTCTCGTTATACAAGTCTGTGAACTCCTGCGTGAAGAGCCAATCTTTCGTATAGATAAAGTTGGCAGCTGGCCAGAACCCCACTGGTAAGGGGACGACGTAACTTGACTTTTATTTTGAAGTAACCTAAATTAATAAACGTTTATTTATTAGCTAAGGCCCCAAAATATGCCTTGCCTAAGGGCACTCTAATATTAATTAGCTAGGGCCCCAATATGTCCTTTCATGTAGGGCACTTAATGTACCATAATCTAGCCAATAACTGCCCCCTATGTACTTTAACCAAGGGCCCCCAAATATAACTTAGTCTACAGCCTGTTGTGCACGGGATCTTGTTGGGCCTCTAATTTATCTCCTTCGTTAATACTTAATAATACATTTGCATTCTTTAAGATCAACATCCCAACTGCCTCTTGAACACCACACACCTAATGAGACTTGGGAAAACACTCGGTAATACACAACGGCGCACACTTGAAATATCCAATCAATAATAGGAAAAATGTATTCATAAAAACTAAATAATATCAGTCTAATCCATCAAATCTATAAAAAAAAAGAAGAATGATTACAAAATAACAATACAGTCCAGACAAATAGTATAGTCACCAACGGACCAACTTTTACACTAGTCAGCTAGCAGCTGTCCCATCCGATGAACTCTTTAACTGTCCGCTTAACTCCCTTCTCCACATTCCCCTACAACCACTTTCCGTCCTAATCCCTGATCTCTTCAACCAAATACTGCCATGCTCCACTGGTCATACTGGTCACTCTGGTCACTCACTATTCACTACTTTGATCTTCCACCCTTATCACGATCAAACCCACGCCTTGCCATTCAACACGCTAACTGACCCAACACAGCTCTCACACCCACATATAATATTCTGACAGCAGATATTCTGCTGCGCTACTCACTAAAGTAATACACAACAGGCTCACTAACGCACCTTTTTAGTTAGAATTACATATGTATTTTGTTTTACTTTAACATTATACATGTATTCGAATTAAATAACCAGATTTTTCAAATTTGTGACATGTAATACTAAAATCAATCGTTCGATCAGCTGACATTATTTTATAGTAAATTTTGTTCATTAATCAAACGATAAAAATAAGTAATTATTATTGAGATAAAGGGTATATGTCTCTTCTTTACTTTCACTTGGGGGCCACCAGTGTACCGACGTTGTGGTGATTATAATGCAATGACAACTAGGGCAAACTCCAGGGCACAGAGTAACAGTGGTATAAGACTTTAATGTCTGCCCCTGCAGCTCTCTATCAAACATGGGACAATTTACAAGAGCCCCCGTGTACTAGGAGACTTTACAAGAGCCCCCGTGTACTAGGACACTTTACAAGAGCCCCGTGTACTAGAACATTTTACAAGAGCCCCGTGTACCAGGACACTTTACAAGAGCCCCATGTACTAGGACACTTTACAAGAGCCCCATGTACTAGGACACTTTCAAGAGACCCGTGTACCAGGACACTTTACAAGAGCCCCATGTACTAGGACACTTTACAAAAGCCCCCGTGTACTATGGTCCTATGAAGGTAACACTCTGTTCAAAGTCAGTTGTATCTACATGTAAAGTAAAGTTCCCTTCTTAGCCCAAACGGGCCTTCGGGGCAGATGAAGTGTAGAATTCATCTGTTTCTATAACCTCGGCATATGAAGGGATTGTGTGGTTAGCACAACGCCCAGCCGCCTTTACTTCCCCAACTTAAAGTCAGGTACCCATTTAAAGCTGGGTGGACTTGTGGGACGACTTTGCACCAAATTGTGCCTGGAATAATTCCACGGGCCTCACCGGGGATCGAATCCAGGACTCTCAGGTCGACAGTCGAGTATCTATACCACTCGGCCATCCGTCCCACGTATGTACATGTAGTTCAATTTAAATCGATATGTATTTCAGATTCCATTTGATCGACAGCTCTAGCACGTGTAGCTGCCACAGTGTATTATTTCACCCTTTTCCCACCAGGCATATGTTACATAGAAACCTTATATCTCAAACTTTGGCAATTCACGACCCAATGATTAACCTATTTTTTTATGATTATTAGTTATTATTTTTTTACTTTTTAATTTTTTATGCAAGTCTGTGTAAAGAAAGAAAACAAAAGTATACAGGAAAGAAATTCTAAGATTAATTTAAATTTATTTTGGGGACCCGGCAATGTGATGCCACACACACTTTGAGAACACATGCCTTATTTAAATGTAAGCTTTGCACTTTCATTCTATTTAGGTCAGTTCACACAATGATGCAAGAAACTGACCGGAAAAAAAACAGGGGCTTTAATTTATTTACATCGTTTAGAGAGAGAGAGAGAGAGAGAGGAGGAGGGGAGGTAAGAATTTAAAGCTTACTATTCCCTGTGGACTTTGAACGAATTTACGGTTTTTATGCTCATGTTATAAAACAACACATTGCTTGCCTCTTATTGTCTTGGCAAATATTTTTATCTAACGATGGATGGATTGTGATTATTTATCTTCTCAGTTGCTACTTTTTTATACTCCAAACCTGCTGTAATAGTTATTCGACCATAATTTTGATGGATGTGTCTGCCTTTGTCTGATTGTGTACGTAGCTTATGAGTGTTGCCTAATAAATGTTTTGCTCAAATGAAAACATGCTCAGAGCAATTCTGTTATCATTGACAAAACCGTTCTTACATTAATGGGGGTTCAATTCAAAGGTACTTTAGGAGGCCCCAGACATATTCTTATCAGGTGGACCCTTAACAAATTATGATTGTGTGGCCTTTGGGCAAATTAAATGTTTCGGCCCTCAGGCAAAAGAACACTCAAGGGTACTAGGCAAAAACCGTGTCAATGTCCCCGCTTGCTAATCTTGGACCTCCCCCCTCCCCTAATAATTTTAGTCGCCAGGGCCGCTCTGACCCCTCAACTGTTTGGTCATGCTAGACATTAACGTAAGAGTACCAACACGGTACCCACTAAAGCGAGGAACTCAATGCAGCCTAGTTTGTCTTTCCATACGAAAGGCTCTTCACGATCCAGATAACATACTGTGTTGTTATATTGCATCGGACTTTCTAATACATTCATTAGCTTTCATACTAAAACAATGTATACATATATATAAGTGTGTATGTGTGTGAAAGTATGTGTGTATGTATCTTGATCTCGTTAAAACGAAATGTAATATACCGTATTAATTCTATCCATGTAAGGTACATGTTATACTATCAAACACACTTTCATACTAAAGCCTTCATTTTAGTGTTTGACATTATAGCAAATGGTTTTAAACCATCTATCGAATGCTAACTACAGTCCTGAAGACGTTCAGGCTGAAATAGAAACAGTAACCTTTCGGTCTGTCTAAATCAAAAAGATTAGAGAGAAAGAGGTCTATTTTACATATATCAGTGTTTCAATCTAGCTAGTCTGACAAATGTGAGATTGTAGCTCACCAGCAGCACAGTATTGTGGGCCTGGGGTATATGCTCTTTGTTTGTTGGTGAGTTTCTAGTAGAGGATATTTTTAAAGTCTAACTGCCTAGTCATTTGAAATCAACAGTTACAATGTTACATTTGAAATCAACAGTTACAATGTTACATTTGAAATCAACAGTTACAATGTTCCATTTGAAATCAACAGTTACAATGTTACATTTGAGATCAACAGTTACAATGTTTAAGGCTGTAACTATGCATTACAAGAATTACAAATAATGTGCTATAAAGATCGGACTTGTAAAACTTGTATCGCTCTACACTGCAAAAAATATAAAGAAATTCACAGTCTTTATTTGATCTAGTTGTTGCAAAGTATTTTATGTTGCTGTATAGATTAAATTTTTAGAAATATAAGACCTATATATAGAATAAATAACATCCGAAGAAAATATATACATGTGTGTGTGTGTATCTAATTTTGCTCAGAACTAAAAATGTTTTTTTCCATTGTTATGGCAGTTTCGCAATCAGGAGAACTATTTTCGATGACGTTCTATACCAAGCCTTGTGTTGTAACCAAGGCTGCGTCATATTATGGTTGGAAAAGGTGCAAAACACCCGAGTCCCAGCCATACAAGGGGCGGCAAAAGCTTTACCTTAGAAGGCAGAATTTTAAATTGACGAAAAAAAAAGTCAAGAGGGTGGGGGCGAAAAAATACTAGCAGCAAACCTGACAGGTTGATATGCTAGGCACGGCATAGGTTGATATGCTATGCACGGCATAGGTTGATATGCTAGGCACGGCATAGGTTGATATGCTAGGCACTGCATAGGTTGATATGCTAGGCACGGAATAGGTTGATATGCTAGGCACGGCATAGGTTGATATGCTAGGCACGGCATAGGTTAATTGGTTAGGCGGCTAGGCACGGCATCGGTTGATAGGATAGGCACGGCATTGGTTGATAGGCTAGGCACGGCATTGGTTGAATTGCTAGGCACGGCATAGGTTGATATGCTAGGCACGGCATCATGAAAAAAATCGAATCTGTCCGAAACCAAAAAAAAACCTTGCGTACTGATCAAACCTAAGGGGATATAACCCTAGGCAAAGGTTATGAAGAGTACAGCTAGTTGGGATAATAATTCTCATAATAATGAGTTCCAAATGTTATGTTGACCAGTGAGTCATCTACTACATTACCGGCACTGAGGGTGACAGGGAAAGATGGACAGATACGTGTTCTCTAATTTACTTCAATTGATGTTTCAGCTTAAGTTATAGATAGAAACCTGAAAAATAAAGGGGAGACAAATAGTTGCTACCTTAAAGACGTTAAGGTCCGTTCTTCTGAGCTTAATTTGAAATAAAAAAAGGTTGTTTTTTTTTACATCTTTATCTCTCTCTCTGAGGAATAAAACACCTTAAACTTTAAATTGTCTACATTCACAGCCCCAAATGTCTACATTCACAGCCCCAAATGTCAGCATTCTCATTCCTACTGTCTACATTTACAGCCTCAAATGTCTACATTCACAGCCCCAAATGTCTACATTCACACCATCAAATGCCTACATTACACTGACCCATAGCTACAAGTCGACAATTTCCAACTTCCCATTATATAAAAAAAAAAAGTTCCATTTCTTCAGCATTTGACAATTTAAATGTCCAGTTGATCTGAAACAGCAAAGGGGAGATAATGCGACGTTGACATAAGGAGATAACCAAGAGGAGAGTAATACGATTGCGACATTTGCTTCCCTTTAGTAGACTCTAACGTCTTGTGACAATTCTCTCTAAGCCGATTCCTTATTTTTCTTTTTTTTTTTGTTTTTGTTATGATTGTGAGTCGGTATTGGGGATGCAAGGTATTATGTAATGTCAAAACGAATTTCCCTTAAACCTAAAACATTCATTTTAAATAGTGATCGATTAATATTAACAATTTTTTAGAGATTCCCTCATGTCATCGTTTATTACGATTACTAACTATTTTCTTTTTAATCATTGGGAGGGTGGTAGGGTTTGGGAAATGACTTTTTTTATAGGGATGGTACACTTCAAACTTATCGCGTGATGGCCCCACAAGCTGATGGCAACGCTCCTGTGTATATGAATCTAAATATGTTAGTTTTGTATGTAGGCTTTCGTCAATTTAAAGTTGCTGTGTAAGCAGTTGTGCAATTCCAAATAAATTTTCTTTCTATGTATAGAGTCAACTAATGT
>JAGDYQ010000080.1:731321-799566 GCA_021962125.1 Bulinus truncatus
GAAGTAAAAGTAGAACTCCTCTGGTACGTATATGATAGAAAAAATTACGATATCCTTGTTTTCAACTATGTACATGTACATTTTTAATCATTGAGAAAGACATGATAAATGTACATATTTCATATGTGTTTACATGGTAGCACTCTAGAAAAATGAACTCAACAGTTACAACTTGGTAAAACTGCTTGTTTCCAGAAGTTTTACTGTGAATAATATACAATGCATGTATTCATTTATTCAAGTATATTCATTATTTGAACTTAAATATTCTTTATATCTAAAAATGCAGGCACTGATGAATCCAAAAAACTGAACAGAATTATTTATGTTTATCTAATAGTCGAATTCAAATGTCCAAAGTTATTAGTGTGCTTTTTCAGTTAGCTGTAAAATATGTAAATACTGAAACAAATTTAGAAATATTAAACTTTGTTGTTGGCTTCATTGTTTAAGTGTTTGTTACATTTTTTATAAACTTTGCAACTAATTTTTAGTGGGCTTTTTTTGTTAAAAATAAAAAAAATAAAAAATTATTTAAGATTATGTAGAGCATGTGTAGCGTTAGTTAGAGTGTTTGATGTTAAGCTTGTTTTAATATAATATCCAAAAATTGTTGTTCAAGAATCTTTCATGCGAAATATTTGTGTCCATGCTTTTTTTACTCTAGATTGAATTGCCAATCTTATTTTTGGTAGTTGAATCTAGAAATCTGTGTGATACTACAATGTCTATTTATGTGGTTAATGTTAATCTTTAAGTGATATAAGTTTGTAAATATCCTTAATATCATCAAGGTGTCATAATGCCACATATAGTTTCTAAACTCTTTGAATGCTGTGCTGAAAATTGAAGATTATGATTATGTGTCGCTAAAATATGTCCCAGTTTAATTCTAAATGATAACCATATATGTAAATATTCCAGGATTTATATGACACTAATTTTATTTTTTTTAAGTTAAGAAACCAAAAACCACAACTCTTTTAATGATCTAGTGACTACATTTCAATTATTTTAACTGCACTGCTTTTGGTAATAATGTCAAGGCATACAGTACATTTTATTTATGCCTTGTTCCTTTACTTATCACAGAGCTCAAAGATTTAACAATTTGGGGTATAAATTACTAGCAGTTTTACATGTGAATTTACAGGAGGTCAGAATTGCACATGACACTAGAAACATTTATATGCTCATACCCCACGCGTCATTGTCCTTTTTGTTACTCTAAACGCCACCTAAATTGTAGAATTTTTTTTTATTTGACGTCACAAATGACATTTTATCTTAAATGCATATATCTTATTCAGGAGGAATCATTAAAAAATTGTTTTCTCGTTAAAATCATGCATTGTTTGAAAAAAAGATATTTTGAAAAAATATGAAAAAAATTTGTATTACATCATTTGATCACTAATTGTGTCTTAAGTATGAAAATGGGCACATATCTATTACAGAAGTGGTCTATTTTTAAAAAAGCACTATGATTCATTCTAGAAATAAAAAGAATGCTTTTTTTAAAATACATAAACAGAGATACTGAAATTTTCAAAATGTATAATGACAGAGATACTGAAATTTAAATGTATAATGACAGAGATACTGAAATTTAAATGACCGAGATAGAATGCTTGTTTATAATTTTATTATTTGATTTTTTCCCTATCTATATTTTTTGTCATCCATTGTCTCAATTTAGCCTTCTTCCATAATTCTTCAAAGAAACTCAAGACAACGTGTATGCATGTTAATAACAATGTTCATATTTTTAAAAACAGAGGTCAGTGCTTAGCTTATTTCAAATATATTTCCGGAATCCACTCAGCATGCTGTATGAAAGTAAAGTCAATATCTTCATATATATAAATCTTTTTTTTTTTTTTTTTTAAACTTTTTCCTTTCATTTATACTAAAATGATTGTTTAAGGAAATTTCAACTCAGGTACTTTTGCTTGGAAAAAGGAAAAAAAGAAGACATTATTTTATGTAGCTGTTTGAGCAACAGCTTAGGCTCTAATCCTCTAAATTAAAATCTGTGTAAAAAAAACAACTTTTGATGCTCTTACTTTCACAAGGGCACACTGGTTTTATCGCATTTAATAACATGATTACTGGTCACTACACTTGTAATTAATAGCTTAAATGTTACATTAATATGTATGACATTTCGTATTGATACAACCATTGAAAGTTTAAAAAAAAATGTTTTTGATATCAGAAAAATTGCTGCTGGATCATTAGCTTCTTCATTTCTCCTAGTATTATGAATGGTTGTACAGCATCTTTCACTTTTTTCTTTTTCATAACAAGCCATTTCTTTAGAGTAGGAGAAAAAATAATGAAACTAAACATTTCTAAGAATGTCAATTATTGAAGTGGCTTTATTGGGCCTGCCCTGAATTTATCAGTTATTTCTGAACTTTATAAAAATCCAGTAAAAGAAGATTAATGAATTATAAAAAATTGATCTCAGACCTTCATTTACCTGTTATCTGAGGTTTTTGAAGGCTTTTATTACATTATACCTCACACTGGCTGTAAAAAGACAGCCAATTTCTGTGTTTTTGTGGGAAATTTTGAAATTAATTATCAGCAACGACTAATAGCCCGATAGTTATTAAATTTTGAACACTTGTGTAATTTTAATGACAATGCACTCCACTATTAAATATTTGAGTGGATGGGAAATTAAATTTCTTGCAGAGTCAGAGGAAAATATCAGAAAGAGATTTTGGTATCTCTCTCAAATTTTGAATATGTGTCATAGTATCAATGCCGTATTCTGAAATATTTTTTAAATTTTATATAAACTTTACCAACAAAAGCAAGTGAAATTCTTTAGAACTATATTAAGTATAAAAAAAAATATAAAAACAACAGATTTTTTTTTAGATAAATACCCTTTAAATAGAAATAAAATAATTGATCTGTATTGGCACTCACACTATTTTTTAGTTAATACAATCTTATTTCTATTTTTAGGCTATAGTTTGCCAGTACAAATACATGTATATTTTCTTTAGTTTTTAATACACATAAAAGTTTTTTTTATTTTTTTATATATGTCAGGACTATTGAGCTTTTAATTTTAATTTATTATTGGTATACGTAAAAATCTAATGATTATTGTAGATTTATATGTCTCATGATACTCTGTTATCTGGATTCACATTGATTGTAATTTATGATGGATAAAAAGTGTAAAATACATCATGTTAATTTTTTCAATGTTTGCATTCATTGGTTACATTATTATGTTATTATCTCTTAAAAATTGAACTAATATTTTTAATTATTAAATCATAAGGGTGATTTCATACATTTATTTGTATGCTTTAGAGTCTTGATTGGATGTTTTGTGCTAAGAATTGGAAATGTTGATAATAAACAACTTTATATCAGAATTATACTTTATAACTGCATTGTTTTTTTTCTCATCCATCAATTATTACATTTCAAATGTTATTATTTATTTTTGCATTTATCAAATTCTAAAAATTAAAAAAAAAATGAATGCTAAACTTAAGACCAAATTAATGAAAAGTCTTAGTATTTCTCATTGAAGATTTTTCACTCTTATAAACCAGTTTTTTTTTTTTTTGGCCTTAAAATGACCAATAGAAAATGAGGATGATTGTTGTTATGTAGTTGTGATACTCTGCTATAAATGATGTATAATAAAATTTTTAAAATGAAATAATAATCAATTTGTTTTTCACTTCGTCGTAATATTTATCAAATGTCTGTTCTTCATAGAAATATTTGTAATTTTCTATCAAAAAGAACTGTAACAGTATGTAGAAAATATTTCAATATTACATTAAAATTACTCAAATTTAAAAAAAAAAAACATTGATTAAAATTTGAAAACAAAATTGAAAGATTGAATATGACCTTTTTTATTTGAGAAAACATAAAGTGTTTTAAAATAATATAAACATAAACATTTGATATGCATTGAAAATGTAAATAGACCAATAAGTAGAAGGAAAATTTTGAAGTATTTACAGTGGTATCAATAGTATCACAACCAACCTATTTAATATATCATTAAAAACAATAATTGTATGTACAAGCTCATTTGATTTTTTTCTTCATATTTATGTACACAAAGAGAGATACATGTAATTAGTTGAATTTTGTGAGATCTATGCAAGATTTTACTTATAATTATAGTTATAGATAGGCTGAAGGTCAATAGATTGGGAAAAAAGGTACATTTTAGCTTAAAGAATCAATTATGTTCAATTAAAAAGTTTTTTTTTTTAATAATTTTCTTTTAAAGTTGTTAATTCTTTATAAGCTTTTATACATGAAATTACTCATTTTTCCATTGCAAAGATAATCCAATATTGATGAAAAAAAAAAACAAAGCAAATATTTATGTAATATCAAAGAATTTGTTTGTATATGTGGTGAACTTTAGTTTTAATTTATATTTATTCAAATATTACATGCCCGATTGGATTCATCTTTTTAGTTATATTTAAATTTGTTCATCCTCATCGAAATTTCCTGAAAGCTGGCTGTGAGTTGTGCTTGCAGTATTTGACAACAAGGGTTGCAACTCGTGGTGAGAGCTCTTTCTGAAGCTTCAGAAGTGCTCCCTGTCTTTGAGGTTTTTTTATCCCCACTGCCACATTTTCTGTTCTTATGCAGCAACACTTCCACCTCTGTGTTGTACAGTGTATCTCCATAAAGTGAGTCAATGAAAGGAAGAGCTTCCTGGTATTGTAGCCCATTCACAGGATCTCTTCCTCAGTTCCATCAAAGCAAAAAGTATCAGGCATGTCAATATATGGTGAAACTTTATGATTGGCTATGGATGAATTAGGAAAACCATGGTTCTGTCCATTTATTGGTTTCATGGATTTGATACCCTCAATCTGCTGCAAAGGACGGCTAGTCAGTTCTGATATATCTGACTCTATTGTTCTCAGTATAACTCGGTGAGCTGTCTTCATATTTTGTGTTGGGAACCAAATGTTTGTCTCCCCTTTCACCGTTCTTGTGTTTGTTAATTTTTTTTTTTAATACAAATTTTTTTTTTCCGGTGGAAAATGTCCGGTTTTAATTTAACTGGGGAGTCTGGATTATCTAGGTCTAACGATTCTAATCTTACTATCGGTGCTCTGACTTTGCATGAAGAGGGTATAGATGGCATGGATTGAGTCAAAGAAAGAGTTCTTGGTTGTCTATGAGGCTGGTCTGTCTTGGTGAGCTGTGATGGGTAATCATGGCGAAATACCTCATCGTTGTCTCTGAGTGAGGTGTTGCTTACGCTGCATGCCCGACTCCTGTCTTTGCTGTTCTCACTTTCACTCGCAGAGCAAGATTGCTCCTGGTCAGTCTTTGATCGAATAATTGTGGGCATCGGCACTTCACTGAAACTAAAAGGCTCCAAGTCTCCATCATCAACGCTGGTAGAGTTTTCTTTCTCAGAATCTTCACTGCTAATGGCAGAATTTCAATCTCCTTCTCCTGGAAGAGGATCGTCGGATCAGCTCATCGCTTGTTGGGCCTACAAGCATTGTGTATGGGTGTAGGTAGTTGCTCTGTCTAAAGTTGGCAGGAGAATCTAATGGGAGGTTGTAGTTTCCTCCGCTCAAACTGGGTGATATTGTCTGGTGTTGTGGTGAATTCTATCTCTCTCTGCTTTTCTATATGAGCGAAATCCATATTTGGGTGTCAATGGTTTCTCCAATTTCGTTCGCCTCCTGACTGAACCAGTTTTTTCCAGTCTGGCTATGCCACGTTGCATCCTGAGTTTTCTTCTGCTGTTGTCTTCACCAGTTAGCCAATACGTTTTCATAACACCTTTACCCTGTTACAAAATCATAAATTAAAAAAAAAAATTATACATACATTAAGGTGTTAAAACTCTTCAAAGTCTGAAATCATTCGATTTTTTTATATATAAGTCAGGCTATGTTGGTTGCAGGACCATTATTAATATTCTAGGACACTGAAATTCTCTTTTAAACATTAATTAATAACAATTTTAGACCCCCACATATTAAAACAATGTTTACATATATATATATATATTTTACTCCCAATATTTATTGAGTAAATTTGGCAGTTTGGTAAAGCATAACTTCCATACTTGTACTTACCAATGAAAGAATAATTAGGTATCTAACATTTAGATGAAACTAAAAAAAAACAGCTTATTTTTTTTTTCTTCTAAATTTAGCACACTAATTTGGTTAATTGGCTTTGACATTTCATTATTAAAAATATGTTAATCACCTCATATTAAAAGTAATAGTTTATATGCACTACTTTATGATATTATGAACTAAGTATGATATTAATTTCAATAACAAACAAACATTCATCACCATATTGAATGTGTGCAAATGTCAAATAGGCAGGCAATATATGACTTTTTTGTAGGAGTTTTATTTAGTAGCTTCTTACCTTTATGTCAATGTTCCTCTCTCCTCCAGCTCAAATCCTCCGATCTGAACTAAAAGGTTCATCGTTACTCTGAGATGTGGATTTTAAGAGCTGGGGAATAATATTTGTCCAAAAAATATTTATTTTACTTTTATTCATCTTTAAACTGAATGAAAATTAAAATAAATGAAATATATCTCACAAAAATAAAATGTTATTTTTACAATTTTTTTTTATAGGGAAATATTTGACTATATTCTATAACTATAAAAGATGACATTACAAATACATGTATAACACAAATGAAAAAAAGCTAATTATTAAATTTAAATAAAGATTTAAAAAAACCTTGACTATTGCTTTCCATTCTAGAAGCAACATTAACCGTATCACCAAACAAGCAATATCGGGGCATCTTCCTGCCGATTCACACCAGCTACAACAGGTCCAGAGTGTATACCAATCCTCAACTTGATTTGATCTTCATGGCGATGTGGAATTTTAAACTGTTTCCAGATCCCTGTCCAAAAAAAAATATCAAAAGACTCACATTTAGAGAGAATTAAAAGGATGCCCACACACAAATTTAAAATGTTAATAGTAATATTAAGGCTTACCTACAAAATATATTCATAATATTCATAATAATTTAAATTGGAGGATTTTTACTTAGGTCACCAAATACATAAAGCTTTGACTGGTTAAATTACAATATCCATAATATATGTATACATAAAGCTTTGACTGGTTTAATTACAATATCCATAATGTATCATTCTTTTAACATCTTCATTTTTAATATAACGATTCTATTTATCATCTAAAATATTAATCGAAACAAAAAATTAAGTTATCCCCCTTATGTTTGGTTCAGTATGTAGAAAATCATAGGATGGTTAAATAAGGGAAACACACAACACTTTCCAAGATTCCTTTTTTCATTTAATTTATCTGACCAAAAAATTAAAAATCAAAATGTCCACCTCTAGCAAGTGTAATGCCATTGATGCTATCTCTCCGGCGTGTCTGTATCCATTTCTCTTGGGAAGACCACTGACCACCATGTAGGCGTCTCCAATGGTCTCCACTTTGTACACATCGTAGAACTCAATGATGCTATCGAACAGTGTGTACAGGTCATTCAGCATGTCAACAATCTGGTTATTGAAAATTCAGTATTTTTTTAGATTGATGATAAAATAAACACATTTCTTAGTTCAATGAATACACTAAAGTTTATAAAAGTGTAAAAGTCATTCCAGTTTGGAGAAGGCCTTATTCTGGTGGTATGTCAAAAGCGATACACAATCAAAACGCAACACATAAAAAAGATTTTACAGAGACAGACTCCTGGTGATAGTTTGATGTAGCTTGATGTATACACATGGCTTTAAATTGTTTGTATGATGCTAAGTTCAATTTATGTATTCTCTGAAGCAATTTCTAGCTAGCCTGATTTCTACACGCTAATCTTAAAATAATAAAATATGTGCTGACTCAAAATGTTCTATTGCTACTTATCATTCTAATCTGGTCCTAGGACTACTACTGATAATTATCAGTATCAATTATAATTATACCCATGTATTTAATGGGGTCATCATTGTCTCCAATTTCAAGCCTCCAAAAAGGAAGAAATTTGCCTAACCCTAAAAAAAGATTGAAATATGTCTAAAATATTTTTAAATAGTCGGTTAAGTATGGATTGAGACATTTGTAAGACAGCCTTGGTTTTGAAATATTTTTTAAAGGCAGTGGCTACGGTTCAGTCCGACCGAACCCGTATTTTTTTTACTTCGGGTACCAGCCATAGATAATATTGCTCCACACCCTAACCCTAACCCTATCCCTAACCCTGAAAAAAAAAAATCTGAAAAAAAAAATAAATTATGTTGTTATATAGTTCAGTGCAGCGACTCGGCCGCTATGCAATAATAAGTAAGGCTGGTACCCGAAAAAAAATACGCGTTCGGTCGGACCGAACCGTAGCCACTGCGTTTTTTAAAATGTTTCATGAGCTCATTGACCGGAAATATGAACATTAATTGGGAGAAACATAATTTTCTGTATACGATGGTTATCATGCATTAAAGTGATATACTAGGCCCTAGAAATCAAATATGCTTTTGAAGGAGTTTATGATGAATTATGCTCTCGCATTATAAAAATATGTCTTAAACTGCTTAAAATTAAATATACCACAAAATTGAGAAATATGATTTTTTATAAAAATCCGAGTCCTTGTCATCAAAATTCCCTCTCATCTCATTGGAAGACTAATCATAACATATTATAATATGGAATATACTACTACATTAAGGTAATTTGGGCTTTCCCATTAACGGATGCCAACATCACACAAGCTCATCAAAGTGTGCATTACAATATGTAAGCTCTTGCATTTAATTTGCAAATGCAAGTTTGGGATACAAGGGTCGGTATCTTCATAGAGCCCTACTAAAATAAAATTTTAATTGACAGAAATGACAACAAATTTTCAATTCGCAGTTTCGCATCTTTAGATGTTTTGTATAGTCTTTTCAGACCAGCTCTGCTTACCTGCATTGGTGTGCTCTCTGAGCTAAGTGTTGTGAAACCACAAATGTCACTGAAAAAGATAGTCACCATGTCAAAACTCTCAGCTTCAACTTGTTTGCCATGCATCAGCTGTTCAGCCACTGTCCTGATGATGGGAAATATAACATGATTTGATGTGCAGTGGCTTTATAAAAAAAAATAATTTAATTCTACATTCATCTTACACCATTATCCTCCATTACATGTAAGAAGGAAATCTTTCTTTTTTACTTTTTAAAAATTTCTCAATAGCATTTAAGTTTGATCTTCAAACTTACGCTGGAAGCATGTCCTGCAACAACTCCTCTGTTTTCTTTTTTTCTTCAATCAGCTCATCAGTTCTTGACTGCACAAGACTTTCCAGATTGCTGGCATATTTTTCCATAATGGCCATCATGTTGTCGAAAATACCAGATTTCCTAGAAAGATAAAAATATGTGAGCCTTTCAGCATGGTTTTTGAACAAATCTTATTTGGTCATTTTTAATGCAGAAAATAAAATAGAAATTAAGAATCAACATTTTTTTCTTAAAATGATGAATAAATATTCTATTTCCTGGACTGTTTTTTTTTTTCTGCACCGAATGTAGATAGAAAGCTCCTTTTTGCTCTGTATAGATTTTATTTTGGTTCCAGTTGAAAAATGAAATTTTTAGTTTTCATAATTTCTTTTCACTGCACCTTGTTAACGATAGAATAATTTGGCTCTTCATAATATAAGAAAAACTGATATGCACCTGTCGTTGGCCTGGCTACCGTTGATATATAACAACATATGTAGAGAACAGAATACACTTAACAGTGAAGCTAGTAAGTTATACAATTATAAATAGGTATGTAAATTTAAAGGTACTATTTTTCTTAGAAGTCTATAGTCATTAATTTGATTTTTAAAAAATTCATCCCATCATTACCAAATCATGTAATTCTTATCATGAATCTTTCTCACTTTCTCTATATAAGGGGTGCACAACCTACTTGGACGAGGTAAAGGGCAGCCATGAAATAAAATGTGAACTTTATATATATATGTATTTCTTCTTAAATATATATATATATAAAAATCGGTATAATGACCGCCTTAATTGAAATCACATGATCAATGCGGCCGTCAGGGGTGAAATAGGTTGTGCACCACTGCTATACATATTTATATAGTGAATCAAGAGAAAGAAAATAATGTAATGTATTTTATAATCTTACATTCCCTTTTGCATAGGTTTTAATTTGGCTCTCAGTTCTTTGAATCCTGGCCGCTTCAATGGATCCTCATCCCAGCATTCCTTAATGACGTCAGTGATAAACTTTGGTGTGGAACTGATTTCTGATAGACGAGGGCGAAATGGATGACCATTTTCATCTCTACTGATAACTCTTTCAATTATTTCTGAAATAATTTTTTTTTAATGTGATTTTTATTTATACAAAATTTATTTCTTACTATTTTGGAACCTTTATAAACCATGTTTACAAAGATGTTAAATTTTTTTTTAATCACACATAAATTTTTTATTTAAAAAAGGTACACCACTTGTTACTATGTCATGTTAGTTAAAACTTTCTTTCATAAAATATAACACAACTTTTCATTGACAACACTGTTTAAGTCCATAATAAAATAAAATTGTATTTAGTGCATTAAATCTGAAGTAAAGTAAAAACCTTTCGGTGTCAATTCGCAGGCTCCATATGGTCCATTCCTTGAGTGGATCTCAAACAGAATAATACCAAATGAGTATACATCCCCTTCTTGAGTTCCCCTGGCAGGGGAATGTTTGCTTCTGATGAGTTCTGGGGCCTTCCAAAGCATATCTATAAATAGAATAATGAGAGGCATAATGCAGTTTAATGCAGTTAAAAATAAAATAATGAGAGGCATAGTGCAGTTTATTGCAGTTTAAAAAAAATAAAGAAGAGCAGCCAAATTTAAACTGTTTTAAGTGAATGCTCAGATATTATTCCACAAAGAAAAATTCTAAGTATTGAAATGGATAAGCAGGGCCGTTGAAATGGATAAGGAGAACATAGGCGACAGGCCAGGGCAATCACAGCTAACTAATTCAGTTCATCCAAGTAATTTTTTTCCTGTTTGATCTGATGAAAAAAGTAACCCGACAGGTAATTAAGCACTGAGCGCCCCCCCCCCCCAAACCACTATTGAATTCTCTGCCCAGGGTGCCCCAAATTTCTCACATTCTCTTGTCTAGCCCCCCCCCCCCACACACACATAATAACGGCTCAGTGGATACGGTGCCCTATACTAGCGAGTGTAATCTAAAAAAAAGGGACTTAATGGCACTTTTCAACGTTTTAAATATCCTTTAACATATTTATCTCCCTTATTATTGTGGAGGGGAAGCTATTGAGAAAATCGAGAAGTATTCTACAGAAAAAAAGTTAATGCGCTCTACATGTTTAGCAGCAAAACTATTTATTTTTTAATTATATTTATAAAATGTTACTTTTTAATTGAACTTTCAGATTTTTAAAGCTGAAAAGGTTATTGACATACTTCATTGTAATCACGTTCAGTCTGGGTTCATCATATGATAGTTCTCTTAATGATTAGGATAACAGATTAGGCCTATCTCTTGATTCTGCGCAGATCCCTTCATCTCCATTAGAGCCATTTAAATTACTTAAGTGAATCTTCAACATAGCGAAGACTATATTGACCAATGACAGTGGTTTAACTTAGACTTAGTGGCAACCGATGAGGTCTTTAAAAATGCCGCCCTATTCCAGTAAAAAAAATACAAAGTGATAACGACGTCGACCTTTTCTAATGTCAAAGCATGTGATCCTGACCCCTGGGGCGGGCGGCCCTCTTCTGTTATACCATTGATCATGGAGGTGTCTAGGAGGGCTGCCCACGGCCTATCTTGCTGCCCACGGCCTATCTTGTTGCCCACGGCCTATCTTGCTGCCCACGGCCTATCTTGCTGCCCACGGCCTATCTTGCTGCCCACGGCCTATCTTGCTGCCCACGGCCTATCTTGCTGCCCACAGCCTATCTTGCTGCCCACAGCCTATCTTGGGCATTGAGCTCTTCAAGCTGGGGTCGATCACACACTACCACAAATTGCAAAATCATTTTATAGCAGATTTCTGTACCCGACCCGACCAATCAGGGCTCACCCCTAGACATGTTGACCCCCCCCCACCCTCTGGAAATTAGAGGGTTAATTTGGCTTCATAGAATGAGCCTTATCTAGACTTAATACGTAGGTTTACCTTTGACCTTTTCCATACAATAGTTACCAGCTTTGAATATCTTTAAATTAGTCATCGATTACTATTGTGTTTACAAAAATTTGTTTTCATGATATTCTTTTCTTCAATCTCATCAAATACACACACATAGTTTTCTAGCTGCACATACAAACACACGGGACTGATTCGTTCAATTACTTTTCAACATATATCATACGTCAAACATTAATAATATTAAAAGTAACAACATGAAAATATACTTGCTGGCTCCAATTATTTTACAAAACCTGGCTTTGAAAGTGTGAAGAAAAAAAATGCATATTTAAACAGTATAAATATATTACAAATATACTTCAGTCATAAAAAACAACAACATAACAACAACGCAGTGGCGTCACTATGGTTGGTATCATCCGTGCGGCCCGCACCAACCCCCCCCCCCCTTATAGTGACGCCACTGCAACAGCGCTACTCTAACCAAACTTACTTCGATAAAGGGCGTACTCCCCGAGGGCGGGCACCTCTCCAGCAGTAAATTCGTGAAGACCGTAGTCGGTGATTTTCAAAACCCATCGGCTATCCACCACACAATTGGAAGATTTCAGCCTGCCATGTGATATAAGTTCTGAGGTGTGAATGTAGGTCATACCCTGTAGACAGTGAGAGAGAGAGAGAGAGAGAGAGAGAGAGAGAGAGAGAGAGAATTAAAATTAGTAAAATGAGCCACTGACCTATAGATTTGTAATTCTTGTTCCAAACCTTTCTGAACTCGTTGAAAATTATGTCGGTTGCTGTTTATTAATTTTTTTTTAAAACATTTAAAAATTAATATTTATAGCCGATGTTTTTATTTCAGCCATAATATTTTTGTAACAATTGATTAAAATATATTTTCAAGTTATATTTACTGTACTTGTTGTCATCAGACAACATTATCGTCTGCTACCGCTATTTAAAATATAGAGTTGTGTTTTCTTGAAGACATATCTGACATATAAGAATGCAGAACTGTACATATGATTTAGGGTTCTTAAGGAAGAACTTTTGGGATACTTTGGAGGACTAGGAAAAATTACCTACTGGGGGTCAGTTGAACATCAAATTTGATAATATTTAGCTTTGAAAGGTTTACCCTTGGCAGTGGTGTGTCCCTATGGGGTTTACCTATCTACACGAACAGCCCTGATAGTATGACGTCAAATAAGGAACATATTTTCTCCTGAAGCTGGCAGGGTCTTCTTTGTCGATAACTACTTCAACAATGTATCGTAACACGTACCATGTCAGGTGGGTGCAGTGGCGTAAATAGGCTGGAAGAGGGCCGCCCCGAGCGGAAGCTTCTTTGCCACCAGCAATGGGCGGCATTTTCCCCACATCAGTATACATTTTTATACGAGAATGGGGCGTCATTTTATAGTCCGCCCCGGGCGTCAACGACGATAGTTACGACCTTGGTGATGTCATTCGTATTAATATACAGGGAAAGCATTTGGTTTAAAAAAAAATGTTTAAAATATCCATGCGTCCGGTGAGCGAGTCCATAGCCAAGGGCGTCCTTAGCATTTACACGGGGCACAGGTGGGGTTGAGAGCTGTAAGTAAGGCGTTTACGTGGGCCACAAGATCTCCTATTGGGGACTCATTCCTCCCCTCTGGCATGGGGGCCTAGTTCACCTGCCATTATCGCATCCTTCCTTCGAATGCCATAAGTAAATAACATTTATTTATATAAATATATAGAAACAATGAGAATTGTTAAGTATCGACAGCTTCAATAGTGCAACAGATTCAACAGTGCAACAGCTTAAATAGTGTAATTATGTGGTTAAATAAAGTATGGGTCGAATAATATATTGTTGGGGTCAATCAGCTAGAAGTGGATGTCCAATGGACATTATTATTTTTTATTCTTTTACTTAAACGATATTAAAAGCAGTAATGCCTACAAAAAATCGGAGTACCCAGCCCCCATTTCCTTCGGCTCCTCACTCCAAATTTTTGTCACGATTTTAAGTCTGAGAGAAATTAAAAAAAAAAAATACCACTTATACTTTCAATCCCCTTCCCACCCGGTGCACTGTGAAGTGACAACAGTATCTGTTCTATGCAAGTAAAGTCTTACTTAGACAAACCCATGTCTCACTATATAAAACCCAAGCCTCACTACATCACACTGGTCTCACTACATCAAACTCATGACTCACTATATCAAACCCAAGTCTTACTACATCAAACCCAAGTCTCACTACATCAAACCCAAGACTCACTACATCAAACCCAAGTCTTACTACATCAAACCCAAGACTCACTACATCAAACCCACGTCTTACTACATGACATTCAAGTCTCACAACATCAAACCCAAATCTCAGTACATCAAACCCAAGTCTTACTATATCAAACCCAAGTCTTACTACATCAAACTCAACTCTCACTATATCAGTGATGGAGGAAGCTTTGATCTCCTATGGCCAGGACAGCTATTGATCAAACTTTATCTCCCCTTTCAGATAACTGACCCCTCCCGCCCCCAATCCCCGATCTGATTGTAGGCGGGGGGAGGCGGGGGTGCAGAACAACTGGATTTCTCGCTTACATACCCCATTCCTCCCCCCCCCCTCGCTAGGTGACCCTCGAGTGGAATGATACTGCTTTTAGTTCCCAGCTGACCGACAGCTTGTCCGCCCCTGTCTGTCCTCATAAGTTCGAAACTAAAGCTGACATTGAACAGCGTTGTTTGATTGTTTTCCAATATGGCTTCCCTGGGAATATGAAAGTCAGTCTAGCAAAGAAAAAGGTGAAATTTTATGGGAGTCGGTCGTAGGTGTAAGACTTTTGGAGATGGTGGGGTTCCTAAACAAAAGTACCTACAGGTGCTCATATAGCATACAATTTGATTCAAATTAGTAAAGCAATAAATAATATCAACTAATAAAGATTATTATTTCCACTAGTAATCAAGTATGTAAGTACATTAAAAAAATAACTGAATAAACTATACAATAAAAAATAGAATCTGTAGTTATATTATAACTAAATCAATTCTCTGTGTATAGCCAGCCATACGGTATGAAAAGAAATTTAAATACTTTTTATTAATGTAAGTAACAACATTGTTGTCAGTAAGTAGCAACATTGTTGTCGGTAAGTAGCAACATTGTTGTCAGTAAGTAGCAAAATTGCTGTCGGTAAGTAGCAACATTGTTGTCGGTAAGTAGCAACATTGTTGTCAGTAAGTAGCAACATTGTTGTCAGTAAGTAGCAACATTGTTGTCAGTAAGTAGCAACATTGTTGTCAGTAAGTAGCAACATTGTTGTCGGTAAGTAGCAACATTGTTGTCAGTAAGTAGCAACATTGTTGTCGGTAAGTAGCAACATTGTTGTCAGTAAGTAGCAACATTGTTGTCGGTAAGTAGCAACATTGTTGCCAGCCCGTTGTGAAGACGTGATTAAACCACACGAAAATAAATATTTAACTAAGGAAGGGAACTTTGAATGATTATTTAAAACAATCATAATAAATATGACATTGTGAGGAAGATGTCCATTGTCCACATTATTGAGTCAACCAATCCAACCACATGTACCTCTTTGAAACATATTGGAACTGTGTCCTCATTCATGGGACTCATAGACATATAATCACTTTGTGTCATATATAATCTAAACAAGTTTTTTTTTTCAGGTCTTTTGGGTAAAGAGGGTATAGGATAATAAATTATGTAGCAACCAGAAGCTAAACGGACTATGCAATCTTTATAAATAATAGCGGTGTGGGTTCTGCTTTGTATCGATAGTAAAGAATTAATACAACAGTATTCCAGTTTAAAATACAATCATGAAAAAATTGGATCTGACCGAAAAATTAACCTTAGCCTACCGATCAAGCCTAAGGGGATATAACTCTATGCAACGGTTTTTGCATGGCACATCTAGTACAAACCAATGGTCATTTGGCTACTGACGTTTTAAATGTTTACTGATAGAGCGCGGGGGGGGGCGGGGCGGGGCGGGTATTGGTCTCTCTGATCAGTTTGTATCGTTGAGATATGAAATAAACTTGTGCGTATGCTTCGTTGAACACCTAGTCTCGCTCTCTGAAATCATCGAAGTTACACATTCAACTATTTTACTTGTATTAACTTCATTCCTTCTGTAATTCGAAGTGAACTTGGGGACCGCCCGGTAACACGACTTCAAACCACCCCTCCCCCGACCCTCTATTAGCTAAAACTACAATCTCATGCTATGAGAAACCCAAGAGATACTTCTGCCGCTTTGCCTCAGCCCTACCCCTAGCCCAAACACCCCCAGAAAGTAATGTGCCTAGAGCCCGTGGACCCCCCCCCACCAGGAACTGAAAATGACTCAAGTTTGTCAGTTTGTATGGAGTGGTCGGGGGGGGGGGGTTGCTACAGTGCTGTGTTCACGTGACAGTTTTAATCCAAAAAGAAAGTAGTCCTAACATATTGTCAAGAGTTCCATGATTAACCTCAGAGGCGTCCTCGTCTGAGTGGGTTCAATTCCCAGGTGGGGGGGGTGTAGGAGTGTGAGAGTGTGGCTCGTCATGTGAGACCAGATCAAAGTCCATGTCATGTGACATGATGGTCTTTCATAACTTCATCTTTCTCTCTCTTTTTTTTCTTTCAAATTTCCTTCTTAGAATTCAACTTTTATTAAGGTTTCCATAAATGTCTCAGTTGTGTGTGTGTGTGTATGTGTGTATCTGCAAAATCTTTACAGCTTCCTTCCACACAACGCCGCGCCAATCTGACAAGATATGATCTCATTGTTTTCTAACCAAATGTATTAATATTTATCGGAATTAAAGAATTTCGTACAAAATATGTTGAATTTAGATTTCTTTTTTTTATTTGCCGGTTCAATTTTTCCATCTTAGGTCAACTATTTGGATTCGCTGAAACTCAAAGTCAAGTATAATGTCTCTTGATCTTCGACTAGCCTGTAGTCAAAATGAGATGAGTGCATAAACATTGCACAGTGTCAACAACACCAACTGACTTCGTCCGCTAGTGATATTTCTTCTGTCGGGGGCCAGACCAATCAACCTTTGACATTAGGCGTCTTTCTATTCTCCCAGACCCCCCCCCTCCCACCCCACTTTCCAAACTGCACCATCAAAGCCCCGGGGATTACAGTCAAGTGTGAAGAATGCCCCCCCCCCCCACCGCCACTCTTTTTTAGTGCCGGGCGTGTCAATATCATAAATTATTCCACTCATTATTGTTAGTTTGACCAGTAAAAGTTAAAAAATGTAACATGTGTGCCCCAGCGCAACTCCAAGACTGTATATAAATGAGTCTAGGGCTATGGTAAATATAAGAACGGTTTAATAAATCCGTTAAAACGATTGTCCAATTTTCTTCCTTTTTGTTTCTTGTGGACCAACCATTACATCTAGACAATCAACGCTTATCTCGATGCTGCCAACAATCTATTTATCATCAATGCATTCCCGCGTAACACAATACCAGACGTTCAATTTGCTGTTGTCGCTTTCTAATACAGAACAACAGAAATATTAAAACTCTGGTCTACGTTATATAGACACATAAAGACACAAACATTATCACCTGACTCTGCCCACCCAGGCCTTTATACACACACACACGCGCGCACGCACACACACAAACACACATTACGCTCGTGAACACAGCGACAAAATATTGACAAATAAATTAGTGTTATCTGATGGAGTCCTGACACAGGAAAAGAATGACTTGATATTGTAATGACAAAAAAAAAATACTTGTTTCGCTGAGCACTGCGAAATAGGGACGTGTCGGTAATGACGTTTTGATGACGTCTCTCCAACGAGGACATTTTTGGTTATTACAAAGTGGGAGATGTTTTGGAGCTGGGCTGATGGATGGATGAAATGTTTCAAATAATGTTCTGGCATATCTACGGTTGTTTTTTTTTTATTCAGTGAAAATATGTTAGTGTTTGGGTGTAGGCTATACAGAAAGTAGAGACATATAGAACAAATATAGACAAATTGTGGGCAAGATATAGACGGATTGTGGGCAAGTTATAGACGAATTGTGGGCAAGATATAGACAAATTCTGAACAGAAATTTAGAAAAACTACAGGCGCCTTCAAAGTACAATTAAGGCACAATGTCGTGGCTTGTAAACAATGTTATCGCTTGTAAACAATGTCATGGATTGTAATTAATGTTATGGTTTTTAAACATTCTTATGGCTTGTAAACGTTCTTCTAAACTTTTAGGTGAATTTAAAAAAAAAATAATTACATATTGACTGATAATTTAAATCATACTTATTATTTTTCAAACGTATTAAAAATAATAAATATCAATCAACCAGAAAAAAAAATGTGAACTTACTTTAATTATGTCAAAGACCAGAGAAGCGATGAACATAAAGTCCAATAGAATATCTTCATTTTCTAAAATATCCTGAAACGAGACGCAATGAATTCCTCATTGATGACACTTGCCATGTATCAGTATTATTTAGGTTAACAACATTCTCATAAACAAATAATAGATATAAATATTTTAATTATACTTCATTATCATTGAGGGGAAAAAAATACTAGGAGACTTTCTTTTCATAGTCTACTCCATTGTTTGTCAATACGTAATTTAATTTGATTTCAGTGAATGTACGAGATAATCAGTGTTGAATTGATTTCAGTGAATGCACGAGATAATCAGTGTTAAATTGATTTCAGTGAATGCACGAGATAATCAGTGTTGAATTGATTTCAGTGAATGCACGAGATAATCAGTGTTAAATTGATTTCAGTGAATGCACGAGATAATCAGTGTTGAATTGATTTCAGTGAATGCACGAGATAATCAATGCTGATGTTGATACACATTATTTTCGTCCATAATGTGCAGTCAGGCGTAGTAAATAGTCAAACTGTCTGACTTAATGTAGTAGAATAATTGTAGCACGAAGGCTTTTATTTTGAGGGTGTGTGAATTTTGTGGTGATGGTCGTAGACCACTTAGACAATAATAGAATCTTGTGGTGATGGTCATTGACTGTTCTAATACTGTGTGTAATGGAATCTTGTGGTGATGGTGATAGGCCACTTAGACAATAATAGAATCTTGTGATGATGGTCATTGACTGTCCAGTGTGTGTCATTGAATCTTGTGGTATTGGTTACAGACGTTCAAACAGTGCGCAGCTGAGCACTGGTATAATTTGTTATTAACGACACTGTCACACATGTGACATTCACCCACCCTAAGATTTAGTGAATAAAGTTTTACAACATTAAAAAAAAAATAATAACCCAGGTAGAGCAGGATGAACGTCCAATGTGTTTATTTAATCACAAAAATTAATGCAGAATAAAAAAAAAACAATCAATGAAATGTATCCATTTATGCTGACCACAGTCATAAAGTAAATGAGTGTCAAATAACTTTGTCTCACCTGCAGGCTTCCTTTACTGCAGTAACCTGTGATGATGTAGATGTTGGGCGGCTCCACGCAGGCCCCGATGAATGGGTTAACGTTATCGTGACGTAGCTCACGTACCTATATTCAAGGTGGAAGACAAGAATGGTGGGAAAAATTAAAACTAAATGTTTCTCACACTTAATTAATGATCTTATAGACATGTTGTGTCTGGGCTGAAATAAAACTATCGTCTATATACAGAGAATGTGTATTCTGTCGGGTCAGCATAAGGAAATTATCTATTGATCTAGAGGGGTTAAAGTCACATTGATTAGATTTTTAGTGTCACTAGTACCACGAGTAACTTTGAGTACATTGACTGTATCAACTTCCCTACATACAAATGACCCTGTGAGTAGTGACAGTGGTCATTGGAGCTCCTGGGGGTCTAGCTTTAGAGATGGCCAGACAGCGAAATAGCTTCTTGGTACCAGTGTAGGAATACAGAGACAGATGGGCAGATAGATGAATTCATAGACAGATGGGCAGATAGATGAATTCATAGACAGATGTGCAGATAGATGAATTCATAGGCAGATGGGCAGATAGATGAATTCATAGACAGATGGGCAGAGATGAGATGATACTTTATATATATATATTAGGGTGGGGCAAACTGCTGTTGTCTCTGTCAGACAATTATAAATAGATGCTCCCTCATCTAGTGATCAATTTAACTATTCATGTTCATATGTTATTTTCATGTCTAGGGGTCGCAACTTTAAAAAATACGGTTCGTATAGTACATTATATGAATATTAACCCCTAAAGTGCCAACTAATATTAACGAAATGCATCTAGAATAGTTATCATATTTATGTTTGGTATAATTGTACAGCTAAATGATAACTGTTTACATTACTATTATTATGTAAGCTTTTTGAATTTTTATTTTATTTTTACTATAAATATGTGTGGGTATTAAAATGTGCTGGTTCTAGGCCCCAGTAAAAAAATTTCCAATGACGGTAAAATTAATGAAAAAATATAAAAGACGAATGTTCACTTGTTTTTATCTATTTAAAGAACGATCAAATTAAATATACAAACTTTCCCGAAAAGAATCCATCAAAAGTTAATTAAATTAAATCATTTATATACAAGAAAACCTTAAAATGCTTTGCACCCCAGCAAGCTGCGCCGTCAAAGAGATGCTTGGAGGAAGAAGT
This sequence comes from Bulinus truncatus, assembly GCA_021962125.1. Classification (NCBI taxonomy): domain Eukaryota; kingdom Metazoa; phylum Mollusca; class Gastropoda; family Planorbidae; genus Bulinus; species Bulinus truncatus. Next base: position 752,149 of record JAGDYQ010000080.1, read on the forward strand.
CAGTTCAGGATCACAAATAAGAAAGTGAAGGAATTGTTAGTCTCCGTTTTGATGGCAAGATTGATGTCACTCTTAAGCATACTGGGTCTACTCGTCGCAAAGTCAAAGAAGAGCACTACGTCTTAGTATCATTTCCTACTCGCAGCTCTGTTGAACATGTTGTTCCAGCATCAGGAAAGTCCAAGGATATTTCCAGAGAAATTATGTCAGTGGTTACAAGCAGCAAGTCGGAACTAACTGTACAAGCAGTTGTTTGTGATGGAACACCAATAAATACTGGTAAACATAATGGTGTAATCTGACAACTTGAACTTCAGCTACGAAGGCCACTTCAGTTGTTGGTTTGTTTACTGCATGCCAACGAATAGCCTTTATGGAAGCTAATAGAAGTCATTGATGGGAAGACCACTGGTCTAAATACTTCAGAAGGACATATAGCAAGCATGCTGGAATTTGATCCCCAGCAGAAATTAATCATCGAATTTTCTCCAGTTTCAAGTTCTGTTGTTGAGGTTGAAGACGAGGTGATGAAAGATCTAAGTACAGATCAGCAGTATTTACTGAAAATGTGTCTGCTTATTCAAAGTGGTTGCAGCTGGTCAGTTACATCTCATAGTTAGAGACTTCCCAACTGGGACAATCAGTCATGCCAGATGGTTAACTAAAGCTAACCGAATACTCAGGTTGTATGGTTCCGAACAAAGTCCATCTGCTGACCTTCAACGAATTGTGAAATTCATACTGAATTATTATGCTCCATCATGGTTTTGCATCAAATCTCATCCAAGCTGCCAGGATGGAGCCAAGAACTCTTTCTTCATGATTTCACTGTACCAAAAACTTGACACAAATGATCAGGCTGTCATGGCTCCATTGCTTCAAAACAACAGCTACTTTTGTCATCCAGAAAATATCTTGTTGGCGGCTGTTGGCGACAAAGACGAAAACATTAGAAAATTTGCATACGAAAAAGTGTTGCTGGCTCGAAGTACTCACTCAAGTGACACGTGTAAGATTCTTTGTTTTGACAAGAACAGAATTAAAATAAACTTTTCAGCTGAGTCGTACATTAGCATGGTTAACTGGGAACTGGTCGAGTTTGATTCACCTCCACTGCTGCAGGACATCACTGCCAAAGATATTGCAAGTTACGGCCAGGTGATTCTATCTCACTTTCCATGCCATTCGCAAGATGTTGAAAGAAACATCAAGGATGTCACAGCAGTTTGTGGCAAAGTATACGGACATGATAGACGCCATGGTGCTATTATTCAAAGAAAGAAATCAAGATCGGACGTGCCAACAACAGAAACAAAGGCAGACTTTCTGCACTAATTTCACATTTGAAATGCCGTACTGTTGCAAATAACTTTGTTTTTTTTTTATTTTACTAGAGATTGTTGTTGTTGAATATGTTGTGTTTGATTTGAAGAACCATTAACATTGTTAATAATTCACTCTGTTCAGAAGCGTTATATTTTCAGAACACATTTAATTGCGTTTTTTAAAGACAGAGTTGCTAGAAAACGGTTATACAGAAAATAAAACTGTTTTTGTCTACGCTTTTACTTTCATATGGGTCACTGATTTTTGTTTGTCTGAGACCTTAACTCCAAATTTTGTCAGTTTTTGCCCCACCCTAATATATATATATATATATATTATATACATAGATGGAAAAAGATAAACTGAATGAAAGAAAACACAGATAAATAGATTTATTTGAACATAGAGATAGATGGATAAACAAACAAATTCATAGATGAATGAACAATTATGCTTTCTGAAATCGATCAACTGATCAATATCAGATGGGCGAGACGACCGATCTTTTAAACAAAACGATATGATGGGCTTTGTCGACTGATTATATAAAGAAAAATAAATGGATGGAAGATGGATTACTTTTGTTGACCCAGTGAATGAATAAAATACTGATTGATAGATGGACATAGGTGTGTCAAACCTTACGGGCTCGACATTGGTATCGTCGCTCACCGTCTTCAGTTCTTTCTTCACGCTCCGCGTGAGTTCAATGTGGGTCTTGTTGACCTTCCTGGTAGCCACCACTGTCCCCTTGTAGATCCCAACGTGAGTAAACAGCTGGCGCATGTCGATGTCCGAGATGGAGATGAGGGACGACTGGCTGGTGGACTTGTGGAGTGACGACTGGACATAGCAATGGACATTAGCGTGTTACAGGGAAAACATGCTGTGACGACTGGACATAGCAATGGATATTAGCGTGTTACAGGGAAAACATGCTGTGACGACTGGACATAGCAATGGATATTAGCGTGTTACAGGGAAAACATGCTGTGACGACTGGACATAGCAATGAATATTAGCGTGTTACAGGAAAAACATGCTGTGACGACTGGACATAGCAATGGATATTAGCGTGTTACAGGGAAAACATGCTGTGACGACTGGACATAGCAATGGATATTAGCGTGTTACAGGGAAAACATGCTGTGACGTCTGGACATAGCAATGGATATTGGCGTTTTACAGGGAAAACATGCTGTGACGACTAGACATAGCAATGGATATTAGCGTGTTACAGGGAAAACATGCTGTGACGACTGGGCATAGCAATGGATATTAGCGTGTTACAGGGAAAACATGCTGTGACGACTAGACATAGCAATTGATATTGGCGTGTTACAGGGAAAGCATGCTGTGACGACTGGACATAGCAATGAATATTAGCGTGTTACAGGAAAAACATGCTGTGACGACTGGACATAGCAATGGATATTAGCGTGTTACAGGGAAAACATGCTGTGACGACTGGACATAGCAATGGATATTAGCGTGTTACAGGGAAAACATGCTGTGACGTCTGGACATAGCAATGGATATTGGCGTTTTACAGGGAAAACATGCTGTGACGACTAGACATAGCAATGGATATTAGCGTGTTACAGGGAAAACATGCTGTGACGACTGGGCATAGCAATGGATATTAGCGTGTTACAGGGAAAACATGCTGTGACGACTAGACATAGCAATTGATATTGGCGTGTTACAGGGAAAGCATGCTGTGACGACTGGACATAGCAATAGATATTAGCTGTTACAGGGAAAACATGCTGTGACGACTGGACATAGCAATGGATATTGGCGTGTTACAGGGAAAACATGCTGTGACGACTAGACATAGCAATGGATATTAGCTTGTTACAGGGAAAACATGCTTTTACAGACTTTTTTTTTGCTATAACTAACGTCCAAGCAATGTCAGTTTTATGTTACAGTTTAAGCAGCGTTTTTTTTTTAAGTAAAGATTCATACATAAATCAATAATACTTATTGGTGGATTTTATTCTCTCTAGTAAGTTGTATTTAAAACAAATGGCATGATTCAATCACATACATATGAGCCCTACTCCATTTCACAGTTACCCCACATGGGCTTAAAATAATCTTACTTATTGACATATTAATATATATATATATATATATATATATATATATATATATATATATATATATTCTGCTATACTGATATTTATGTGGGGTTTTCTAGCATACGTTACATGTGTGCACACTTAACAATGTCTTAGTTTAAACAGTGTAATAATTTATTTTATACAGTGAACAACAAGCTGTTGTAATGATTTATATGTGTACACATCAAACAGTGTAATTATGTATGCACTATTAAACAATACCTAGCAACCATATCTCTTTAAAAATATAAAAATATAAGGTTATTTCTGAAGAATTAAAATAACAACTAAATTAATTGTGATCATCGAAACACATCAGTGAATTTATGTTGGTCTATGAAAATAAAATAAAATAAAATTGCTTTCCTCATGTATCGTTAAATAATTGTTTAAAGTGGAAGGGACACATATAGCCATAGTGACAGGAAGATAAACAGAGAGACAGATAGGCCTATAGTTTAAATGTTTAAAAAAGTACTTTTATCAGAACGGTCTGTTGATTGAGTGTTGTTTGCTGTGAGAGATTCACTTATCTATATTTAATGAGCTATACATTCATGTCGGCGACAGACTCTTGTTTTTAAAATAAACAACAACATTAAGCAAGTAAATATTTATATAAATAGATAAATAAATAAATAGAGTGCACATTACTATGACCATTGTGACCTACTTTACAGTTCTGGTTAGAGTTATTGTTCTGTGTGCCGTTGTTATAATAGGGGTCTGTGGTCAAGACTATATCCTTGTACAGGTCAATCTTCCACAATAGTCCAGCCAGTTCTTGCTCATATCTCCAGTTACTGTCCGAAAGATAAAAGAGAGGTGCGGGGGGGGGTGAGGGGGAACATTGTTTTAACACGTTCAATCTCAAATTGCCAAGTGACAGTAGGATTTAAATTTGATTACATGTAGTTAAAAAAAAGTAAAAACCTTTTACACTGGTCCAAAAAGTCTAAACATATTTGAATGTTTATTGTTTTGATGTTGTACTTGATTTTAAAACAAAGTCGTTTACTTTATTAAAGAAAAAAAAATTAAGATTCTTTATTTGAAACATACACTGTGCAACTTACCTATAAAATATGTAACCAATGATACAAATAATAAAAACAATTCCCCCAGCAACTCCACCTGCTATTTCGAATGTGTAGGCTGCAATAGACAACAATCAGTTAGAAATGACTTGGATTGATGATTTAATTCAAAATGGAACAGTTGTAAATACCATTAACGTTATATTCGTTATTCGTTTCATGTATTCATCATAGTTTAGCTAAATAACATTTAAACTGAACAGTTGTGTGTCATCTTACTTTTGGGAACCTGACATTTCTCACGATGGAACCCACAGACTGGCTCCGCCAATGGAGGGGCACCGTTGATCCAGTTGAAACTCTCCCCTTTCTCAAAGTGGAATGTCTGGAACATAATTTCAATGCAACACGATTTGTCACGAGTTTAATTGTAACACCATTTATCAGTAGTTTCATTATAACACCATTTATCAATAGTTTCATTTCAACCTCATTTATCAATAGTTTCATTGTAACATTATTTATCAATAGTTTCATTGTAACATTATTTATCAATAGTTTCATTGTAACACCATTTATCAGTAGTTTTATTGTAACACCATTTATCAGTAGTTTCATTGTAACACCATTTATCAGTAGTTTCATTGTAACACCATTTATCACTAGTTTCATTGTAACATTATTTATCACTAGTTTCATTGTAACACCATTTATCACTAGTTTCATTGTAACACCATTTATCACTAGTTTCATTGTAACACCATTTATCACTAGTTTCATTGTAACACCATTTATCACTAGTTTCATTGTAACACCATTTATCAGTAGTTTCATTGTAACACCATTTATCACTAGTTTCATTGTAACACCATTTATCACTAGTTTCATTGTAACATTATTTATCACTAGTTTCATTGTAACATTATTTATCACTAGTTTCATTGTAACATTATTTATCAATAGTTTCATTGTAACATTCTTTATCAATAGTTTCATTGTAACACCATTTATCAGTAGTTTCATTGTAACACCATTTATCAGTAGTTTCATTGTAACACCATTTATCACTAGTTTCATTTTAACACCATTTATCACTAGTTTCATTGTAACACCATTTATCACTAGTTTCATTGTAACATTATTTATCACTAGTTTCGTTGTAACACCATTTATCACTAGTTTCATTGTAACATTATTTATCAATAGTTTCATTGTAACACCATTTATCACTAGTTTCATTGTAACATTATTTATCAATAGTTTCATTGTAACACCATTTATCACTAGTTTCATTGTAACATTATTTATCAATAGTTTCATTGTAACACCATTTATCACTAGTTTCATTGTAACACCATTTATTACTAGTTTCATTGTAACACCATTTATCACTAGTTTCATTGTAACATTATTTATCACTAGTTTCATTGTAACATTATTTATCAATAGTTTCATTGTAACATTATTTATCAATAGTTTCATTGTAACACCATTTATCAGTAGTTTCATTGTAACACCATTTATCAGTAGTTTCATTGTAACACCATTTATCACTAGTTTCATTGTAACACCATTTATCACTAGTTTCATTGTAACACCATTTATCACAAGTTTCATTGTAACATTATTTATCACTAGTTTCATTGTAACACCATTTATTACTAGTTTCATTGTAACATTATTTATCAATAGTTTCATTGTAACACCATTTATCACTAGTTTCATTGTAACATTATTTATCAATAGTTTCATTGTAACACCATTTATCACTAGTTTCATTGTAACACCATTTATCACTAGTTTCATTATAACACCATTTATCACTAGTTTCATTGTAACATTATTTATCACTAGTTTCATTGTAACACCATTTATCACTAGTTTCATTGTAACATCCTTGGTCAGTAGTTTCATTGTAACATCCTTGGTCAGTAGTTTTAAACTTTGAACAATTGCCCCACCCCATTAAATCAACTTCAATAGTGTATCTACTGCATATTTGTAGTTTTATTTTTATAAATGTTTATACACCAATACATTTTTTCTTTTTCAAGAAATCTTTCTATTCCAGGGCCGTCTTGGTACCATTATGCGCCCCAGGGCTATAGAGTGTGAGGGGGACCAGCTGGCCCTTGAAACACGATAAATCTCATTATTTCAAACGGCACTGCTCAATGAAACCGTTTATCAAGTGTCCATCAGGTTCCACGTTCAAACGTCCAAGACCTCTGATGGTCATTTTTTTCCCGCTCCCTTGAATTAATACAGTAAACTAGCGGATATACTGGGTTGTCCCGGTGTCCCGCCCGGTTGTTGAAATTTTCCCGGTTTAGATTCTGGGCACAGTTTCTTGAAAATAATTGAGCAAAATTATGAGATCAGAGAATTATTAATGTGCTATTGTGTGATCAGTAACATTTTGGTAAGTAACACAGTAATACTAATTTACAGAAGTGAAAAATAAGAGTGGTATAACAAGTAGAAAACTGTTTTGTTTTGTAAAAATATCATGTTTGTGTACCATTATGAATAAAATAACAAAGATTATCTATTCTATATTTTAAGTGTTTTTTACATTACTGTTTCCATACCCCCCCCCCCCCCCCCCCCGAAACCGACATCCCTAAACCTAAAGTGAAAAAGACAGAACTGTCCTGGTTGGTCCGTGAAAAAATATGGCAACCCTAATTATAGCCCTATACTCAGTGGCTAGCGGGGGGAGGGGCATCATACCCCGGGCGCTACTCACAAAGGTTGCCAAATGGTCCGCAAAAAATATAAAATTATATGGTTTTCGAATGATGGGGAGGGGCGCTAAAAAGGTTTTGTGCCCCGGGCGCGAGTTAAGCCCGCTACGCCACTGCCTATACTGCAATACTTTTCAATTTATATCGGCTACCAATGAAAGCTTCACTAGAGTCATGCCATTCATTAGCCATGGAGCGAGCCGACAAAGGCGGCTTGAACCTATTATACGTCTCAATGATCGAATTATCCACTAACATATACAGGAAATGATTTACAGGACTTTCTGAAAACCGTCCTCAACATCGGATCCATCCGAATTTCGTCCGAGATTCACCAGTGCGTCACGACCGACACTCAGAGAAACAAAGCATTACGGCAATTTCGGATTCAAATCTGTAACAATCTCGGGGGGGGGGGGGGTATAAAAAAAACCCAAAAAGTGGATTTTTTGTGTCAATCTCAATGTTTTAGCGATAATGTGTTGTTTAAAACATTGCACTTATTTTACAGTGTGTGCGTGTTTATTGGTCTGATGCTGTGAGGGTACTCTGAATTAAGGTTGTGCTGAATGCATAAAATAAGAGGGTTAGATGCGCACAACGAAATCAAATGGGAGACAACCGTGTTTTTATTTCCGCTGAAAGCTTTCTGTGTTTTATTCACTGATGTTGATTTCTTTGTGCGGGTTTTTATCTCCCATAGTAAAAAGGTAAAAAAAAAATAATTGGTTTTTCCTTTTTCGAATAATTAACTGCATGTAGTGGACTTAGGTCATTTACGATCAAAGACACATAGCGCGCGACCTGTGTTAATTGCGAATTTGAAAAATGCATTCGATTAACGTTTAAAAAAAAAATTAAAAAGCACGACAGCTAATTGGACTGATGCCTAAAGAGGCGTCAAACCAGGGCGGGGCCACCCTTTGTGGCGCCACTGTAAGCGGAGCATTTGCTCTGGACAGGTAAACTAGGCCAAAGCCTAAGGCCCCGTTGTACTAAAAATATTTTCTAATCCAATCATAATGCCCCCTCCCCCAAATATTTTTTTATTATTTGCCTAGAGCCACAAAAAATCTTAAGACGCATTTGACTGGAAGCATCGGCGTACATTCAGAGTGAGATCACTGCAAAATAAATAAATAGAACATTAACACAAATGTTAGAATTTATAGGATAGACTTCCGTGTTGAACTATGTTTGTATAGTGTAAATAATAGACTGAATAGTTTGGCATTTTGAAATGTTAAATCACAGCTGCATACTGCATATTATTGATAGACTTAATAGTTTAGCATTGTCTCAGAGTGACTGTGTGTGTGTGTGTGTATGTGGTGGTATGGATGTATTGGAATGTTGTGCATTGTTGGCTGCAATATAATAGTACGAATGGTCAAGGGAGAGAATCAGTGGCTGACTGGTGATAGAATGAGATAAAGGAACACGTGCGTGGGTGCGTGTGTAGTGAACGATTGAACTTGTGTAGTTGTTGTCCAGTTATTGTAGTAGAAAGTTGTATCAGTGGATTGAGTTCGGAGGTTGAGCGATAAAAAAAGGGGTAGTGGACCAGCGCTTGTAGTGATACACTGTTTGTAATTCAAGTGTTTGATTAAAGAGTTTTCCTATTGTATTTCGAATTGACGTTCATGTTTACTGTCACTCAAGAAGTTGCTGTGCTATTGCAAATACCCCTAGACGGTGTGTATGTGACAAGCATCTATATAAATAATAGCGGTGTGGGTTCTGCGTTAAATCGAAATTAAAGAATTAATACAACAGTATCCCAGTTTAAAATACAACCATGAAAAAAATCGGATCTGCCCGAAACCAAAAAAAAATAACCCAGCCTACCGATCAAGCACTAAGGGGATATAACTCTATGCAAAGGTTTTTGCAGGGTACAAGCTAGTGTAGAAATGTTAAACGATATATACTTACCGGAAGGGCGTCTCCGTCTGGCTGGAGCCGGAATGTCCCCACCGGAAACATCCCCCACCCCGTGTCCTCCCTGTACTTGCTGACGATCACAGAGTAGTTGCCGTGGGCGTCACCGTTTTTGTCGATGTAGCTCAAAAATCCAAAGGAGCCTGTCAGAGATAGCACACGCACTGCACTGATGCTTATTCATCAACTCACTCAAACTCTTCATTTAAACAGAAAACGTGCTCATGCGTAGCGCCATAATAGATATGACGACCAAACGTCCCTGTTTACCTCGGGGATTGTTCCAGTTTACCCCGGCGTTTATTCTCGCCAACCGTCCCGACATCCCAGGAAAGATCAGGAAATATCCCCGTCGGTGACGTTCAATATCAAACTCATAAAGTATTAACAAATTCCTCACAATACAATTTCTGGTAATTCTTAAATTCTAACCTTCAATTCCTGATTAATACAACATAAGATTTCTGTACTTGTACATCGTAGATATAAAAGTACTACGTACACTAATGGATTTGTATGTTTTTTTTTTAGGAAAATGATGGAAAATCAATCAATCTCTGTCACAAGTTGTCGCTCCCCTCCCCCCAAAACCCACCACTTTTTACCAGAACACAAAACTGTTAAAAAAAAAACTACAAGAAACAAACAAACAAATAAACAAACCACATTGGGAAATTGCTCGCCCAGTGGAACACAATGACCCGAAAAAGACATTCCTTACTTTTGTAGGTGGTTCCCCTGATTCTTTGAATTATGGCCCGCCCATCTCTGGGGTCGCCACCGGTCTCGATGACGTCATGAACCACCTTGGCGTACAGCAAGACTGCGTCATACAGGTAGGCGGCTTCGGGTGGGATCTGCAATTGACAATCACGGCAATAACCAATGAACAGCGAGAATATCACGTTCAACAAGGACATGCAGGAAGTAAAAGGCGCTTGGTAGCCGGATAAAGAAGGGCCACTGTTTTAGATCATCTGCTCCAATGGAAACTTCCACAAGTTCGGTTATTTATTTAGAACAGTGATTCTCAAACTTTTTTGCGTCTAATGCCCCCCCCTCCCAACTCCACGGGACCCAATCCCTCATTTCAAAATTGTAAATACTTGCTTCACGTAGAGTTTAACCACAATGCATTAACGTGATAGATTATGTTTATCAATTAAAACACTTTGAAGGGAGACTCCAAGAAATGCATATACATTACTTACAGTAGCCTCGGATTAATAAATTACCACATAACTGGAAGTACATTTTTTAATTGGGCGAAAAACCTCATAACCAACAGTTATATTATCGTTAAAGAATGAAGTCTTTCTGAAGTATCATTTTACAAACGAACTATTTTTTTCGCACGAGAGATATAACGTCATCCCAATCAACAATGTGCTGTTGGTTCCATTCTGTTTTAGTTTACAAGTCGATGAGACCAGTATCCCGGTATTAATATAGAAAAAAAACAAATACTATATAGAGTTCCATCAGTCGTTTTATAAAAAAATTGTGAAAATGAGTAAGAACCAATAGGCAAATTAAAAAAAAAAAATCTGAAAGCCGCATTAAAGTTAACAAAGAACGGCATATAACCTTAAAGATGTAAAACATTCGATAAAAACTCAGTCTTGATTCGACTTAATGAAGCAGCGCCCTACAGGATACCCCTCCCTACAGTCACCACCCCCATTAAGCATTGGGCAAGATGGATTTCAAAATTCACATAAATAGCATTCACAGTGAGTACAATGTGTAAAATAAAATCAATAACAGCTGCCCACAATAACAGCCGTCCACAGTAACAGCCGTTCACAATAACAGCCGCCCACAATAACAGCATGCAGAGCCAGCTATAGGATATGCCGGGCCAGATAGAAAAACTTTTCAGTATTTCTAGACAGCACGATTTCCTGTCTATTACAATGTCATAAGTAGTGGGCAAGCAAAAAAGTAGATTAGTTTAACCCGGTACCCATCCTAGCGTGGGGACCTTTTAGGCACTAATCAGTTCTAACAGATTAAGGCAGTCACAAGGCAAGTCCTGTGAGACTAAGTCATGTCCTATGAGACTAATGCATGTCCATTGAGAATAAGTCATGTCCTATGAGACAAAGGTATGTCCAATGAGACAAAGAAATGTCCTATGAGACTAAGTCATGACCTATGAGACTAAGTCATGTCCTATGAGACTAAGTCATGTCCTATGAGACTAAGTCATGACTTCATGAGACTAAGTCATGTCCTATGAGACTAAGTGATGTCCTATGAGACTAAGTCATGTCCTATGAGACTAAGTCATGTCCTATGAGACTAAGGTATGTCCATTGAGACTAAGTCATGCCCTATGAGACTAAGTCATGCCCTATGAGACTAAGTCATGTCCTATGAGACTAAGTCATGTCCTATGAGACTAAGTCATGTCCTATGAGACTAAGTCATGTCCTATGAGACTAAGTCATGCCCTATGAGACTAAGTCATGTCCTATGAGACTAAGTCATGACTTTATGAGACTAAGTCATGTCCTATGAGACTAAGTCATGTCCTATGAGACTAAGGTATGTCCATTGAGACTAAGTCATGCCCTATGAGACTAAGTCATGTCCTATGAGACTAAGTCATGTCCTATGAGACTAAGGTATGTCCATTGAGACTAAGTCATGCCCTATGAGACTAAGTCATGCCCTATGAGACTAAGTCATGTCCTATGAGACTAAGGTATGTCCATTGAGACTAAGTCATGCCCTATGAGACTAAGTCATGCCCTATGAGACTAAGTCATATCCGAATGAGACTAACAAAACCACTGAGCACACAGACATGAAAACAAAATAAGGTGGAGTTGACTCACGTTCCTGCTGACGTTCCCGTTGCCCAAGTCCTCGTAGACGTTGGGGACGCTGAACGGTGGCTTTGACAGGTAGCCGTCCACAATGTTCTTGAAATCGGCGTAGTTGGGGTCCATGGGTGGGGTGTGCATGACCCCGAAGAAGTGACGAAAGGCCAGGACCGTCTCGTTGGCTACGCTCTCGTCAAATATACCTGCCAGGTGATGAATAGAACAATCATTTTGGTCAATTTAAGACACAGACACACACACACACGCAAAATGATTTAGATGTCTTTACTTCCAACTTTTCAATTATTAAAAAAAAAAAAACCGGACTGAGATTATTGCACCCCCTCTCTCCCCTTTACTCAATGAAGAGATACGCCGATAGTTTTATCAATTAAGAAACGAAATGATTCTATCATTAGAAAATGGGGAAAACAACAACAACAACAACAACTGCCAATCAAAGTGTTTCATCACGTTTAGTTGGCTCAAGTTGAAAGATGTTAAGCCATTGGGAATCGGAATCGGGTTTTTCAGAGAAGAATGGGTAATCGTATTGGGAGTCGATGCCGAATTTGTAGTCGACGCATCATTAATATCTTTATTTGCTTAATGCCTAAAGACCAAACGCTTGTTGATCATTGACTTACTGGTATAGGGGTGGGCTAACGATTTGACCCGCGGGCCACGTGGAGCTTTTTAATTCTGACAGTAGGGCCGGGACCGGGGAAAACAAAACAACACAACAGATGGAGTGACGGATGTGAGCAACTTTCAACTAGACGATGCAAACGGGTAGAGAGCGTGGGCCCAGGCACGCCGAGAGGGGGGGCAGGGGGATCATTGCCAGGGGGGCACGCATCTATAAAGGGGGCCCGGCCGTCCTGACCATGCCAATTTTTTCACGACTTTTTGTTTATTAAGGGGCCCGCAATGATGTCCTGCCCTGGGGCCCATGTTGGCTCTCGGCGCCACTGCATGGGCCAGGTGAAAAGCTTAAACGGACCGCACGTGACCTGTAGTTTAACGAATATGTTAAACAATCAAACTTTTCTGAACTTAAACGGGGCGATGGGGGCGGGAACAATAGAGAAGGCGGGAAGTGGAAACATTTTTACATCAAGGGCGTCAACTCAACATTCTCCAATTAAAAGATTATCAATGAAAAAAAAATATTATTATAGTAATCCTAGTGATAAACAAAAAAAAATTCAGCTTGGAAATATAATAGAACATTCTGGTTCTGTAACAAATCCTAATAACTAGAGAGGATTTCAAGACCGAAAATAATGCAAGATGATAAGTGGGATTAACATTTCTTGAAATACTTAAGCGTGTGAGGGATGCGTTAAACAATAATATGCGTGAAGGTGTAATTCGTGTTATGGTGTATTATGTGTGTGGTGTAATGTGTGTTATGGTGCTGCTTTATGTGCTGGCATGCTCAGCGAGTTATGTTCACGTGCACAACATAGAGGAAAAACTTTACCTCCCACTCCACTCTCCCCCCCCCCTTTTCCCTGGTCCGAGATATATTCAGAATTGATATCACACTGGTCTTTATAAATGAATTGATATCCGTGTGATTGTGCCGACCGTGCATAATATTACATCATAGAAACGGTCACTGAATTAACCTCTGACCCAGGCCCGTAGCTTACGGGGTGGGGCAGGGGGCCTCCCCCCCGCGTTTTGTCTGGCCCCCTCTGCTTATTCGCTCTACTTAGTAAAATGTATTACCTGCCCCCACCCCCCTTGCTATTGCCTGGCCCCTGCTGTAGAATGACTGGCCCCTGATGTAGAATTTTCACGCGACGGGGCTGCTCTGACCTCTAATTTTATCCTAATTTTTAAGGCAGCGGCTAATACAATCACGTTCAATCAGCATACAGATGTTGAAAACGAGAGTCAAAAAAAAATGTCAACAAGAAAAAAAAATATTCTGTCACGGAAGCTGGGAATGTTTTGACGGAGACTCCAATATGGTAATCTGGCCCCGGGGCAATGATGAAATTTAAAGAGGAAGCATTTCCTAAACAATGGTAACCAAATACAAGAAGATCTAATTGGGATACAAACATGACGCACAATGCACACTTCGGGCACAGATATCAGTAAACATTTGAAGGAAAAAAAAATTGTTTGCGTCATCAAAATTTGTGATCTCCCCCCCCCCTGTTGAATTTTTAGAGCATTTTCGAAAAAAAATGCTCTATTGTCCCCGTTTTGTCTGTCGGTCTGTCTGTCTGTCTGTCCCTCATCACCCTAGATCTCAACAACCATAAGTCCTAGACCCATGATGTATATATCATTTTGTAGGTCTTGGCCTGCCAAGAAAACACTTTGCTCCATTTCGCGATCTGACCTCTGAGGGCCGATAAAGGGGGCGTATCAAGTACCTTTTTTACTATATAAGCTTTATTAACAAAGGAGCGCCCTATATCTAAGCAACCATAAGTCCTAGACCCATGATGTATATATCATTTTGTAGGTCTTGGCCTGCCAAGTGTACATCAAAAGTCCATTTCACGATCTGACCTCTGAGGGCCGAAAAAGGTGGCGTTTTAAGTACCGTTTTTGCTAATATTTTAAATATAAATAATAAAAGCTAATCAAAGGGGCGAAATCATTATTTATTTTTGTAAGTTATTCAACATGATTACTTCCCTCTCTATTTATCAAAATTCAGCAAAATTTATGGCTGTCACCCGGAAAAAAAAATACGAAAATGCTCTAAAATGTCCTTTGTCCGAAACGGAAAAGACTTAAATTGCTTGTTTTTTGTTTTTTTTTTTTTTGAAGGACGGATTTTTATTTTTCCTATCTTAAGTTGTTTCTTTTGAAGCAAAAATAATCTTTTGTAAAAATAGTATTAACAAAAAAAATATTTTCTTTACATTCATAACAAAAAACAACAACAAAGGATATAAATTCCGATGAATAAAAATAAAGGTGATGAATATGATACGTATAATATGTTGTAACTAAACACGTATTGTACTTGAAGAACAAAAAATATTTGTCTTAGACGGACAGGGAAAATGTGTACATTTCTAATTAAAACTATTTTTTTTTGAAAATGAGTTGGTGATTATATTTTTTTTTTGCTGTAGATCGCAATTTTATACTTAAATAAATTGTATTTTCGTATTATCTCTCTTTTTTAAAGGGGGGGGGGCTCATATTTTCCTCTGCGCCCGGGGCTTTAACCGGCCGTAAACCTCTCCTGAATTAGACGTAGGGTACCTTAAGAAATAACCTTACATAGAGTACTAATATATATATATATATATATATATATATAATATATGTTTTAAAATGTTTATTATACTTGCTTGAGAAATAGATCATGTTCTAAAATTTCAAAACGAGATATGTGATGATAACATTTTACTATTGATATAATCACACTAGGTACACAATGAAATATGGGATAATAACATTTCACCATTGTTATAATCGAATTAAGATTCCTTTGGATATCGATGAGAACGAGCCCACCACCATTGACTAGTAAAATGGACACTGACCAATTATCTTCAAGTGCTGTCTTTATGACCGTATTTATGTATGGTATATGGATGGTGTGGTAATACCAAAGGGCGCCACACACAAAAAACTGCCCTGATAGTGGTTACGGTCCTGGTACGGGGCCGAGAGATCATTATCTCAGTCCTAATGGGATCTTGTAGGACAACGGGGTATGTGGTCAGCCAAAAGATTCCAGGGCTATAAATCGGTGACCTCATGAAATATTGGCTGTATCAATAATTAGACAGCGCGGCTTTCAATCGATGGAAGTCTCAGTGACAAATCTGGCCTGAGAATGTTTAGAATGGAACTAAACCATCTTCCACACACACCCCTCCCTCCCGACACACGTACACATCTTCCACACACACCCCTCCCTCCCGACACACGTACACATCTTCCACACACACCCCTCCCTCCCGACACACGCACACATCTTCCACACACACCCCTCCCTCCCACACGTACACATAGATTTTCTACACCATCTGCCACCACACACAACAATCTTCTACACCCCCTACCCCCATACACATACATACATCTTCAACACCCATTCCTCCTCCCGCCCACACATCTTCTACTCCCCTTCTCACACACATATACAAACATCTACTAAACCTCTACCCACACACGCACACATACACACATCTACTACACCCCTACCCCCACCACCTACATACATTCATTTTCTACACATCTATCCCACCCCCCACATACATACACACATCTACTATACCCCTACCGCCACACATACATACAAACATCTACTATACCCCTACCACCACACATACATACAAACATCTTCTATACCCCTACCACCACACATACATACACACATCTACTATACCCCTACCACCACACATACATACAAACATCTTCTACACCCCTACCACCACACATACATACACACATCTACTATACCCCTACCACCACACATACATACAAACATCTTCTACACCCCTACCCCTACACATACATATTCTGTATCCCCTCCCCGTATCTTCTACACCCTCCCTCTCCCCCACACACATACATTTTCTACACGCCCCACACAGACACATCTACAAATAATAGACAACAGAGAAAAACAAACATATATTTCACAACTGCAGTCTATGTTATTGTATTCGGCCGAGACAACAAACAAAATGCAATTCAGTGACGTAAGCAGATTGCTTTAAGATGATTGGCCATCTCGTATGTTACCAGATACAGGCTCAAACCGCAGGGCTCGATTTACCGCCGTGGATGCCGGGGATATCCCCGGCACTGATACCTGTCAAACCCGGCTCTGCTTTAGCAAATATATCCCAGCCGGGGATGAAATCATAGACATTTATTACCGGCTCTTCAGAAATTTATTTTCATCCCCGGCATTGGTTTTTTCTTAAATCGAGCACTGTCAAAACGGGATAAATTCGAACTAAATTGAGTTAAAAGAAAAGTGTTGAAGACATCTAGAACTTATGTGAAGCCTATACAAAATATTCCACCTGTGGTTAAAGAAAATTATAAAAACATCACTGATTTCTTCGCTGGATTCAACCAGTGGAGCGTAATTTGAGCACTAACACGTTGACCCATTTAATTCTGTTTACGTACACATAATATTTCAAGGGACACAATCTAGTTAGTGATCTGTAAATAGGCTCAAGAATAAAACAATTTATAATTAAATTCTACAAATAGCCAAAATGATTTCAGGTCCATGTAAACCTAAGTCATCGAAAAACTTAATCAATAAGACATTTTTTTGTTGCCTTTAATGTTGATTTATTATTATTTTTTTTTAAAGAACCGTTAAACATTTCTTGACAACCAGGGTGGGGATTGACAGGGTTTCAGGCTGGCCCTTAGCGTGCGGGGGGGCAGGGGGGCCGCCCCCCCCCTACGTTTTGTCTGGCCCCCCTGCTTATTTGTTCTACTTAGTAAAATGTATTACCTGCCCCCCCCCACTGCTATTGCCTGGGCCTTGCTGTAGAATGCCTGGCCCCCCTCTTGTAGAATTTTCACGCTACGGGGTTGGTTTCAGGGTAAAGAACAACAACAACACTTTAGGGCGCCATACATGGGATATAATACAATGATTTATTTCGGAAAAAGTCTCTGTTCACGTCATCCATTCAACCCCCCCCCACACACACACACCCACACCACACCCCCAGCCCCTCTCACCATACACAATCTGTCACTCAGGTCACGTGTCGTGCTCACAGCGTGTTGCGTTGGACCTGAAGAAATTATATCCAAAAAAATGTGTCTGTCCTTCTAATAAAATTACCGACCTTCTACCTCATAAAAAAAAGACGGAAGACAGGGGGGGGGGGTTAGGGGAGGGGGAGGAAAAAAAAAGAAATAACAAACAAACAGCTGTGTGCATAAATGTGACGGGAATATAGGATGAGTTCAGCGAAATTGTCTCTTCAAAGTCATATCAGTAATGAGTAATTTTTATTTTTTTTTATTTTTTCAGTTTTACAGCTGGCCATGATATAGTAGCTCGAGATAGTGTAATTGACAATGGGAGGGGGAGGGGGGGGAATAGACGGTAAGGGGAGAGGGGGTGGTGGTGGTCTGGAATACCTCCAGGCCTGTGATCTGGAATAATATTTAGCCATTTCGGCACTTGATTTTGTTGCTGGAAATAGCCATCTTCCAGTGACAATGATTTATCTGGAATAGATTCAGCAAATGACACCGAACAGCGGAAATTTTTTTTTTTTTTGTTTTTACAGTTTTTTGACGGTCGAGTATTTGAAATACTCTCCATTGCTGACACTTCATCGTGTTTGCTCATTTCAAGAGTGGACCTTTAGTAATTTAGTAAAAAAAAAATTGTACGAAATACCAACAGAGTGAAAGTGACCTTAAGTCTATCTGGACATATACACTGAAGTTCACAAATTTGTAGTGGCCACAGTTTTTTAAGGCATTTTGTGGCTAATAAAAACTTCCAGCCGACTTATCAAATTTACTCAATAAATATCGATACCAATTTTAAATAAAGCAGATTAAAAGACGTCGTTTTTGTGTGTGTGTGTGTGTGCGCCCCCTTGTTCTTGAACCAGGTATCTTGAAATGAGCATTCAAGTAATTCACTCCTCTGAAATGCGATAAATATGATTCAATATTAAAACAGTTACGAAAAATCGTATGCAATCAGGTCCAAATGTTACTTTGTTGTTGTCGTTTTTTGAAAAAAAAAATTGTTTACATCTTTATCTTTACAAGTCCATCCAGTATTTCTACCGAAGAATACACTAAATCAATTTGGGTAGATCAGACTCACTTGTTTACATAGATAAAAGGATAATAAAACGAAGTTGATGTCCAGACGGTTTTCCTTCCTTATATTGTTTTTAAGTTGAGTAATGACCAGAAATAAAGACCATTAGATGTAGCTTTAGGGGGGAGGCGACAGTCCACGCCATCGGCCACGGTTCTGGTCCAGAGGGAGCCACACACCAACACACCCACACCCACACAATGTAATAAAACTTCTTCAAGACATTTTCAGTAGAGATCTCACGGGAATAACTTAAGGAAAGAAACAGAGGGGGGGGGGGGAAGAAAGAAAAAGAAATAAAAAAAGTCGTAGATCACTGACCATTGGTCAGTTTGGTATGAGATGAGAAATAGGTCAATCATTTAAGTAGACGACACTTGAATTTCTAATAGGTTTTTTTGTTGCAAATCTAGATAGATATTTCGATTTCTGTAGTGCGTTTCAAGATAGAGAGATGTACAAGAAATTAAGATGAATATTTTAAACTTAGCTTAATTCCACGTCAGTACTGTACGTGGTACCGCTGACTAAAAGTTGGCAGCTCAAGCATTTAAATTCACATTATTACCGTGGGATAAAAGAAACACGAATTTGATGGTAGATACATGAATGTGATAGTAGATAGGCGAATGTGATAGTTGATACACGAATGTTACAATAGATACACGTATGTGATGGTAGACACACTAATGTGATGGTTGATACACGAATGTGATGGTTGATACACGAATGTGATGGTTGATACACGAATGTGGTGGTTGATACACGAATGTGATGGTAGATACATGAATGTGATAGTCGATACGCGAATGTGATGGTTGATACACGAATGTGATGGTTGATACACGAATGTGATGGTAGATACGCGAATGTGATGGTAGATACACAAATGTGATGGTAGATACACAAATGTGATGGTAGATACACAAATGTGATGGTAGATACACGAATGTGATGGTAGATACATGAATGTGATGGTAGATACACAAATGTGATGGTAGATACACAAATGTGATGGTAGATACACAAATGTGATGGTAGATACACAAATGTGATGGTAGATACATGAATGTGATGGTAGATACACAAATGTGATGGTAGATACACAAATGTGATGGTAGATACACAAATGTGATGGTAGATACACAAATGTGATGGTAGGTACACAAATGTGATGGTACATACATGAATGTGATAGTCGATACGCGAATGTGATAGTAGAAACAAAAATGTGTTAATACACGGGTCACGTTCGGCCAGTCAGTCTATTCGATCACGCGTGCCCTCCACCCTCTTCCCATTTTCCTATCAATGACAGTTGCATAACATTCATATGATGGCCGAGTGGTGCAGAGCGCTCGACTGTCGACCGGAGAGTCCTGGGTTCGAATATCACTGAGAACCTTGGGATTTTTTCAGGTCATGGTGAAAGTCCCCACAACCACCCAGCTTTAAATGGGTACCTTACTTTAAGTTGAGGGAGTAAAGGCGGCTGGGCGTTGTGCTAACCACACAATCCCTTTATTCGCCGAGGTTACTGAAACAGATGAATTCTACACTTCATCTGCCCCGATGAGCCCGTACAGGATTAAGGAAACTTTACTTTTTTTTATATATTATGTCACATGAACTAAAATTATCCAATGGTAAATCAAGTTTGAAACCAATTTTTATTTTTTTTTTGCATTTTTATCATTGAATTTTTTTTAAACCAATAGAAACCACTCAGTGATGTTACGTTACATTGTATTAATTTCCTCAAAGAAATATCAAACAATCTTCAAATGCTTCCATTGGTTATGTCGTCAGAGATTTAGTGTTGGGTATCGTCTGCTGGACAAACAGATTAAACCACACTGTGACGTGCCGTAATGGTTGCCACAAACAATAATGATATTCAATCCCATGATGCTATGCACAATTGTGTGTGTGTGTGTGTGTCTGGAATCGCATGACGTAAGCATAAAAAAACAGTGGGTTGGAGGAAACACAACTCTTCCCCTGTTTACTAAAAAAAAAAAGATTCATATAACAGTGGTTCTCAAACTTATTACGCTTCGCGATCAAAATTGAAAACGGTTTTTTTTTGTTTCGTAAACCAGCTGAAAACCGGTTAAGTTTTTGCAGCTCGTATTAAAGTAAAAAAAAAAAAACCGATTATGATGAGAGAATGAAAACAAACCATCACTAACTTTGTACACAATTTTTTCGTCCTTTTACTTTGATGAATAAAAACTTCTTTTTTTTTTTAGATGTGTGCAGCGTATACTTATAGATTTACGATAATGTGCACATGAATTCTAAATCTATTAATTATAAATACAAATTTGATCATCAACTTGTCGCGATCCACTCTTTAGGAACCACTGCAATGACCCATCCTTCGCTGAAATAGTTCAACCCGTACAAACACAACACTTTAATACACATGTACAGCTAAACCTGTCCTTACTCTATTTTTTGTTCATTCCTGATTGATTTTATTCAGCTGTCTGTAGCGATGCAAATGATTTTTTAAAGCTATTTATTGATGTAATTTTTTTTTGTAGGATGGTTTGTTGTCAGCGGCTGTTATAACATCAACTTTCAAATTTATGACATGTAATATTTTTTTAAAACCTGCACTTAGTTCCAGGATGCCGCTACAACAATTGTATCTGGTAAAACATGTTGTTGTTTGTTTTTTTTTTTTATTTAAATCATTGACTGCGGCTCCATAATACAGAAAAAGAAAATGTTTAAGTCCGCCCCGGCTCTCAGAGCCGTAGCTAGCAATTCAGGCGCCCTGTGCAAGTTTCCATTTGTTGGACTCTCTCCTCCTGATTATACATGCATTTTAAAAAAAATCAACTTTAATTAGGCACCCTCTCCCAAGTTCGACAACCCCTCCCAAGTTCAACAACCTCTCCCAAGTTCGACAACATCTTCCAAGTTCGACAACCTCTCTCAAGTTCGACAACCTCTCTCAAGTTGGGCATCTTTTATAGCCCCACACCGGCTAGCTCTGCCCTCCTTGTTACAGCTGGTATTCAATCGCATTCTACTGGTTACGTTACAGCTGGTATTCAATCGCATTCTAATGGTTACGTTACAGCTGGCATTCAATCGTATTCTACTGCTAACGTTACATCTGGTATTCAATCGCATTCTACTGGTTACGTTACATCTGGTATACAATCGCATTCTACTGGTAACGTTACAGCTGATATTCAATCGCATTCTGCTGGTTACGTTACAGCTGGTATTCAATCGCATTCTACAGGTTACGCTACATCTGGTATACAATCGCATTCTGCTGGTAACGTTACAGCTGATATTCAATCGCATTCTGCTGGTTACGTTACAGCTGGTATTCAATCGCATTCTACAAGTTACGTTACATCTGGTATACAATCGCATTCTACTGGTAACGTTACAGCTGGTATTCAGTCGCGTTTTACTGGTAACAGATAATCTTATTATGATGAAATAAGAAGACATGATTCATGAGCACATGAGTTTACAAACGCCAGTAATACATCATATCAAATACAAGAAGCCATATGGAGAGAAGAGTGCTGGTTCTTTGTGGTGCGGATGTTCTCTTATGTTACGCAAGAGTTAGCTGCCATGTTGTCAGGGCAACCTTTCAATGGACGGTATTGCATATCAATGCATTTGTTTTTCATGTATAAACAGTTGGTTTTTTTTTTGGTCTTTCAGCATCGCTACATTCTAATGCAAACACTGTGACCAGCCTGACAGCTAATGGAACACAGTTGTTCCAGTGTTTGAAAAAATAAAAGAACAAGAAAAAGACACAGTTTGGTTTACATGTTAGTGAAGGTTCACAACATGTACACAACATGTATACAACATGTACACAACATGTACACATCATTAAAAAACATGTACACAACATATACACAGCATTACAAAACATGAGCACAACATTTACACAGCATGTACACAACATGTACACAGCATGTACACAACATGTACACAGCAATGTACAGCACAATTTGGTTTAAAATTTAGTGAAGGTACACAACATGTACACATCATGTACACCACATGTACACAGCAATGTACAGCACAGTTTGGTTTACAAGTTAGTGAAGGTACACAACATGTACACAGCAATGTACACAACATGTACACAGCAATGTACAGCACAGTTTGGTTTACAAGTTAGTGAAGGTTCACAACATGTACACAGCAATGTACACAACATGTACACAGCAATGTACAGCACAGTTTGGTTTACAAGTTAGTGAAGGTTCACAGCATGTACACAACATGTACACAGCAATGAACAGCACAGTTTGGTTTACAAGTTAGTGTAGGTACACAGCAATGTACAGCACAGTTTGGTTTACAAGTTAGTGTAGGTACACAACATGTACACAGCCATGTACAGCACAGTTTGGTTTACAAGTTAGTGTAGGTACACAGCAATGTACAGCACAGTATGGTTTACAAGTTAATGTAGGTACACAGCAATGTACAGCACAGTTTGGTTTACAAGTTTGTGTAGGTACACAACATGTACAAAGCAATGTACAGCTCAGTTTGGTTTACAAGTTAGTGAAGGTACACAGCATGTAACCAAAATGTACACAGCAGGTACACAACATGTACACAGCAATGTAAAGCACAGTTTGACGAACATTCTTTGTAAAAAGTACAAAATAAATTTTTGTGTTCATTCAAAAATTATTTCTTCAGTGGGTGGGTTTATTTTTAAATAATGGTTATATGTATATTATATGTATTTAATATGTATGTTATATGTATTTAATATGTATGTTATATGTATTTAATATGTATGTTATATGTATTTAATATGTATGTTATATGTATTTAATATGTATGTTATATGTATTTAATATGTATGTTATATGTATTTAATATGTATTTTATATGTATTTAATATGTATGTTATATGTATTTAATATGTATGTTACATGTATTTAATATGTATGTTATATGTATTTAATATGTATGTTATATGTATTTAATATGTATGTTATATGTATTTAATATGTATGTTATACGTATTTAATATGTATTTAATATGTATGTTATATGTATTTAATATGTATGTTATACGTATTTAATATGTATGTTAAATGAATGTTATATCTATGTTAAATAAATGTTATATGTATGTTAAATATATAATGTTACATATAGTACTAGTTGCAAGTACCCGGCTTTGCCCGGGTCTAAAATAAGGTTTTCTGTTTACCTTTTGTTTTCTCCCTCCCCCTCTCTCCTTCCCCCTCCCTCTCCCTCCTTACCCCTCTCTCCCTTTCTCCCTCTCCTTCCCTCTCTAACTCTCCCATCTCCCTCTCTTTCCCTATCTCCCTCCCTCCTTCTCTCACCCCCGTCCCCCCTCTCTCCACCTTCCTCCCTTCCTCCTCCCCCCTCTCTCCCTCCCTGCCCCCTCTCTCTCTCTTTATCTCTCACTCCCTCTCATCCTCTCTCTCCCTCTCTCCTTCCCTCCCCTTTCTCTCACTCCCTCCCCTCTATCTCCCTCCCTACTCCCTCCCTTCCTTTCTCTTTCCCTCCCTCCCTTTCTCCAACCCTCCCTCTCCCTCCCCATTAATCTCCCTCCCTACCACCTCTCTCCCTCCCTCCCTCCTTCTCTCCCCCTCTCTGCCCCCTCCTTCCCTCTCTCTCCCTGCCCCCTCTCTCTTTATCTCTCTCCCCCCCACCTCTCTCTGTACAATTAAACGTCAAATTACGTTCTTAAATAAACAGAAAACCTTATTTTAATCCCGGGCAAAGTCGGGTACTTGCAGCATGAAAAAAAAACAACAACAATATTTTTTTTTTCCCGTCCCTCGCCCTTTCTTCACCGTCCGTTCAATTACACATTCACTTGGTGCGCGATTTTTATTTATAGTGAAGGCGATCCCATACCGTGGATACTTTAATATAGTAAAATACTAAAATAATTAATTACAATTAAACTACGCATTGAGATTGTATTAATAATGTTAATAATGTCACAGAAACATTTTAATTAACGTATTTCGGTTTATTAAAGTGCACCTTTAATTTTAATCTTCCGAATACATAAAACGATAGGTAAATAGATATGACTATTGATTTCATCATGTTTACAATTGGAGTTTCCGGGAGTTACCACTCTTTTAAAAATGTGTCATAGGGAAATGACGTCGCAGAGGAATTTTATCTATGGCGCCGTCGAGATTACTTTAATATAGTAAAATACTAAAATAAAAATAATTAATTACAATTAAACTACCCATCGAGATAAAACGAAACCTGTCCTATAACCTTCCCCATGTAATTATGTGTATGTGTAACAAATTTCACGTTTTTTGGTTTTCTGGATCTTGAGTTATAAGGGAACAGACAGACAGACAGACAGACAGACAACTAATGCGTCTTATAAGTATAGAGATGTACATATGTTATATGTATAATGTTATCATATTATATGTAATATGGTATATGTATGTATGTTATATTCATGTATGTTATGTGCTTTGATACAATTACAAGTAAATATCGCAATGACTGGTGTATGAATTACAAACTTAAATGGCGGTCTTAGTAATACGCGCCAGTATCATAGTCAAGGCCGTGACAGTAAGTGTAGGCTATAAATCCCACCAATCGCCTTATTACCCGAGGGGCAGAGTCAGGGGGGTGGCGATTTCTCCCGTCACCATCTCCAAAGGCCGCCGCAGTAAACTATATATTTGTATCTTTGACATTTATCAAATATGTAAAGATCCTATACGATATTTATGCCATTTAAAGTCTGCGGGCGGGAAAACGACAGATTCAGTTCGTGTTACTGAATGTAGTAGATATTGACGTCTTGGGGGTATATCCGATCGGCGCCCGGTAAATCAATGAAAGTTTATCCACTGAGCTGCCAACATGGGCGTATTCATGGGGGGGGGGCAAGGGGGGGGGCACTTTAAAGTGCCCCCCCCCTACATTTTGAAAAAATGTCATATAAGAGGGGGGCATTTGCTCCTCTCCCCTCACATTTAAAAAAAATGTCATAAAGTTGTTATTTGCCCCACCCCCGCTGGAAAATTTTTGCCCCCCCTACCCTGGAAAAATTCCGAGCGACGCCCATGGCTGCCAAGTTACAATCGTTCACCTGCAAAGTAACTGCCCTTCGATAGGTACAAGTATTTAACGCGAGCCATTCTATAAGGTGGCTTTTCAGAACTATCCTTAGAGGTTATATCATATCTACCAGACAGTGGCTAATTAACGTTCAGCAATCATCTACATAAATTTGCTAACCGTGTGTGATAATCAAACCATGGCGGATAAATCTCTCTTTATAGTAATGCTATTTGTGCTACAGTTGGGGGGTGGGGGGGGGAAATCAAAATAAAGTCATATCTTTCCCCCTCCCCCTCCTCAAAGTCGCAATGCTTTGGGCGGGTGCCCCAGTCCCCACCCATTTGGTCCGTCACTGTACTAGTCAGGAAGTCGTGGTGTTAATTGGGTCAGTCCGAGAGACAGCGACCCAGTTATGTGCTAGGCGGTGATGCAATGCCGGGGGGGGGGGGTGGAGATTGTTTGGAATACTTATATAGTTGAGTGAACTAAGTAAATAGGAAGATATTGTAAATGTGGGTTGGATGAACGTTCATATTTTATTCAACTTGATAGTCATTTGTCACAACATGCAAGTATTCCTTGAGTGTAGAATATATGTCATTCTTTACTTCGTGTTTTGTGCGTCGCCCCACCTTACTTGAATTAGAATTGTTTGCTGAGTATAGTTTATTGCAGTATATGGCCAGTGAGATCAAATAAGTAGGTTATTACAGGTTCATAAGACAATTATATAAGTAGGTTATTACAGATCCATAAGACAATTATATAAGTAGGTTATTACAGGTCCATAAGACAATTATATAAGTAGGTTATTACAGGTCCATAAGACAATTATATAAGTAGGTTATTACAGGTCCATAAGACAATTATATAAGTAGGTTATTACAGGTCCATAAGACAATTATATAAGTAGGTTATTACAGGTCCATAAAACAATTATATAAGTAGGTTATTACAGGTCCATAAGACAATTATATAAGTAGGTTATTACAGGTCCATAAGACAATTGAATAGGTCGTCCCTGGCAGTGCTCGATTTAAGAGAAAACCAGTGCCAGGGGTGAAACAAAATTTCTGCAAAGCCGGGGATAAATGTCTATGGTTTTATCCCCGGCCAAGGACTTATTAGCTAAAGCATAGCCGGGGAGTGACAGTTCTCGAGCCCTGCTTCTTGGTAGATAATGGTTGGTATTCAATAGGATCAACTAATCGGATAAGTACTTTCTGTCACGCCATAAGATGAGCTAAATTGGCCAACAATAGTTGGTAGGCCAAAAGATTGGCTAATTAGGTCAATGTTGATGGTCAGGCTTACCTTGAAGCACTTCCTTAGGTTTATCCGAACTGAAAGAGTCCCAGGTAATCCCAACAACAAAGTAATCCCCAGTGTTCAGGAGCCCCATGTTTTGCAGGTGATCCATTAGTCCCAGGAAGTCGTGGACCATACCAAGCATGACGTAGACTGATAGAAAATGAGGGGGGGGGGGAATGTTAGCATTTCTTTACAATTATGTTTTCATCTTAAAATAAAGGAGGACTGAAAAAAGGGCAGACCGTACAGAGATGAAACATTATGGAAACAAATTACAGTAATATAATTTTCAACAAATAGTTTAGTAAATCTGTAGAGAGATTAAACCCAACATCTGAACTAACAAAATTTTGTTAAAAGAAAGCAAAGTTGTCAATACACATTACTGTGTTACGTGTGTTCTTTTAAAAATTGTAATCATTGATGAGAAATGTGTAGCGATCATTCTAAATAACGGAGACTCTTAATCATTAGACAAATGTTTTAGGCGATTTGTACTTTAAACAACTGCCCTAACTTAAATATTTCATTCCAATAATATAAATTAGTAACCAAGCCCTTTCCTTTCGAAGTATGTGTCCGCCATGAGACATGACACACTTTCAATTTAACCTTTGCCCTCAAGGGGAGATAACTCATCTAATTTTGTACACCATTTCACGCATGAACACGTACAACCAAAAGTTAAAAAAAAAAAAAACTAGTTTATCATCTGCTGGACTTACTTCTTGTTTCCTCCCTGGTCTTGTCCACAATATCAATGAACGGATTCTTCATGTGAAGGTGGAAGTAAGGTCCGTTGTACGAGTGGACAGAGGTTATGGCGATCTGATGCTCCGTCATCAGCTGGAAGGGAAAAAATTTGGAAGTTTGAAAAATCGTGTAACATGTACCAAGTAGTCATTAGTCATTTGGCGGTCTTGAATTTGTCATTGTTTGACAGAATTTTAAAGCCATCTCCCCCCCCCATCCTTACACTTCCGAGCCCCACCCCCTCCAAATCATAACAGCGACTCTGACCAGGGCCGTCCAGACGCATTGACCCGTGGGCCCCGTGAGTCTATGGCTACCTCGCCAGCTGTCACTTTAAATGTCATTATTTTCATTGATTGTCCTGCGCCCCAGTACCGGGGACTCACGAGTCTATATGTACCAGTATTTCATTTTAATGTATTTGTTTTGGGTGGTTGTCGTATGGGGCCCCTGTACTGTCCCATGACCCTCTTAATACATTTTAAGATCACCACTAACACAGTCATACGTCGATTAGGGTTGTTCTGAATTTCGCTGATCATCACTGGGTGGGTGGGGGGCGCGGGGGGTCGGGGGCGGGGGGTCTCCGTCTATCAGTACACAGACAATTATTCACTGGGTCTTCAACGATTAGCATGGGAATAATTACTTCGGTTTTCATTTTATACATGTATTTTGACTTTCGTAGAATGTGCATTGTAGGCGAAAATCCAATAAATGATTAATGACGCAGACGCGGTATGATTAGCAAACTGGATAATAAACCCGACTCTGATGCAAAGGGTGCAGGGTTCAATCCGTGGCAAAGCCAAAAATATTCACCGCTCACTTAGAGAGGAGATAGGCGCCACCAAGTCTATAAGCCCACATTTGGGCGCCACCAAGTCTACAAGCCCACAGGAAGGATATATGAAAGCATACGGCTCCCTAAAACGATTAAATTGGTTAAGGGTTTGATTTTAGAAAATTTTCGAAAAATCATTGTCTACAATTTTATGGATTTTTTTTATTGTAAAATAAAATAGAAGCAAGAAACACATAGTTTAAGAAACACATAGTTTAAGAAACACATTGTTTAAGAATAGTTTAAGAAATATATTGTATAAGAAACACATAGTTTAAGAAACACATAGTTTAAGAAACACACAGTTTAAGAAACACATTGTTTAAGAAATACATATTTTAAGAAACACATAGTTTAAGAAACACACAGTTTTAGAAACACATATTTTAAGAAACACATATTTTAGGAAATACATAGTTTTAGAAGCTACAAAGAAAAAAATAAACATTGTAGATTTCAAAGTCAAAAATATTGAAATATCTGGGTCATGAAAAAAAGAAACGTTTTGGTAATGCTGTGCTAATAATTGCTATAAATATTAGACACATATTTTGATACTAAGTACTATACTACACTATAATGGATTACAGTCTTCTGAACCAAGTGACCAAAGGTTGAAGTACAGAAGATTAAAGACGTCACTAACAACTACCACCGACCAGACAGTAAAAGTACGAATCAAATAAAGGGATTATTCTAGGACTAACGGGATCCAGAATCCATTAGAGTGAGAACTTATTAAAATTGTACATCGCTAACACTGTCTAGCGCCAATTGTACATCGCTAACACTTGTCTAGCGCCTCCACCCGCTGAGTCCATGTAGGCGTGGCCGGATTGCATTCCTTCATCACGTGACTTATGTAAATATTGGTGATGAGTTTTAAAACATAGAATGAGTTTTTTGTTTTAAAAACACTTAGATAGGATAAAGAAATTGTAATACAAATACAAGTAAACTGCATCAGTACCAGATACGGTGTACTTGTTTTACCAACTACCTGTACTCAAGTATGACTCAATTACATTTTTGGACTACTTGTATCTGTATTCGTACGTGCACCTTGGCTGCCTGTAATTGTAATATTACTTGCACCTGAAGTACTTTTTACTCATAATCTTACTTGCAATTTTGAAAAATAAAGTATGTACTTGTACTTGTGCATTAGTTATTTGGAACATCTCTGATCAGTGTTTTTTTTAATCGCTGTGTTTACTGCGAGGTATAGCTAACTACAATAAATTGTTTACTGCGAGGAATAGTTAACTTCAATTAATTGTTTACTGCGAGGAATATTTAACTACAAAAAAATTGTTTACTGCGAGGAATAGATAACTTCAATTAATTGTTTACTAAGATTTATAGTTAACTACAAAAAATTGTTTACTACAAGGAATAGTTAATTTCAATTAATTGTTTACTGCGTTCCAAATGTTTTGTTTTCTTTACTGATACTTGCAAATAGATTTTAATCGAAGTGAAAAAATTAAGCAAACTAAAGGTTAAACTTTCTGCCAGTACCAGAAATTTTTTAATGTTTATATTTTTATGATTTTATTTATTTATATTTAAAATTATTTCTTTGCGAGCCAGGTTTTGCACGCCTTCTAAGTATTTGCCCATTCTAAGCTCTTAGATTTGTTTTTTGTAAGGCCTAGTTTTCAGTTAGTTGTTGTTTACAGTATTCTTATTTTACTTTAAAAATTTATTTTACTGTAAAGGCTTTATTAACCGTAAGACATTTCTTTATATATTACTCATTATACGGTTGGTTTTTTTTTTTAATGAATCATTACTGTGTATTTCAGACAGAAATAAATCGGTATAACGCTAGACTCTATTTATAGCTTTACTTTTAAAAATATTGGTAGCTCTAATACAGTACTCGACATCCCTATACACAGCTTAATAACATTCAGGGGGACATTAATAATGGAAATAACACTAACACTTTTTTGGAGTCAACTTTTTTTTAGCTTGGAGGCACGTACAGACAACGACAATGATGGGTCTTCACAGAGAAGAACTAAGTGTTGTGTAAGTAAATAATGCAAAACGAACCCATAACAAATACCAACCAGAGAATGTATTGTGACTTGGTTCAAATATTTTGTTTTAGCAACGGGCAGGATGGATGGACAGTGGCGTAACTAGGAAGGGGTGGGGTGGGGTGGGGGGGACACTTACTTAGCCAGGAGGAAGGGGGGTGGCATTCTCACTATTTTATTATATTATTTTGACACTGGAAGGGAAGCTTCAGTTTTAGAGTACGCCCACGATAGACTGCTGTTTGTTAATTTAAAGAATAAAAAAAGCATTTTTTATGTTATCATTATATCCTAAAAGAGAGTCATTTCCTCTGAGACACGATAGAAATTACCCAGAATTTATTTTATTTACAAACAGTTTAAAAAAGTGTACAAAGGTCGTGGATGGAAATTGATTCTCTCTTGAAAATAAATGATTTTTTAACCCCATTTAAAAAAAAAAACCAACAAATCAGATTGAACATGTTTTGTGTGAAATAAAAAAAAAATTAAAGGGAGGCAACAAGTCTATTTAAACTTGGTATGAAAGTGTCACACACGGTTTACAGCCTGGCGAAATACTTATAACGTAGTTGTCGTTCTTTGAAATCTCCTATAAGTCGAGGAAAGGAGGTTCATTAATATTTCAACCGTGATTTGGCAGACGTTGAAAGAGTATCAATAATTGGTCTATTTACTTCAGTTCTAAAGCTAACTATTGTAAACGTAGCTTTCTATTGATCTGAGATTCACTGCATTGAATGTTTGTTTCCTAGCAACTCAACACTTCACTGTATTCACCCTTTTACTTCGTCTTTTCAACCAAACTAGTCAACAGTTGGGGTAAAAAAAAAACCAAAAACGTGTAAGGTTACATTAAGTTCAAATCATTATTTTTCTTGATGTGCAATACATCTTAAAATAGTATTTTGTTGGCCCCGTCTACAATTTTTAAATTTTTTTTTGTTTACAAAATACGTCCAGAAAATATTTCGTCACGATCGGCACTGTTATTGTTTGTGTGTTGTTGTGTTTGAGAAACTAGAGGCGCTTATTCAACCGAACTTGGCTAACTCTTCTTAACGCTCCAACACTGTCGCAGACCAAAATGTTCGAATGGTCAGAAGCGCCAAATGTTATTAACTATTGAAATGAAAGTTTAAAAAGTACTTTGGGTGAGAGAGGGGAGGGATAAGTACATGTCTAACTAACAGCGCTGATAATACAAGTTCAACTAAAGTGCAATGTATATATCTACAGCTTCAGCGATGTGTTTATTTAGCTGGGTTTCATTGTGTGAGATATAATAGTATTGTAAATAACGCTATCGTGAGATATACTAGTATTGTAAATAACGTTATCGTGAGAAAGACTTAGTAAATAACGTTATAAAAGTTCCATTAGCCCTACGGGCCATCTGGGCAGATGAAGTGTAGAATTTATCTGTTTCTATAACATCGACATATGTAGGGATTGTGTGGTTAGCACAACACCCAGCCACCTTTACTTCCCAAACTTAAGTCACGTACCCATTTAAAGCTGGGTGGACTTGTAGAACGACTTTGAAACAAATTTCACCTGGAAAAATTCCATTATTCTCACCGAGGATCGAACCCATGACTCACAGGTCGACAGTCGAGTATCTACACCACGTTATCGTGAGATAGGATTGTATAGTAAATAAAGTTATCGTGAGATATACTAGTATAGTAAATAACGTTATCGTGTGATAGACTTGTATAGTAGATAACGTTATCGTCAGATAGACTTGTATAGTATATAACGTTATCGTGAGATAGAATTGTACAGTAAATAACGTTATCGTGAGATAAACTTGTATAGTATATAACGTTATCTGTTCAATATAGTCGCAAAAGAAAAAAGTAGCTAAAAAATTAGGAGGCAGTCAATTTATTTAGGGAAATCACTAGTAAATCCAGTGCCGAACCTAGGGATTTGGGGTCCCGGGGGCTTGGCCTCTTTGGAGGCCCCTGCATTTTGACATTCGACACCATGACATGAGATAATGTACTTAAAATTTAATGTGAAAAAAGGCAATTCAGATGCCCCCCTCAAACGCTGGGGCCCGGGGGTGCTTTCGAATTTTGACCCTCTCTCCCCCACCCTAGGACACTTCTGAGTGTGTGGTTTAAGTAGTGGTTTAAGGTAATTATATATTGCGAGGGAAGGAGGACGTTTAAGATGGGAAAACATAAGCGCGAGTACATACACATACACACACACACACTTATTTTTTCAATGTAGCTTCAACTGTCACATTCAGAGTTGGAATTCATTAAGTATATCTCCATCACTCGATCAGATGAGCAGGAATGGACTTTCTCACCTACATCCTGGTCTCATGGTTTTTACTTCACAAAAAATGTTAACAAAAAAGTGTAGTTTTACTCATAAAAAAAAATTAAATTGTCCTGCAACAGGTAGATACAAAAATATAAACAAATACGCTAAAAGGTTTATTAAAAGGAGCGGGGGGGGGAACTCAAATAAAATAAAAAAAAAACATGAGTTTTATCTAGGACCACTGTATATAGAAAGCGTTCGAGAAAAGTAAAATAATTATAGCAAACAAATAATAAAATAAATAAAATAAAATATCAAAAGTAAATCCTGAAATAATAATAACCAACAAATGTCCTAAATTTTATTTAACTGTAGGTTGTTTTTTAAGTGAAATTATTTTTGTTATTATATCTCTATACAGATATTATTATTAATTGTAAATGAATACTTAGTGGGAGAAAGTGACGTCAGAAAACAGAACAACTGTTTTTAAATTCTAGTCATTTATCTCTTCACCTCATCCATCTCTTCACCTCATTTATGTCACAAGGTTTAAAACTCTTCTTGTCTTCAGGGCAAAAAAAAAAATTAAATAAATTTTAAGTCCGGAATCTGGGTGGTGGTGAGATGTTGGATCGTGTTGACGGGAGCAGTCTGGAGCTTGCTGGACAAAACCATTAGTCTTAGAAAATGGGGATTGTTTTAAAAAAACAAAAAAAAAACACGTGATAGAGTCTCAGATCGCATGTTTTAATTGGATGATGGGCCGCCACTGGAAGTGTGCAGCGTCGTACTGAGTGAACTTTACCGTATGGCGTTATTGGGGGGAAGTAACAGTTCAAAGGGACAACCAGAGGCGGTATTTGATTCGTTGGAGGCGCCGGGCGCAGAGGAATATACTGGGCCCTTTAAATTAAGGGATTCATCAAAAACCATCATTTAGCAGTAAGGATTCCTATTCATCACTTGTATTGATAAAGTTCCATTTAACCCCAAAGTGCTCATCGGGGCAGATGAAGTGTAGAATTCATCTGTTTCTATGACCTCGACATATAAAGGGATTGCGTGGTTAGAACAACGCCCAGCCACCTTAAAGTCCACCCTACTTAAAGTCAGGTGACCTATTTAAAGCTGGGTGGACTTGAGTGACTTTCACCAGGACTTGAAAACAAAAATCCCAAGGTTCTCAATGAGGTTCGAACCCAGGACTCTCCGGTCTACACGGAACACGAACACCCGTTCCCTTGTATTGATAAATGGCAGTAAAAACAAGAATATATTGTCCATCAGAGGACCCGATTTTCGTTTAGAAGGTGTGATGAAATTATGGGATTAGTTAATGCAGATAAACAAATGAAAACGTCCTAAAAATATCCGTAATGTTCGAGTGTATGCACATGACTGGGTTTTTACCTCTTTAGTGACGATGAAACAAAACAAAATTACAGCGGGTATCTCTGCGGTCTTCCAAAGTCGGCATCGGAGACATATGTGACACTATCCTTGGTGTATGAGCTGGTAAACCAAAGGTGCTACCATACTAATAGAGAGGGTCGGATGGTCGTGTGGTAAAGCGACCTGAAGGTACTTGATTCGATCTCCGGTGAGGACCAAGGAAATTTTCAGGTATTGGCTGAAGTTCCTATATATCTCCCGTGGTGTCTCCATGGCCATTGCACTATCGGCTATGGTGGTGATGAAGGAAGGGCATCATAAAAACCGTCCCATTAGTGGTTTATAGGATCTAAGAGATTTCATTTCATCCTTACAAGGACTTCACACACTGTACTATTAGCAAATGAATATTTCGATGTGACGGTGGGTTCCTTCCCTGAAACTCCCTGCGAAGTAGGGGTATCGACTGGAGAGGGGGCGCTCCAGGGAAGGAGGTGTTTCCACTGGAGAAGGAGGTTCTATGGCAGATGGTGTGTCGAAGACCGCAGAGATACCCGGTGTAATATTATGTTGTTTCATCGTTACAAATATTGTAAAGTTTACATAAATATGTGGGACGGATGGCCGAGTGGTGTAGATACTCGACTGTCGACCTGAGAGTCCTGGGTTCGATCCTTGGTGAGACCCATGGAATTTTTCCAGGTGAAATTGAGTGCAGAGTCGTCCCACAAGTCCACCCAGCTGTAAATGGGTACCTGACGTTAAGTTGGGGAAGTAAAGGCGGCTGTGCGTTGTGCTAACCCCACAACCCCTTCATATGCCGAGGTTATAGAAACAGATGAATTCTACATTTCAACTGCCACGATGGCCCGTTATGGCTAAGGGAACTTTACTTACATAAATATAAAACAAGCACAGTTTCCATTAATTGTATATATATATATATATATATATATATATATATATATATATATATATATATGTATATATATAGATTACCTTTCCCCCCAATATTTCCTTAACGAGGATAACATTGTATCTTAGCCATACAGAAAAACCACTATTAGTTAATGGCAAAATGTTAGTTAAAATGTAAATAAAATCGCCGTGCTGATTGGCTGCTCGCTATGTGTTAATTTTTTTAGTTATGCCATGTTGCTTACAGATTTTTAATGGAATGGGAACCTCTTAATTTTAGAATACGATTTTTTATCGAATTTTTTTGATTTCCAAACCGATTTTTATGATCTGAATTTTTTATTTAATGTCCATTTCTTTAAAAACTTTTTAAAATACATTAATTCTATTTATAGGAATAGGAAATCGTATTTAAAGAAATTGTTTCGATAAAATTGGAAAGGGTATTAAAAATATGACGTTTTCCCATTATTAGTTCAGATTACATCTATAGCTGTAAAATGTATTCCGACTTGTAAACAACTATAATTTATAGATGACCCGATTTCTTGTCTATAATTATAGTTTCACAGTTCTAATCTGGATTGAATCATTATGTTATTCCATATCAAAAGCTATAAAACAAAACAACTACACCTGATACTTTGGATCAATCACCCCACCTCACTAATGAGAGTTTAATGGTCCGACAGTTACTGGCCCTGAATGTTGCTTCTTTCCCTTTAATTGACGCGACGGGAAGATGGGGAGACAAATGTTCACGTCATGAGTTACTGATCTTGTAATAATTTTTTTTGTTAAGAAACCAACGTCACCATTAAATGTCTTTATCTCAATCCAAGTAAAAATATTCTGACATTGGAAGAAATATAAGAGTAGGAAAATTGTGATTGGTTTGGTTTTTACAAAAAAAAAAAAAGAATACAAGGATAAAATGTCGGTGAAGAGTTTTTCAGATGTCATTCATGTTCATTCTTTCAATTTATTCGAATGAAGAATTCAACTAATAAATCTTTTTATTACTTGTATATGGCATGTGCGTATTTAGCAAAAGGCGGAACCGTTTTTTCAGTGACTCTATGTAGAGTTTTAAAAAAAAACTATTCAGGGGCCCCTTTGCTAGATCCTGTCGGGCCCCTTTGCTAGATCCTATCGGGGCCCTTTTGCTAGATCCTTTCGGGGCCCATTTTGCTACACCCTGTCGGGGCCTCTTTGCTAGATACTGTCGGGGCCCATTTGCTAGATCCTCTAGGAGCCCATACTAATAGAGGATTCGTACATGAACCTTAGTATGCCCATTCATAAAAACGGCACTCATAATAAGAATGTAATTGTTACGAAGTTATTTCGTAGTACAGAAGCCAGCTTGTCACATGATCTTTAAATAAAAGTAAACATGTTCAAACAACAGTGGTAAGAAGACAGTTTCTCCAGTTTCAAATACACAATTCTGTACTGTATTACACTTTGCCTTTTAAAAAGCCCAGTGATTGATTTCTGGTATTAATAAAAACCATTCTCCACAATTATAAAGCATGTTAAATGTTTCACACTGTAGTGTTGGCTGAATATCTTCCTGTGAGGTATTCTTCAGTACAAAGTTCTGCAATGTAGGAAGAAACTAATATCTCAAGGGACTATGTACCATAAGAAGAGTGTTTCCCATTTAAACTACTAGTTAAACAACAAGAGGGGAAAAGGACAAAACGAATGAGTACTCAATATGCTACTCATTTCTTTTGGGGAAAGAAAGAAGAAATTGTGTACACAAATTGTTGTGTGTAAATAGACATTGTGTAATTTGTAGATAGAATTTTTTTTATCTTTTAAGTTTTACTTAGAATTATGGTAGTTGTGTGAATGTATCTAGAATAGATTGTAGACATACAAGCAATAGTTGTGTGAATGTATCTAGAATAGATTGTAGACATACAAGCAACAGTTATGTGAATGTATCTAGTATAGGTTGTAGACATAGTTGTGTTAATGTCTCTAAAAATGGGCTGTAAATGGACATACATAAGTTGTGTGAATGGTTTTTATATAGCCTTAAATTGACCAAAAGAAGACGTTTCTAGTAAATGATGTAAATAGGAAAAAAAAAGAGAAGTATAAATGGTGCCAGTAATCTATAGACTGCCTGTAGACTAAAATAAGACGTTTGGACAATTTTAAGATCAATTACTCGCAGACATGAGTCTTTGCCGGTCGATACTACAAGGCCCCGACTGTCTCATCACCCCATTCACCCCATTCACCCCATTCACCCCACTCACCCACTCACCCCATTCACCCCACTCACCCCACTCACCCCACTCACCCCATTCACCCCACTCACCCCATTCACCCCATTCACCCCACTCACCCCACTCACCCCATTCACCCCACTCACCCCACTCACCCCACTCACCCCACTCACCCCACTCACCCCACTCACCCCATTCACCCCACTCACCCCACTCACCCCACTCACCCCACTCACCCCACTCACCCCACTCACCCCACTCACCCCATTCACCCCACTCACCCCACTCACCCCACTCACCCCACTCACCCCATTCACCCCACTCACCCCACTCACCCCACTCACCCCATTCACCCCACTCACCCCACTCACCCCACTCATCCCACTCACCCCACTCACCCCACTCACCCCACTCACCCCATTCACCCCACTCACCCCACTCACCCCATTCACCCCATTCACCCCACTCACCCCACTCACCCCACTCACCCCATTCACCCCACTCACCCCACTCACCCCACTCACCCCATTCACCCCATTCACCCCACTCACCCCACTCACCCCACTCACCCCACTCACCCCACTCACCCCACTCACCCCATTCACCCCATTCACCCCACTCACCCCACTCACCCCATTCACCCCACTCACCCCACTCACCCCACTCACCCCCATTCACCCCATTCACCCCACTCACCCCACTCACCCCACTCACCCCCACCTCACCCCACTCACCCCATTCACCCCACTCACCCCCCACTCACCCCACTCAC
This sequence comes from Bulinus truncatus, assembly GCA_021962125.1. Classification (NCBI taxonomy): domain Eukaryota; kingdom Metazoa; phylum Mollusca; class Gastropoda; family Planorbidae; genus Bulinus; species Bulinus truncatus. The sequence continues at coordinate 790,648 of JAGDYQ010000080.1, forward strand.
CCCATTCACCCCCACTCACCCCCATTCACCCCACTCACCCCACTCACCCCCACTCACCCCACTCACCCCACTCACCCCATTCACCCCACTCACCCCACTCACCCCACTCATCCCACTCACCCCACTCACCCCACTCACCCCACTCACCCCACTCACCCCATTCACCCCACTCACCCCACTCACCCCACTCATCCCACTCACCCCATTCACCCCACTCACCCCACTCACCCCACTCACCCCATTCACCCCATTCACCCCACTCACCCCACTCACCCCATTCACCCCATTCACCCCACTCACCCCACTCACCCCATTAACCCCATTCACCCCATTCACCCAACTCACCCCACTCACCCCATTCACCCCATTCACCCCACACCCCCCTAACCTATTTTTTTATTTATTTTTCTTTAATTTCTCTCACTTCTCCAGCTGTGATATAGAACCAGGGAATTCCGTTGACTAATATTTTTTTTTATTTTTGTTTTTTTTTGTTGAAAAGTACTAAATACACCCAGCACCACTTGTAGCAGAGAATGAAATGAGAATGGGAGATTAGATAATAAAAGTAAAAATACACATTTGAAATTAATTTAGGTTCTAGATTACGGCCATGATCTCGCTGTCTGTAACCATGACAACAGTTAGACCTGTCAACCTTCGACATATTATGTTGTCTTTATGTTGAACAAAAAATGTGATGGTTTAAATTCCGGAAGAAACTAAAAAAACTTTGCTGAATGGCAGAAGAAAAGAAGAAAAAAAGTCGTCATCAATTATCCCAGTATCCTGATCTGGATTACAGTCGATTGCAAAATGTTTTGAAAACGTCAAGAATAGGATACTACGTTATTTTGTTTTTTTTTATTCATCCTGTGGTAACTTGCATTTAATATATGAGGTCATGTGAAAACGTTTTTAGAATCGCTGGAGATATATATATATATATATATAACCTATTTTTGTGTTGTTGGTGCACAAATGTAAAAATACATTTCATTGTTGTTATTTTCTACTCTGAAAGTACACATCTGCTTTAGTAAATAACACGTACACATCCTATCCGTTGTGATACTCGTTGGAGTTCTTTTTACAAACAAAAATAATACATTAGACCAGTGCTTCCCAAAGTGTTGTGCTCGTACCCAAGGGGATTCTCAAACAGTTTGTCGGGGGATACGCGCCACCCATTGGGCAAGATCATCGAGTAAACATGAACGACTAAAGCGAATATAATGAAATGAGGGGAAACTAGGACTGTAAAACAATGAAATGAGGGGAAACTAGGACTGTAAAACAATGAAATGAGGAGAAACTAGGACTGTAAAACAATGAAATGAGGGGAAACTAGGACTGTAAAACAATGAAATGAGGGGAAACTAGGACTGTAAAACAATGAAATGAGGGGAAACTAGGACTGTAAAACAATGAAATGAGGGGAAAATAGGACTGTAAAACAATGAAATGAGGGGAAACTAGGACTGTAAAACAATGAAATGAGGGGAAAATAGGACTGTAAAACAATGAAATGAGGGGAAACTAGGACTGTAAAACAATGAAATGAGGGGAAACTAGGACTGTAAAACAATGAAATGAGGGGAAACTAGGACTGTAAAACAATGAAATGAGGGGAAACTTGGACTGTAAAACAATGAAATGTGGGGAAACTAGGACTGTAAAAGCAAGTTGTCGTTTATTTTTCTGGGGTACACAGTATTGTGAAAATAAAAAAAAGGGGCTACACAGATGTCTAAAGTTTGGGAAACACTTCATTAGACAATGGTGAATCGTGGTGTGTGTCAGTACGACAGGAAGGTGCACTTGTGTCTGTTTAAATCAGGACTTGGTCCAGTCAATAGTATTCAGGACTGTCTTATACGGCCCAGGGAATGTCACTCTTTCTATCATTAGCCTACTATGTTATGAAGTCTACCATTAGCCTACTATGTTATGAAGTCTACCATTAGCCTACTATGTTATGAAGTCTACCACAAGCCTACTATGTTATGAAGTCTACCATTAGCCTACTATGTTATGAAGTCTAACACTAGCCTACTATGTTATGAAGTCTACCACTAGCCTACTATGTTATGAAGTCTACCACTAGCCTACTATGTTATGAAGTCTACCACTAGCCTACTATGTTATGAACTCTACTACTAGCCTACTATGTTATGAAGTCTACCACTAGCCTACTATTTTATGAAGTCTACCACTAGCCTACTATGTTATGAAGTCTACCACTAGCCTACTATGTTATGAAGTCTACCACTAGCCTACTATGTTATGAAGTCTACCACTAGCCTACTATATTATGAAGTCTACCATTAGCCTACTATGTTATGAAGTCTAACAATAGCGACCCGCGATAAACATATTTGCCCACCTTTGATCTAGTCAATGGTATTCACTAGTATTCAGGACGTGGTCAAGCCAGTGATATTCAGGACGTGGTCCAGTCTCAGTTATATTCAGACTAATTTCCATCGGGGAACGGGGTGGTCATGAGTGGTAGAGCAATGGACTGTTGACATAGGGGTCCATGTATTCCAACATCGGTGTCTTTCTCGTCTTCATAAATGTTCCCAAGTATCTGACATACATTAAGGAAGTATAGACGGTTGGACATTGAGCCACGTCATTTATGACAGACTATTGAAAGTGACAAACCTGACTAAGTGATCCTGCCAAGCACCGTCCCCTGCGGTATAGATGAAAAGGTCCCAAACTCTGGAATAAAAGTCCACTTAAAACACAATACAACTACATGTGGTCCCTAAAAGTTCGGTCCCCATTCCATTACGTTTGTGATTATTCCATTACGTTTGTGATTATTCCATTACGTTTGTGATCATTCCATTACGTTTGTGATCATTCCATTACGTTTGTGATTATCCCATTACGTTTGTGATTATTCCATTACGTTTGTGATCATTCCATTACGTTTGTGATCATTCCATTACGTTTTTGATTATTCCATTACGTTTGTGATTATCCCATTACGTTTGTGATTATCCCATTACGTTTGTGATTATTCCATTACGTTTGTGATCATTCCATTACGTTTGTGATCATTCCATTACGTTTTTGATTATTCCATTACGTTTGTGATTATCCCATTACGTTTGTGATTATTCCATTACGTTTGTGATTATTCCATTACGATTGTGATTATTCCATAAGTTGTTCTAAATAAAGAATACTTGTGAATATGAATGTGTTTCGTAATTCAGCTTACTATTTGTAATTTCGGAGGTTATAGGAAAAAAAGGGGGTGGGTGGGGGGTGGGGGGCGTTTTGAACAAGTAAATATAGAACATAAAGGTATTCTTGTATTTTGAAAGTAAACGTTTGTCTAACGAAATGTTTAGTTATACTCTTTGATACATTATAACGTGTGCATTTGTGGATAAATGGATGCTACAGCCATATAGATATCATTCACATAATGATAGAATTCAGTCGTTTCATTCATACAGACCTTCATATGTAAATATAATAGTAAACATCCTGTAGTCAGTCAGTCAGATATCTCAACTAAACATCTTCTGTAGTCTATCAGTCAGATATGTCAAATAAACATCTCTTGTAGTCTATCAGTCAGATATGTCATATGAACTCTCTTGTAGTCTATCAGTCAGACATCTCAAATCGAATGATTTTTATGTGTATGTGCTTTTTTAAAATCTATTGTAACATTATTTTTTTCATGCCAATGCCATACCGAAGAAGAAAGAATTCAAAATCAGGTATTTAGTTCCAATGGTGATTAGATAACGTATATAACTCCTTTCCATCTTATTATATCTGTAAGTAATCTCAAATCAAAATCTTCCATTTATTCCAACGCTGTACAGTACGAACCATTAACAGCTGCTTTGGTTGAAATGTCTACTAATTATCTCCCCTTGTCGTCCAAGTACATATTCCGTCCCCTAGTTTGTACTTTTAATCTAGTGGCGTTACCAGACCATCTCAACAGTGAAAACACGTGACACACTTTAGACAGATGCTGATTATCACTTGCTCAATGCTTTAAAAGTTTTCGATATTGCAATGCACTTTTAACGTCATTATTTTGTTTTGAAATCACTGTTATTAGATGTATTCAGCTATTATCACCAATTAACATGTATCCGTACATCACAGGAACAAAGCATCATGTCACATTCATTATGTAGGGAGGTTAAAACTTCTGATAATAGATTTATTGAAACGACTGCTGAAATATCACAGCTAGCTGTAAAGACGTAATGATATAGTATCACTCTGCCCAATATCTGGTATGGATAATATTGCAGCGTTTATGGTTGATATGATATTATTCTACCCTATATCTGTAGCCGTTGTGATGTGCATCCTCAAACTTGGTCCGTATTAATTCTTTTACATTTGAAAAAATAAAAACGTAAATAGATTTTTCAGACAACTTTTAATGTTAAAAGTAAACAAGTATTTTTTTTAATTAGCTATAAATAGTTAAAATTGATACTTTTATAAACAGACACACAGAAAAATAAATTTATGAATATTATCTTGTATTTTTTCATGCTGTATTTCATTGTACGACGACAACTTAAATATTTTGACCAATCTTCAGTGCAGCAGTTTAATATCCTACTCTATTTAAACACAATATTGATTTAAATAAAAAAAACTGAATTTGAAAAAAACAAACAAATCTGACATTTAGACATTTTAACTGCACATTGTCTGCAATCTGGCAATGTGCGTGACCAGCAAGTGACATGAACTGTAAACGAAATCTGGCAGAGCGTGTTTATGACGTCCGGCTAAACTTACATACTTCATTGGCTAGGCTACTGTTTTGTGATCAGCTCTGGTGGAATTAGTTAATTAGTATATCGCCGCGACAAAACCGAAGTGTATCTGTTGACAGTTTTGTATTTTTATGTTATGGAGACCAGCATGCCGTTAACAAAGTATGAATCCATGTCACGTAGCAATGGCTATTTGCGACTGCTCAGTTAAAAAATATTAATTAATTAAGTTATCTTCTCTTATATTCTCATTGCTCTTCACATATTATATTATTAAAGTCCCTGTAATGAACATATGCTCTTTTATTGATTCTTTAGAACACTAAAGGGACGATTTCTGTTCGGCACATCATATCCTTTCCCCCCCCCCCTCTCCACAATAGCAAAGTGTGCGATGGCTACAGGGGCACCAAGAAACATCATGGGTAGGTAACTGGGATTTGAACCCGTTACCCACAGAATGAAGGTCGGACTCACAACCAAAGTGCCGCCGAGTTAAATTCAAACTTCCAGAGAGTCGATTAAAATAGAATAAATAAATATAATTTAGTCCTGCATTATTCGACGAAGTTGATCTAAAATATGTGCACACTGAACTTCTCTAGGTTCATCTGAAACAATGACTTCATTTATTTATATATATATATTTTTTTTCTTAAGTTGAGCGAAATTTGTTTTATCTCTCAGTAGAGGTTTTTGAAATTCCACACCAGAGATGAGCGGACAGCGGACGCGTCCTCTTTCGGACGCAGATCCGCAGACTTTTCCGAATCCGCGGACTGACAGCGGACGCTTCGTATGGTAAAGTTGGGGACTCGCGGACTGACGCGGATCTTCTTTAGCGTTACCATAAAAAATTTCAAGTCATTTAAACAGCTAAATTTCAGCAATGCGGACGCGCGGACTGACTGCGGACCAATGTTGTAAGATTCTGCGGACGCGGACGCAGACGCGGATCATTGATAGAAATCCGCGGACGGACGCGGACGCTAAATTTCAAGATCCGCACACCTCTGTTCCACACATACGCTACATTATTTGTTGTAGCAAGAGACAGCAGTAGAAAATGTGAATGTCCGGGTCAAAAACTTACGGTGGGCGGAATTGTCAGGTGAACCCATTTTTTTTTACAAACATGTTTGTGTGAATTTCAATAATTATCTGTGACAACAATATTAATTTCATTTGTTTATTAGCTTTCGTCAATGATTCACTTGCAAATAATGCAACGTTTGTCAACTTATGAACAACCGAAAAGTAAACACATAGTTCGTTAGATTTAGACGATATTTAGTAGGCGTATTATCGGATTAGAGATCAGATTACATAAATTTTTAGGGTTAAAGACGAGATTGGGAGCACGTATTATTGGATTAGAGATCAGATTAAATATACTTATAATATGATTAGAGATGAGATTAAAGTACACCTATTATTGGATTAGAGATGAGATTAAAATACACTTATTATAGGATTAGAGATGAGACGAAGTAAACTTATTATAGGATTAGAGATGGGATTAAAGTAAACTTATTATAGGATCAGAGATGAGATTATGTCACAGTGAGCAGACTATTTTATAAGGGAGCTCACCTTCTGCAGGGTACTGGCAGTCACGTTGTATTTATCATCTTCGGTGTGGATGAAGGTCACTCTGTTCCAGTTGAACATCTTCAGGATGGACACGACGCTCCCGCATATCTGTGAGTCCGTGGGCTTTGTCCGAGCGAAGGTTGGGTATCTCCGTTTATTGCTCACTTCAGGGTCGGTGCAGAACTGTGTGTGTGTGGGGGGGTGGATTAAAGACAAGAGTGAGTAATACATTTATCAAAGAAATGAATTCAATAACACATAGCAGTGTATACATATGTGTCATTTACAGATGATGTGTGCTTAGTGCAGCGTGTGCGTGCGTGCGTGCGTGCGTGTTTGTATGTCAGGTATGAGTGGTGTTGACCAAGTAGTACTCCCTAGATCATGTCGAGATGGGTCAAGTAAAGCGTGTTGGGGAAATGGGGGAGGACTAGTTTAAGTGACCAGTGGGACTAGATAGAGGATTAAACGATGTTAGACAATGGGCGGGGGGGGGATGTATTTATTACAAAGCTGATGATTATGTATGGGAGGAGGAATTATATTAAATTAAACAATGTTCGATACCTGTTGACTCTTCAGAATCTGTTATAGCTCAGAAATACTTATCATAGTTTAAAAAAAAATCTTCGTCATTGTATTTTGTAATTGTTATGTTAATAAATTAATAACCACGTGTGGACTTCACTTGTCATTTTGTTAGAATGAAAAAATATGTTGGTCAGTGCTATCTAATATACACGTCCATACAACGAGTAGAACATACGTAGGTTTTTAGAGCATTTTCGAAAAAAAATGCTCTATTGTCCCCGTTTTGTCTGTCTGTCCGTCCGTCTGTCCGTCATCACCCTAGATCTCAACAACCATAAGTCCTAGACCCATGATGTATATATCATTTTGTAGGTCTTGACCTGCCAAGAAATGACTTTTTTCCATTTCACGATCTGACCTCTCAGGGACGTAAAAGGGGGCTTAGTACCGTTTTTTGCTATGTAAGCTATATTAATAAAGAGCGCCTATATCTCAACAACCATAAGTCCTAGACCCATGATGTATATATCATTTTGTAGGTCTTGGCCTGCCAAGTGTACATCAAAAGTCTATTTTGCGACCTGACCTCTGAGGGCCGGGCTTCAGGGCTCCTAAGGGGCTTATATATTATATATACACCTTGTACGTTCAATAACCCATTCATTTGGTGCGAAATACTGCAGCACGTAGTTTCACCTAGATTTATTAAGAAACTCATCAAATGAAATAGTAAGCTTGTGTTCTGAGTTTAATTGAAAGTATCAGAGCTATGCAACAATTGACGGAGTTTTCGGACGATTAAATGACTATAATTTCGAATGTTTTCAATTATGAGTCCTATTTCAGTAACCACAAACCACTTGTAGTTAGATTTAAGAGAAAATAATTTTTTTTCAAATATAAAGAAACGTCTTTATAATATTTTTTTACAGATATATGCATTACACAATTGAATTTATAAACATTTCCAAAATTTACAAATATTTACTGAAAGTAACATACGTACTGATACATAACAAGAAAATGCGCTAACACGTCCTGTGTCCAGAATGGAACAGGCTTAATTGCTTGTTTTATACATGTGACACTTGGTGCAGCTATTAAATGGGTTGCAGTCATATAATGGGCTGCAGTCATATAATGGGCTGCAGTCAATTAATGGGTTGCAGTCAATATAATGGGTTGCAGTCATATAATGGGTTACAGTCAATTAATGGGTTACAGTCATAATGCAACTATATAATGATTGCTGCTATATAATGGTTGTCCCAAAGTTGATTCCCTTGGCCGACACTGCAGAGAGGTTGAGGAACACGTGGATCATTTGCTTTTTGAGTGTCCCGGGCTGGCGGACCACAGGGTGGACCAGTCGGGAGGTAGTTTGCTGGTCATTGGCCTTTATAGCAGTTTCCAGATGTTGAGAGACACAGAGAGTTTGATCTCATGGGCTCTAAGAGACTTCAGAGAGAGACAGAGAGAGAGAGATAAATATATAATGGTTGCAGCTATATAACGCGTTGCAGCTAGCATCTATATAAAGAGCTGCAGCTATAGTAAATGTTAAATCTCTATTATGATAATACACAAAAATGTGTGTCTAAAAATAGACATTGGATTTTTCCTTTACATAAACGTGAATTATTAATATTAAGAACAACCTGTCTCTGGTTGTTTCTACAGACTCGAGGCTAGACATTATCGAAGGATCAATGATAACCCCCTTTTTTCATTCTATCAGGACCGACATCTTTTGAGGTTACTGTGGGGAAATTAGTTACAGTGTGTCTTGAACACTAGTTGACCCTATACATATAACAGCATCCATAGTGTTTACATTGTGTTCTGGACATTAGTTGACCCTATACATGCAACAATATCCATAGTGTTTACATTGTGTTCTGAACATTAGTTGACCCTATACATACAACAATATCCATAATGTTAACATTGTGTTCTGAACATTAGTGGACCCTATGCATACAACAATATTCGTACTGTTTACATAGTGTCCTAG